>JAJKLA010000097.1:0-11412 GCA_022432515.1 Hypoxylon sp. NC0597 | reverse complement strand
CTAAAGAAAGGAATGATCAGCAAGACAGCAGCAAAGAAAAGACACCGAGAAATGCCGAAAGACCCTCAAAACTCAGAAATTAAACCAGAAACACAGCGAACCATGGAAATATAAACCTCAAATCAAACCTATAGACTTGATCAGAAGCATTAGCACCTAACGAAGCCCAAAGTGGGCGTCCATATGAGTATTAGCAACAGCGGGGCGAAGGATCCATCCCTAGCTATGGAAGGATTATTAGCCCATAACCACCCAAATTGGGAAACCTAAACTAAGAACTTACGATCCTGTCAGCATCACGAGTGCAAAACAGTACCATCGCAAAATATCCGACTAGGGAACCAAGAAAAGACCCTCACTGTTTTCTCCTCTTCCTCTTCTATCTGCTTGATCAGACATGCAGCCGATGTTCGGATGGAATAGCTGCAGACCTGACTAAAGAACGAGAAACCCCGAGCCTTAAGATGAGGATCAGTATTGAAACCACTAATAAATGAAGGGATACCCTCTGAAGAAGGAGAAGGACAACGAAGCCAAAGAAGAAGACAAAGAAGGACACAACCTACCCTGAGAGACATACAGACAGCAACCCTATACCTCTTCATGGGTAAAGACAAGCAATCCCAAGGACAACAGGCACAATCTCCTTTAGAATCAGCCGATCAACCTCTTTTCATTTCCCCATCCCCTTATAGCTCGTCCTTTTCTACCTCCTTTAACACTCAGAAAAACAAAAAGAAAGAAAAACAACAAAAACAAGAAAAACAAAAAGAACCCCTTTCTAGAGCCCCTACACCAAGCAACCTTAGCACCTCATACACACCTCCAGAACCCATTCCCATCCCTAAATCACTAACAAAAGCAGCTCACCTATAGGACCCCCATTCAGAACCAAGTTCATATTAAAAATCCCCAGTTATCACTCCATTCTCATCATCAGACAGCGACCCTGAACAGAACCTAAAGGGCTCTGATCAATCCCCTGAAGACATCCCCCTCTTTGACCCAGAACTTTCGGACCTGCCAAAGCTCTTGGAACCTCTTTAGGATACACCACTACAGGGCAACCTTCCGCAGGGTAGCTCTCAGAGGACAGAACCACCACCAGCACAGAGCGATCAAGCCCTACAAAGACACGCATCTCGGTCTCGAAGCAGAAAAAGGGCCCCAAGTGATTTTCCACGAGACGCTAAAACTCCAGAGACAAAACAGCCTAGGATAGCTGATCAGCCTTCCCTGCAAGAGACCCCTCAGTGGCAAGCAAGCGAGAATTCAAGTCACCCAGTACAGGGTGAATCACTGATCAAAGAACCACCAAAGGAACCCAAGATGGCAGAACCGACAGTGAGAAATGACCCCATCAGGCCAGCAACTAATTCATCAGAATATCCATCTAGTATACCCTTTATACCTGTCATCCCTCAACCGCAAGCTAGGGAGAAATTTGATGGCAGACACGTATCGGCGTGGCTCGAAAAGGTCGAGAATACCTATGATCAACTCTCGTTGCCTGATGAGAGGAGAATTAAGGATCTGCCGAATTGGACTGATGAATATGATATTCGTCGAAAAGTCAAAACCGCGCTTAGGGGTAAGACTACTTGGGAAGAAGCCAAGCAAGCCTTGAAACTCGAATTCAAAGCCCGAGACCCCAAACAGTTCCAATCATGGGCGCAGAAGCTCAAAGACCTAGCGAAAGGCCCCATCTTATCATCGCCCCTCGACATCTTGGATTACATCCAAAATTTCTCTAGTACGATCATAGAGGCCGAAGAGTCTAGGACCATGGCAATTAAAGAGGATGAATATGTCGAAGCAATCCTTAACCGACTTAATCAACAAGCTCTAAAGGATATAATGATATTCTCAGGACTAACGTGGGCTCAGATGAAAAAACTAAGCTATTAGACATTGAAAGACAACATTTATAACTGGGTATGCCGCGAAATGGAAGTGGCTGATCGCCAAAAGGATACCCTGCAAGAAGAACGAGTCGCATAGGGTATCTTGAAGAGAGGTTCAGAGAGCTTCCAGGAGCAAAAGAAGCATGCTAGCTTCGCCGTAACTCCTTCACCCCCTTCAAGCCCTAAGATATTCCCTAAGGAAAAAGGGAAAACGAAGAACGAAACCGATCTGGACTTCATCACAGAGCAGCTGAAGAATTTGTCTATCAGGCAAATTAACATGGAAAATGCCGTCAACAACATGAAAGAGAGGGAAAAAGCGATAATTTAAGCCACGCCAGCCCCGATGAGATATATATATACCCAACCACAAGACTCGTACTATGATCAGGATCGATACAATCTGGAGATCAACCAAGTTTAAGGGACGGGGTACGCCGGAGAGAGATACCCGCAACAAGGGCAGCAAAAGCTCTATAACCCCAAGACCGGACGTTTTGATCCCGTAACGCCTCGATCAGGTCTACCTTAGTACGGTAGCTCCCCTCAGTACGGTAGCTCCGATCCTTTTTCCTGTTACTTCTGCGGATTTACCACCATAGAATCTTCGAAACGACATGGTATCTCGAGCTGTCCTATCGTGACCGAACTTTATAATGACAGGATCGTCCATTATCGCAGCGATGATAAAAGATATTACCCTGGAGGATATACGAATAATCCCACGACTGACCCCATTCCTAGGGAGGTAATAAGGCAAGCTAGGGAAGAACGAAGCCCAATAGGATCTCATATCCTAAAATACATCTATGATCGAGATTTATTCAAAGGACGGGACAAGAAACTGGTATCTTATTATATCAATAAGATTGCAATCGAAGCGAATCGGCTTGATCTTAAGTTGATCGAACCAGTTAATTAACAACAAGCTTCCCAAAACCAACGACCAGCCCTAGCAGCCCAAATTGCTACTATAAGCCATGGAGATGATGCCGTGGTCATACCGCACCCTGTAAAGTACGGGTGGATCAAGGAAGCTGCTGGAAAAGATGGGGTCACCTATATAAAAGGTGTTATCAAGGAGGGATTGTAGAATACATATACTGATCAACCGATCGATATTAATGCTGCAAAAAGGAGAATGGGACCCTTAGGAGAACCTATTAAGGTTAATCACCCTGAAGACACCAATACGGAAAATGACCCAGCTCAAACGCCTCCTAATCAACCCAGACTGCACACGTCTCGAGCAGCTAACCTTTTCTCAGAGGCTGCAGATAAATTCTAGCAGGAGAAGTTGACTGAAAACTTTAAGAAGAAGTTTGATGTCTCTTAGTCCGAGCTGATCCAATTCATGCCAGGATTCTCGGACTTTGCAATCTAATACTTGGTAAAATTGGCCGAAAGCCAAAAGGTCGCACCAAATAAAAAGATCCGAATTACTGTGGAAGAGGCAGAGAAAGAAGCGATCAAAAGCATGGCCCCTATAAGGAACCGAGAGAAGGATATCCCGCCTCGACAGGGTAATGTCTTTGCGTTCGACATTTTAGAACCAGCAACAAAGAACCGTGATCAACTACTTCGGCGAGCCCCTCCACCGCTTTTCAACGACCCAAAAGCATATTTTCGTCCTCACTTATACTTAACGGTACGCATAGGTCCCTCAGGGGAAGAACTGCCAATCTTTGGAGTGATCGATACGGGAGCCGAAGCAACAATCTTAGCCCTTTCTTATGCAAGGGCTCATAACTTGCCAATGCGTCGATCAAAGCTCACTTGGTCTGGATTTGGAAAAGGGTCTAGCGTACCCTGTGCTGGAGTGATCGAAGGACCTATCTGGCTAGCTGGCCAGTCACTCCGACTCCCAATCTATGTGGTAGAAGACCGCTATATATCAAGTAAATTGTTACTTAGGCTGAACTTTATCTTCCACAGCAGGTTGACTTTTCGCTTCGAAACGGACGACGTTCTTATAGGGACTATGAACTTTGGATCTGCAATGATCGAAGTTCCCTTAACCCTTCGGACTGCCATTGATCGTACCCTGGAGGACTGCGTTGAACCCTTCATGGCGGAGGAAAACTACTAGCCGTTGATCAACAAGGCCTACTCAACGGCACTAATAGGCCTTCCACTAGCATCCCTACAGGGTATCGTATGACGGCCCGAGAAATATGCGCAGGAATCAACATGATACATGCGTTCGATGACTCAAAGACGCCAACACAAAGTGTATACCCTAACGATGTGGGAAATTCCACCCTGAAGAACTGTACCCTGCAGGAGTCTTCTCTACAGGGTAAAGAGGGAGGGAAAAAGTACCCTTTTAAGCTTAAGAACGATGATCGAGTGTTAGCCTCCATGACAGACGACTAATTCCAAAAGGTCATGAAGCGAGCTTTTAAGGAGGTGTTTAGAAAGGCGAGGAAAGAAGCTAATAGGAGGATGCGCCGAAACTATGAAGCACATACCTTACGAATTAACACCATGTACAAATCGAAGGCGAAGAAGGTCCACCCTGTAGATGACGCACCTGCAGACGGCTCTACACCCCCAGGCTCAATAAACTGGAAGAAAAAGGCTTTGCAGGAAGCTAAAGAACACTTAGAGGACCTTATTATCTCTAGGGTGGATGGCCCCTATACGAATATTTTCCCAAGGTTTTCTGATCAACCACGCGGCACAAGATTGACCCCTGAACGACTGGAGAAAATCAGAACCAAATTAGCCGATACAGAACTGACTGATTAAGAAAAGGAGATCCTAATCGAGGTCCTATACCGAAGAGAAATGGCTTTGGCGTGGGACTTCAGCGAACTTGGCAAAATCAGGGAAGAAATAGCCCCTGACTATGTGATCAAAACTGTTTCACATAAGGCGTGGCAAGCAAAAGGAATTCCTATCCCAGCCCCTCTTAAGGAAAAGGTCAACAATATCCTAAAAGAGCGACTTAAATACGGAATACTCGAGGAAGGCCATGGACCTTATAGGAACGCCTGGTTCGTGGTTGAAAAGAAAAACGGTGGACTAAGGTTGATAAATTCGGCAACCAAAATGAACGCCCAAACGATTAGAGACGCCTTTTTACCAAAAGATTGCGATTCTTTTGCCGAAGAATTCGCTATGTGCGCCATACTATCCTGTGTCGACCTCTTTTCAGGGTATGATCAGCTGAGGCTATCCGTTTTTAGCAGAGATTTAACAACATTCGCAACCCCTATTGGACTCTTAAGGATGACCACGATACTACAAGGCGCTACAAATTCGGTAGCTTACTTCCTAAGGGTAATGGGGAGGATGTTATACGACCTAGCCCTCGATATCTGTGAACCCTTCTTCGACGATGTTGGTGTGAAAGGACCAACCACTAGGTATAATGATCAAGAGCTTTACCCTGGAGTGCGTCGATTTGTTTTAGAACATATCGAGAACTTAGCGTCCGTCCTCTTAAACTTCGAACTGGCAGGTGCTACGGCGAGCGCTGAGAAATCCGAATTTTGCAAGCCTTCAACAGAAATAGTAGGGTATATCTGCGGAACGAATGGCCGAAAACCTAAGACTGCAAAAGTACAGAAGATCCTTAAGTGGGAAAAGTGCCAAAACATTAACGAGGTCCGCGTCTTCTTAGGCCTAACGGTTTATTTTCGAATATGGATCGAAGGGTATGCTATTATAGCACTACCCTTAACAAAACTCCTAAGGAAAAACGAACCATTCGTCTGGCTTGATCCTCAAAAACAAGCTATGCAAACCCTCCAACACGCCCTCACGACAGCTCCCTACCTAATCGTTATAGATTATAAGTCTAATCTCTTAATCGTACTTAAAACCGACGCATCAAGACAAGGTTGGGGGTGTGTTATAGGTCAACTTGATCAAGCAGGGACCTTCAAACCAGCCCGTTATGAATCAGGAATCTGGAAAGGCGCTGAGCTCAATTATGACGCCACTAAGCAAGAATGCTTAGCGGTGATGAAATCCCTTCGAAGATTGAGGAATTACATATACGAAGTGAGGTTCTTGCTGGAAACTGATGCTAAAGTCCTGATCGCCCAGCTTAATGACAGCTTCTCAAGTCTTCCGGGAGCTGCATTAGCAAGATGGATAGCATATATAAAGTTGTTCGATTTCGAGATCAAACATGTATCCGGTAAAAGCAATAGGATAGCCGATGCACTATCCAAAAAACCTAGCGGGCCATCTGATCAAGAGGATGATAAGTGGGAGGGAGATTTGGATGAGTTCATCGACATCCAGCTGAACATGATATCAGCGAATCTGGCGTCCAAAATCTCTGGGAAGGATCACCCTATAGTGATCTGCCCTGTAGAAGCTCACCCTGCAAATTCCCACCCTGCAGAGGTTTACCCTACAGTGCTCCAGCCGCCAGAACAATGGACTAATAACTCTCAAGAGATCGCCCACTTCCTCACCACCCTAGAAGTCCCTGAAAGACTCCAAACGGACCGATCAGAGAAGGGCCGAAGAGCACGTCAACGCTTTAAGACCAATGCTCTGAACTACACCGTCTTAGGAGAAGTTCTTTGGAGAAAAGCAGAAAACAGGTACGGTGTCCGCAGGGTAGTTAATCATGAACCCTTGAGGAGGGAAATTGTCAGAGACGCCCATCTGAACTACGGCCACAAGGGAAGAGAAGCAACCTACAGGCGAATCTCAGGGACGTATTACTGGAAAGGCATATACGGATATGTTGCCGATATGCTAAGGTGCTGCGAACAGTGTCAAAAGGCTGATCGAAAGCGTTTTGAGGACCCTGGAAGATACACAAGTCCGAAGGATATCTTACTCTGCTAGATCATCGATGTCCAATATATGCCCGATGATCAAGGTTGCAAGGCCATTGTTAAGGCTAGGGAGGAGCTCTCCGATTACCTCGAAGCCGAACCCCTAAGAACAGTCAAGTCAGAACACATCGAAAAGTTCATCAAGAAGAAGATCATCTACCAACATGGCCTACCCGTGAGAATCAAGGTTGATGGTGGCTTAGAATTTAAGAAGGAAGTGGACGAGGCCTGTGAGAACCTTGGGATACGCCGAACAGTAGGGCCGGCCTACTACCCTTAAGCACAAGGACAGGTCGAAGTAAGCCATAAACCTATTAAATCAGGACTTTAAAAAGCCACCGGAGGCACCGAAAAAGGATGGGTAAAACTGCTAAACTCCATCGTTTGGGCTGATCGAACTGCTGTGAAGTACGCCGGCCTTAGCCCCTATGAAGTCATATATGGAAGACGTCCCCTGTTACCGATCGAAACGTCTATTCCCTCCTAGCGGATATTCAACTAGAAAGACGTTAACACTAGAGAAGACCTCATAATTATAAGGGCAAAGATGCTAGAAAAACGCAGTGACGATATCGAGAAAGCCGCCAAAGTAATCTCTGAAAAACGTCGAAAAGCTTTAGAAAAGAATGATCGAAAAAGTGCTTATAAGAGAAGAAAGGAACCACTCGAAGAAGGGCAACTAGTCTTAATATATGACACACCCAAACATATCGACATGTCTCGATCAAAGAAGCTTTAATACAGCTGGCTCGGACCTTATATGATCTTTAAGGTTCTACCGAATAATAGGTATATCCTAAAGGAACCAGGAGGAAAGGTCCTGCAAGGTACTTTTGCCAATGATCGTCTTAAACATTTCATCCAAGACAAAGAAGGATATTAGGAGCCAGCCCACCCGGAAGAGGATGAGTGGACCACAGGAGGAGCTGGCAGGTCGCTTAATCAAAGACTCCAGGGTACTAGATTAAAAAGCACGGTAATGCCGGATGATGAGACGTTTGCAGCTCCTGATCAAACCATACGACAAAGCAATAACACATCAACATACCTTAAAGAAGTCCCCGTAACCGAATCCTTTGAGAATGACTACGAGGAAATTAAATTGGCTAATATCGAAGACGAGACGAAAACGAATATCGAAGTACATATAAGGAAAGGAAGGAAAGAAGGATATGAAGATTTTACTAATGTTGATAATGAGGCTAATCAAAATCCCGAGAGGCCAACCAATCGTTATAACCTCCGCAGAAATTAAAAATCCACACCGGAAACGGAAAAACATTCTTTATTTACGCCACATTCCATTTATGAATTACCTAATATACACCAGCCCACCACAGCCACTCCTTAAGCTACACAGCTAAAATTTATTAAACCTCCTCTTCTTCATCATCATCACTATCGACTAGTGTTAAAACATCGGTAAAAGGAGAATTATCGGCTGTAATATCCTCAACAAGCGGAGGATCCCGATCACCCCTAGCCCGCAAATGGGCATACCGCGGATCTCGAAATAAGCAAGTGGAATCAGTGATCGAAAAATAACAATTCCCACAAATACCGTTGAATTCGCCAGGAATGGATCGACATCCGAAAAAGGGCCACATTCCAGCGTGATCAGTGCTGTCAAATGACCGGAAATGAGTCTCACAAGAACGACAAGGAACCTCATTAGGAATCCCATACAGCTGCACCATAAAACCTCTCACACGTCTCCGATCAACAGCCATCATCCCAAAATATCCACCTATTGGACCACCGTGACGGAGATCAGCATATACCTGCAGGGTACCTTCGATCCCCTGATCATGAACGAATCGAATAAAGGGCTGTTGCAGGTTGGCTGCATGCCAAAATTCCTGATCAGTGATCTCCCAACAAAGGTAACGCCCGGCCGCAACACCACCAAGCAGGGTGAATTGGAAATGTTTATGCATCTTATCGTCAAAAGTCAGCAAGTCTGATCATGAGATACCCTGAAGCCACCCTATAGGGGTACCCTGTAGGAACATACCTCGCTCAACGCAGGGACAGGTCTTGGTCCAGGGAGGGATCGCCAATACTCAAAAAGACGCGGTTGATCAAGGGCCTCATCAAATCTCACTGCGGGCGTTCGACAAAATGGCGTTTCGTCGTCACTTGAACTCTCTTGATCAGAATCGTCTATACCTCGTCAGCAAACCACCAAGATGTGTAATGATCAAGACACTTACGATTATCTCCTTCACCGTCATCAACATCTTCAGGACCAGCACCATCACTGGGAGGATCAATGATCATCACGTCAGAATCATTGTCGGAATCGTTGTCGGAATCCTCTATCATAATAACGTCCGAAGATTCAGCCCCAGAATTACCAGAAGGAGGGCTCATAGATTCAGATGGCACATAAGAGGTATCCGACTCATATGAAGACCCGCCACGGAGCTTGAGAACGACTGGGAACTTCATGTTGAAAATAAACGACGAAATGAACCACGGAGCACTGATCAGGTTCACAAGAACGGGTATAGGGACAAGACACGACGACTGGGTGATAAAAAGATCAGTAGAACGATCACGACGTACACCCTGCACTAGGAAACGAGATGTCCTCAAGAGTTCAAGAAGAAGTTGAAGAAGAAAGGAGGAAGAGAAAAAGGAGCATTCACAATGATCGTGAACACCTGTGAATGAATCGCCCTGCCACACCAAAGTGCAATTCACCAGCCACTTGACAAGTCAGATTGCGCAAAAGCCACCCCAAAAATAAACCACGCCTATTGGTCTACGCGGATAAATTGTTTATCAACAAGCGATCGAAAAGGAGGGGAGGAAATGAGGGTTTTTCACGCAAATCTTATTCCCTGATCTTCTTCCTGAATGATCAATCTGTTCAACACACACGAGCTATCTTGAACGAAGACATCAAATTACCCTATAAAGACACATCTTACCCTGCACCAAAAAGAACAATGGCCGGCAAGAACAAAGCCTCTTCCAGTCGTCAGCGACGAAATGATCAGAGGCTTCGAGACCTCCTACAGGGCATACATCACGGCCCGCTGAGAGATGTAATGCTCCATGAACCCCCAGAAGACCAAATGATGGTGCTTGATCAAGAAACGTACATCATTCCAGGAACTGAAGAAGCCACGGACCTAGTACAAAGATTGCCACCACCTTTGGAAGGAATCGACCCTGAAGAATGGCCCAACATCGCGATCGATCTAGTCAATGCCCTTGCAGGGTATATTAGAAACGAAACAGCCGATGTTGACATGGTCCGTGCTGTTCTAAAAATGGCAATGAGAGGAATTTCCCCTGAGCAAGCTATCCTAGAAGACGACACGCCGCATGCCCTCAATTTCACAGCAGATCCGGAAGTTGATCAAGAAACGGCACAAGACAGCTTTATCAACGGATCCAGATATATCGTTTATGTTGCCTACTTCGATCTTGATGACATGGAGAAACGGGAGGGCTTTGATCAAGCTCATATAGTTCTATGCATTCAAGACGTCACAAATGAGACATTGTACAGTTTTGATAGTGCAGATCAGCCTGATCAGAGAACTGGCCACCTTCTACATCGACTTCAACTAGCATGGCGAAATACAGACAACGCGCTCATACCAGAACCACGATCACACCGCCACATTAGGACCTGGAGACAAGAAGACCACTGGAGCTGCGGTTACTGGACAGCTGCTATAGGGTACTTAATTTTCCAAGCACTAGAACTCCTATTGCAATTGCTATCAGGCGATCAGAACTTCAATGTGGCCGCGACTGTGATATCAGACGTTGTGACTAGGACCACTCATTTCAGGATTGGAGCTGTAAATCAGCATGATCAATCTGCTCCAGGACCAACAGCTACCCCAAAGCGTCGTCGAAGACGTCACCGAAGGCGGCGGCATGGACACAGACCTGAAACTCAAGTGGTGGACCTAACTGAACCTGATGTCCCAGAAGGTGCTGATCAAGAAGTGCCTAACCCTGGAAATGAGCTAGCGGATAGATACGGGCACCTGCTGGATTTGAATGATCGCCATTACCCCTACCCAGGCGATGGAAGGGCGGAATTTTATAGAGGCATGCTGCAGAGCACTAATACCCTACCCACGCCATACAAGTGGCAAGACGACGATCTAGAAGATACGGCCCACCGCCCCCAACCTTGTTTTCCTACAGGGTGGAAAGGCTGGGCTGAATACGAGGCACAAGTGATCCGTACGGATGATGCCATACAGATAGAAAACGTATCTTCTAAGACGAGACGGGAGAACCTTGCTAGCAAGCGCAGGCGGAGTGGGGACTTAGTGTACATTGGACAAGGAGGGAAAGTAAGGAAGCAAGGTAAAAGATTTTGACCTGATCAATGGGTTTAGGAATTAGGGAGGTTTGGAACTTACTCGCACGATCATTTGCCCTGGAGATTTTTGACACTTAAAGTTAGTATGCTTTCTTATGTATGGTGCTTGGGCAGGAGTTATTTTCTTTCAATACAATTCGCCGAGGACGTCTTCATTGTATTTAGGGAGGTATGATCTAGGGCAGGGAACTGCAGGTGCCCTACAGTTCCTTACCTTATAGATACCCTATAGTTATTCACCTTATAATTAGTTACCCTACGGGTAACTAACCTATATATAGTTGGTCCTCTTCCTAATCATAAGCGCTGCGCGCTCTAATTAGATATATATTAAAATATACACTTT
>JAJKLA010000096.1:0-11946 GCA_022432515.1 Hypoxylon sp. NC0597 | reverse complement strand
TTTATTAACTTTTTTATATTAAAATTATATTAAAACATTTTAATAAATATAAGATTTTAAATAAAATATTATTTTAAAATATATAATAATTTTAAAAATAATTTATTTTAAATAAAGTATTATATTAAAATAAGTTTATATTTTATTAAATAAAATAATATTTAAATTATTTATTTAATAAATAAAGAAATATTATTATAATTAATATTATATAAAATATTTTTATAATAAAATATTATTATTTATATAACATTATTTTAATTAATAAAATATTATTATATTAAATAATAGCTTAAAGATCATATATTTATTTAATATACATTTAAAAATTTAAAATAATTTTAAAATGATTTTAAGCTAATAAATAATCCCTAAGATGATGTTAATACCCTTCCCCGGCGTGTTAATGTAGGTACGCACCTAATAACTCGGTGCCCACATATGTACCGATCTACCCGTATCTTTATTATTTACAGCAATTATTATACCAAATTCATAAAGTCTTAAGACAGACTAAGGTTTTACTTTCAATCTTTCACTCCCGACTAATAATTTCAGTCAATATACGAAGAGAACTATCATATACAACAATGTAAAGACTGGTATCTCCACTAAGCAAGTTCATAGTCTAAGAGCTGCCAAATGACCTTAAGATTCTATAGATTCCCTCATAACCCAATGTAATATCTCCAATATAATATACGGTGGGTAAGACAGTGAGAACTGCAATGCCATTACAAGAACTCTCCTCATATCCAAGTTGAATAGGATCGAGGAACTCTTCCAAACTCGAGGTCGATACTATCCTCAGCTTCCCTATCGGCAAATTGGACGTGAACCTCCTCCATCTTAATTATTTGACCATTTGTGCTGGTTTTATTGAGTTCTGTTTTGTCGTCGCTCGCAGTGTCGACACATGGTCTCAGTGTTTTTGAGCGTCTCGATGCTGCTAGGGAGGCGTGATTACTCCGTACCCTACTTGCTACGTCTCGGGATCGATCTCTGATGTACGCGATAGGACAGCCAAGACGGCCGCTAGTGCCCGTAGCTTCGCGTACCAGCGCACGCAGCACGGGGATTGACGCGGCCATCATTGTCGTGGCGATCTCCGCGATAGACCATATAGAGAGCTCAAAAACGTCATCTGAAGACAGGACAGGCTTTAGTATTAAGCAATTCCCGCCCATGGAGCGCGAATACATATGAATTTACTCACCAGCAAACTTGTCGCTTTTGAGGACTGAAAACTTTGTACATTTAATAATTGAAGTTATTCCCGCACTGCAATGATGTAAGCCGGACATTGAACGGTACATCGTTCTCTTCAAGTTGCTCAACTTACCAAACTCCCATGCTCATAGCAACAGATATGCCAATTTTCTCGCTAGTTCTCATCTGTAACTTTATGATAATGGGCCAGGGAAGGGCTGCCAAGACGAAGTCCGCGAATGCGGAATACGCTACACTGTTAGCTGGTACGACGCTCGCGGATCAATAGGATGGTGGGCGTACAGGCAGCGAATATAGTAACCTATTTCATGTTAGTTATATGTGCCTTCATCCCTCAACGTCAGTTTTCACTCAAGATGTTACCCACTCCAAGGATAAGGCTCCTATTCCAACACGTCCCATGGGCATCGGAATCCCAGACCAGTCTTATCGGATGACATTGTAGCCATCGAAGCACCACACTAACACAGGTAATTCCGTTCATGGAAACCATCATAATACGAAGCACGATCTTCAACCGAGGCCCTGCAATTCTGAAGAGAGTAAGCGCAAAGGAAGTCTTACTCCATATCGCTGCAATGAAGAATAGGGTTCCTGTCTATGGATGGGCACTTTGTTAGCGTCCGTCCATTCATGACTTCTCAGCGTTCGTAGCAGTGGATGAAAGATATGTCGTTAGATATAAGGATAAATAAGTAATTGGTTTAATGGCCACTGACGATGGTAGTAAGAAGGCCAACATCATGGCCACCCATCTGGTCGTCCTGGTCATGTTCGAAGAATACTACCGCGACACTTATACTCGATATTATACCGGCAACGAGAAGAATGATCTGGAAGGTTGGAACATAGCGGTAAGCTGAAAGACCTCTTTGGTGAGTCAATAATGTCAGCCACTAACCCATGATGCTATCAAGATCCAATCGTCCCACCAGAGTCCTCTGCCTCTTTTGTACTTGCAGAATACTCTAAGTCCCAGAAAAGTCGTTGCGAGGCTGATGAGAACCCATATTACTGCGTTTACCCAGTGGCCCGCACTAGGCGTGTGAGTGTCGTTTGTCAGTTCGGATTCCGTCTCTGCCATCGGGCCTTGGGTATGGCTTCAATTTCTAGTCATTGGGGAATGAAGTTGCCTGATAGATGGGTAGGTACATAGAATTCTGAAGGACCCAGCAGGGCAGGACACTGGTATTCATATCTAGGTCCTCAGGCGCGAAATAGAAGCCGAGTACGAGTCTGGATCATCAACAAAGCCATTTGGTGGTGTATGAACAGAACACTGCATGGTGCATGGATTGTGATCCTAAATTCTTGGGGTGGAATCTAATCCTCTAAACTGATCTCTGAGATGCATGGTCTCAAGAGTAACAACCCAGCTGCAAAGCATTGCTCGGAATGAAACCTACAAGGGAAGGTTATTCGTTCCTTTATTTATTTTTTGAAGAAGAATTCTGCTGAGCAAGGGATTAATTTGCAGTTTTTAAATGAGAAGAACACAGAGAGAAAGAGAGAGAGAGAGTACACAATAGTAGAGTCTCACGAGATTAGTTTACATATATCATCAGGGCTAAAGGGGTTTATGGATATAAATTAGTAGTAAGATCCATGGGCGCTTAATCTTCTACGTAGTATTAATAAGCTATCCATCCAGTCAACATGCGGCAGAGTAAGGAAAATGACGGTTCTCTTGTGATCCAGCAAGGAGCTTGCACGGGAAAGTCTCTCCGGCAGGAGCATCGTTCCGTCGTTAGTATCATGATACTTTTTGTATCAATCTGATATATCATCATTTGCTGGTGTTTCATGAATATAGAAGGATAAAACTTGGCAGGTGGACTAGTAATGCATTACATAGTCCTTGAAGCACGCATCGTCGTAAAATAGTCGTGAACCTAACCACCTCGAACAAGTGCCGAAGCAAGCTGGCTCTACTCTCAATTCTTTTCAGATACAACCCTACCGTTTCCATGTAGCTAAGGCAGGAAAAAAAAAACGTGGAGACGCATCCGGCAAGTTGATTGGTCAATTTTCATAGATAGGGACGTCGTAGTTTATTTTAGCTCTTTTACTAGGTACATTCAAACAGATGTGGTAAGTATGTCGTGCAACGCTTCTGGCGGATAGCGGGAGGCGGAATTAGCGTTGCAACGGAAGCTCCCGTTCAAGCCAATGGACCGGGCAGCTAAACTAATTCGGTACAGTGGGTAGTAACATCATGTATCTCTCATGTATCAGGTACGTACATGTGTCCCTCTTGTACCTAATGCAAGGAGTAAGGAGTTTCTCTATGGCATTCTTGCTACCGGCATAAAAGGTGTTATCCTTATGTCACAACCAAAGCTCGACATGATATGATATGATTTAATCGACTTCACATTATTACCACCTAGGTTAAACACTTACTATGTCCAACGGATGATTGACACGTCCCGAACAGGCGAGCGAGTTGGTTCTTGAAGATTATGAAGAACAAGCGAATAATACTAATACCGCTGTTTTCGCTCAGAAAACATTGCTAAGCTACGAGTTTATGACTTCCATATCTCTCTACATTGGTTTATCGTGGCGCTTGTCGTGAATTGCAAACTGACGCATATGCTACACGGCATCCTCATTCAGCACCTAGTTGCATCCTTCCGTGCTACCCGAGGGTTGCATTGCACAAAGTTTGAACAGTGTTGTAGTGGCATCAAGCTCAAACGCCCGATGACTTTCCATCAATCCAAACAGTTCCTTTTTCCCACTTTCAGGGACGAGATCATCCTAATTGCATAACCATCCCCTTCTTGATCGCATCTATCTCCCGCTTACCCAGAGGATCTTTATGATCGAAACTTGCCTCCTTGCGTTGAGCACTAGTCCACTATAAGTGGCAATCAGTCAGTAACTAAGTAACGATTATGAGGGTTCCAGGTGTATCTCGGCAACAGAAACCCCCCAATTAGATTTATCAAGGCATTATAGCCTCGGAGGTAGACCACAAAGAGATTCTCGTGTCACATACCGTTGTGATATCCAGAGCATCACCACCAATTCTGGTCTTCTTTTGTGACTTGGGGCCTATCGGGCGACCATACTGTTCTTCGTATTTCTTCAACTCGGCCGTCCAACGCCAGGGATCCTTTGCTCCCTTCTTAGGCAATTCCACCTCCCCATCCAGGTTTGCGGTGAGTTCATCAATGTCTCTGGGACCCTGTAATGTAA
Source organism: Hypoxylon sp. NC0597 (assembly GCA_022432515.1). NCBI lineage: Eukaryota > Fungi > Ascomycota > Sordariomycetes > Xylariales > Hypoxylaceae > Hypoxylon > Hypoxylon sp. NC0597. The sequence goes on along the minus strand of JAJKLA010000096.1, from coordinate 7,512 downwards.
CACCCCGTTGATTTGCATAGGAGAGAACAGCGTCGTCAAAGTAGTCAACTTTAAATTTCTTCTTGTTGCCTCTTACGCCTTCAAGGGCGCCCATCTCGCGCATTGATGGTGCGATCTTCAGGTACATGGCCATGACGGTGCCAAGGCTTTTCACGTCAGTAGCGTCGCCTACAAGACCCTGGTTGTCAAGCTGAGCAAGCATGTCGAGAAACATGCGGCCAACGAGGCGACTGGTAGCTGTGACGCACTCACCATCGTCAATCCTAGTCACACGAGAAGTGTTAATAGATAAACAAGTAAGCAAGGAGAATCGGGAATACGAGGAAAACAGATGCTCACGTGAACATGATACCGCCAACTGATTTTAGCAACCAAAGCGCAAGCCCTTCGCAAACAGCCCATTGTTCTCTCCAGCCACGCTCTGCCGCTTCGACATAGTCTAGAAACAAGTTTTGAACTATCTCTATGCCTCCGTATCCAGCATGATCATTATACGTGTACATATCAAAATTATCAGGGTTGCGAAGTGAGAAATGGATGTGCTGAGTGCAGTATTTTCGGAAACCGGCCTGACTGATGATCCATGGATGGTCCGGGTTCTCTCTAACGGGCTTAAAGCACATGCAGTTTTTCTTGCCGCATTTGGGACCATCACGAGCACCTTCATCGATATCGTCGTCATCGTCGTGGTCATTATTATCTTCTTCGTCTTCTTCGTCTTCATCTTCGTCGTCCTCCTCGTCCTCACTTATCGGTGAGCAGATGGTCATAAATGAATACCACTTGTCAGGATTCTTCCATGTAGTTTTATAGTCAGCATCGGCATTGGCTGAGCCAGATACAGCGGACCATCGAGTGCTTTTCGGCGGTTCATCGGTCGAGGTCTTGGTTCTCTTCCTGGCAGAGGTACCGGAACTAGATGCAGCACGTTTAGGAGGCATTCTAACAATAACAGCGAATGTCAACGAGTATAACTATATAATTGAATGTCGAATATAAACCCTTCTAATAGCAAGAGGGCAGAAATATTATGTATGATCTTAGGTTTGTGAAAGCATGCCCATGATAAGGAGACGAGATTTTTTTCCTCCTTTAAATTGGTCAAGGCGTGTCGCGGTTTTGCGCGTTCCCAATTAGGACTTGCATAATTTCCAACTGACGTCACAGCCTATCAGGAGGCCAGGCGAGACCTGCATATTAATAGCCCCACTATATGTTGTTTGTTAGGAAATTTCTTAACTAGCCACATTGTGGCTTCAAACCTACGCCTCCGCCTCCGTAAAAAAAGCAAAGATACATTGTGACGACTTCACGGTCCCTATGCTTGTTGAGAACGGTACTACTACTAGTACATATTAACCATGAAGATAGCTACTTGGGCTATTATGGGTAAATATGAGTGACTACCTATATATATTTGTAACATAGAAGCAATTAGATACCCGTACCTTAAAAATGGCCGAGGCTTGGCTGCAACCCGAGCTGAACGCCCTCCAAGTTCGTCTATCTCCCCCCTCTGCCAGCGGTGTCAAACCGGGGATAAATTAGCATCCACAACATGACGTACAAAGACATATTAAACCAGACAAACACTCATCTGGGCACCGCCATACATTCCAAGGGTCGAAGCCCAGGACCTTAAATTCGAAAATATTATTAGCGAAGTCATCGTCGTATCTCTTTGGAATAAGAGAGGATGGACCTTTCAGGAGAGGCTGCTATAGTACCGTTTCGAAAACTCGAGACCTCCACTCGGCGTCTTTACTCCAGCACACTCCCTCCATCCATCCACTACCCCTTCCTATTTGTGAGGTTTCTCTTTTTCTGTATGTGTCATGCCAACATATAACCGCATCCACTGAGCATGCAATGGTACAGATGGAGTCAAATATGAGTGGAATAAGACTACGGAGATCCGAGAACATATATGCCATTCCAGTATACCAGTTTGACTTATACGCACTCCCAACTCGACGCGTCGCTCACGTTCCCACTCCCACTGTATTCTAGTTCTTTTGGAAATTTACAAATATTTCTCGATTGTCCATTCCCAGAAAATAAGATCGTTTCGGGCGCTTTCCCCTTCTCGACCCATTCAACGAGAGGAGCGAGATTATCTATTGGGATTTGAGGACCAGGACCACCCCCACAGTGGCCCAAACCAGGCGCCATAAAGACGCGGTAGAACTCGTCCGTCTCCTTCTCTCCTCCAGCCAGGTTTTTCACCCGTTGCCAGTAATCCAGAGTGCCCAAGGGCGAGATGAGATCATCCGCCCATCCGTGCCATGTTAATATCTTGCCGCCCCTCGCACGATATGCCGAGAGATCGGGGTTATCGGTACCCCAGAGGTCGCCAAATTCGGACACTGATTGATGAAATAAGTCCACAAGTTGGTCCTGTTTGATATCACTAACGTCGAGGCCAGGACTCCGTAGCAAGAAATCTGCGATCCATTGCCTTGAGATAAGAAATCCCGGTTGTACTGCCTGGTTTTGATAATTCGTTCCTGGTTCCAGCCCGTACCACAAAAAATTACCCTTCTCGTCTCTGAACCCGTTCCGGATTTTGTTCCACACAAGTGCGTCACGCTCTGTGATAGTAGTAGTGACGTTCCCGTCACATTGCACTTCCATGCCCACCACACTTTTCGCATCGAATTCGCACTTAAGCGGATTGCTTATTAACCCATCAACAGCACCATCTAGCAAGTCGCAGGTATCGATGCTCGCGTTCCCAATGGCACTCAGCTTGCACAACGGGACTGGCTCGTCGCCCTGATTCTGCACCGCAATGGGCCAGTAGTCTGCCACGGTAATCTTGTCCCAGTTGATCGCCGGGGCACCGGCAAAGATACCGTCGTAGTCTTCCGGAAAACGCTGAGCCTCGCTCATGCCCTGGCGCCCGCCGGTGCTACATCCGAACCAATAGCTATACTCCGGTTTCCTCCCGTAAAACTTCTCAGATAAGTCTTTGCCAATGACCGTCATTTCGTGGAAAGACAGGTACACTACGACATGCCATGTTAGCCACTTGCTATTGCCCCTGAACGTCATCATTTGTTAGGGCGTACCGAAGTTCTCGACCAGCTGAGTCGAGTTGTACCAGACGTCCGTATCACCGGCCAGGTTCACTCCGGCGTCTGTCGCCCCAGCCGAGTACCCGCTTGTCACAGCCGGAACGAGTTCGAAGTCAAACCCTCCTGCCGCGAACTACGAACCATGAATTTGGTTAGGATCTTATTATGAAGGCAATGCGGCATTACTAAGTGGACTTACACCGCCACCACCAGTGCCCTGCCACCGACCATTCCACCCGTTGAGAGGGAGATAGATGGCAAACCGGACGGCGTCGCCCGCATCACCATGCGTTAGGTAAACCTCGACGTCGCAGATATCGACGCTGCCGGCCACACCATTGTACGTGGGACCATCATATGTGACGTTGTAGCGCTCCGTCGCCGTAGCGTTTATGAGGGATGCTCCGTCTGGAGGCGTCACCGTCAACGACGAGCAGGGCGTTATACGGGGAATGGAGGAGCCTAGACAGGTCTGAACTAGGCTCCCGAAGGCTACGCAAACTCCGAGTCGAGGAAGCATTTATATCGATGAAGATTGTTCAGACTATCGTACGGAAACTAGAAATTTTAGATCGGGGCGCACCTAAACGACAACGTGGTAGGCACTGCGCCGCCTTTGCCTCTTTATAATAACCACTTGCAGGCATTATTATTAGTGCCATTATTAGTATAGTGCAATATTAGTACCAGGATCTATGATTACTTGTGGATGTTTCCACGGCGCCGCCATGGCGGAAAAAACTAGGCTCAGAAAAGTCAGGCTTGTCTCCCCGCATCCTGCATCAATACGGGAAATACACCGGAAGGGTCGGCACGGTGACGGTGTGATTGGGTACAGAGATGGAAAATAAGATATGGATTCTGAGATATGGGATTGCTGGGATGAGGATCCTTTGATGGTGTATCATTGGCGCATTTCTGTTCACACAAAAAATTATAAAAAATAAAAATACTATAATCCAATCCCCTACTGTAAGCCTACTAAAGTCCGCCTAGAAATTCAAGGCAAAGCTCAGCTATAAGTTCATTGTAACCCCTCGCTGTCACTCATGATGGTGATTATGAATCACAGCACGTTTGCAGACGAAATACCCCGAAATTATGCTACAGCCAATTCGACGCGTGAGAAGTTATCTTTCAATTTCCCCTTTTTCTTTCATACAACTGCCAATTACGGGTGAGTAAACCTACATAGCCAGGTAATAATCAACATCTAAATTAACCATGGCGTATATAATTTATAAAAGTCCTAAGCGAGATCTCGAGTTTCGTATTATTAATCGTCTACATAACACACTTATTGGATACTTTTCATTGAATTCGGTCTTAAATATAGATAAGAGTCGTGGCTTAGTAGGGGCTTATCCCAATACTGATGTTCGTTCCCATGAACTACCCCCTATGACAAAGTTCATATCCGTATATACCAGCAGCTTTTGGTACATAAACCACCATTATACCGAGAAGTCACTATTGTTAGTAGTCTGATAGGATGAGTTAAGGGTGAAAAACCAACAACCTTGCACAAACAAAAAGCATGGCCAGTAGTGTATAGTTCAACTACGCCGCTCCAGATGAGATCTTACATTTGGTAAAGAGTCAATAATTATCGTATTAATGGATCGAGTGTTGGTCTATTTTGGCTACTCGCGTGTACACGCCTACATGATGAGAGAGAATATGACTCCAAGTGGGCTATTACCTCCTCCTCGACCCCCTCACTGCGTACATGTTACAGAGTTCCCCTTAAGAGATCTGCTTGATGCTCAAGTCGACTGGTTGGCATGATGGGTTGTGTGGTGGCGAAGTGCTCACCCAGGCGATGCTTTGGTAGTAGTATCCACCGGTGAATTGGTAACAGAGGTGGAAGTTGGTCAGGTTACCTAGTGTTGGGCCCGACGAAGGGTACGTAGCGTTGAAGTGCGAATCGTCATAGCCACCGCTGAGATAGATGGTACCGTTATCGGGATGATAATAAACCGGCGTGCCGTCTTCGACGCTCGGAAAAATAAGCGCGGTAAAGACGTTGCTCGCGAAGTTAGGAATCAGCTGAACCGCGGATGGTATAGATATAGTGCCGTTGTTGCTGCCTGCAGTTAACAGGTACGTAAGCCATCCGGGCTGGAAGGGTTCGCCAGTGTCCGAGTTGTAAGATGTATAGTTGTAGTAGAACTGGGTCACGCTCCCAGGGACAGTAGGATCAGAGCCAGATGAATAACAAAGGCCTTCTATAGCTGCGCCAGCGTGGCAAGCGGCAGCATATCCTGTTGTACTGAGTTTAATAAATGTCTCCGTTTATCTTATACGGCGCGAGTGAAGGCAACGTACCGTCGATTGAGGTGTTTGTCTTGCCGGTGATGTGCAGGGCGAAGGGCCCTGTGGCGTTCGAGGCCGTCGCCGTCGCGACCAAAGCGGCTAAGGCAGTAAAACGCAATTGCATCTTAAAAAGTTATAACCCGAAAACGCAATTGGCACAGGCGTGAAGCTAGAAGGCAAGAGGCGAGTGTTATTGATGAGCAAAATGGTCGAACAGATCAGCAAGCGGGAAAGACGAGATTTATAGATTTTAGGCCTTTCGCCTTCGAATTTTGCCTATCATTACGCTTTTGAGGTTGCAAACCAGTGCAACTACCCGATTAGGTAGTCAAGCTTGCTCAAGTCATCCATGCTAATGCATAAGCAGAAGCTGTCGTTGCCTGGTCACAAAAAGACACAAAAAGATATGAAAGATATGCGGGGAAGCCGGGCGACATGGATCGTCTATTGTAGATCTAACAACACTTTTAACAGGGTTGTGATGTGTTGTGATAGGTTACGCTGCAGATAGCTAAAGCGAACTGACCACTTAGAACACTTCTCGTGTATGCAAAGGAGATCTACTCGGCATATATTGGGACAAGGGTTTACATCAGCAGGATTAGTTTATTTCTCCTTTGGAAAAACAGAAATAAAGAAATATCGTATTCGCCTCATTAACCTGTAAAAGCAAATCTGACATTATAGGAAAACGGCATGCAGGGTAGCATGACGTCATATAAATGTATAGTTGATCTAAACGAAGGGATAATTGGCAACATGTTAGGTGTCAGCCGTAATAAAACCACTTTATTGATTACTCCGCTGCAGTTCAAATGTTCCATTCCAAAACGACAACCTGGTCTTGCACCGATAATGAATTAAGATGCTAACCACCTGACTCGTTTTGTGAGAGATTTATCTTGAGACATAAGTAGATATCAGAGGAGAAAGATAACCCCTCCTTGCTATACTGGAACAACGGCTTCGCCAAACTGAACTATACAGGTGAGCGTCACTTGCCAGCAATCTGACTACCTAAGATATACTTAACCTACTCCTCGCCATGCTGCGCCGCTGAAACCCTCGTGAGGTCGGATCCAAACTTTAATGTACAGCATAAGCTAGCTCATAGAACGAGTCTTGCTCACGCATAAATTCTATCTAGATCGGCTGACTCGTAAATCATTCATTATCTGCCTTCTTGTCATTGAAAACTGAAACATATGCTATAGATTGATCTTTCTTCTTAACACGCTATATATCACAGATCACGAGGGGCATTCTCTGCGCGTTATCCTTGGGAAAGATTCCAACGCTGCTCACATTTCCCGGATCGAATACGTTGCATATCTTGCTGGCTATGCTAGGGGCCTTCCTAAACATTGGGTGTGCGAAATGTGCATAGTACTTATCTCAGCGAGCTCAAACTGAACTTTTTGAGTAGCACGGGCTTCGCCTGCGTCACAACGTATGGCCCATGCTCATTATATCTGTAGGGTATATGCTCATTACTCAAAAAGTTTTAATCTAAGTCCAAATAGCAAAAAAATAAATTAAATGGGCTAAATTTTAATTAATCTTTAATTATTATAAATTATAACTTTATAATAACATATTAAATTATTTTAAAAAAATATTTTAAAGTTAAATATATAATTTATAAAACTTTTTATTTTGTTAAACTATTTAAAAATATTAATATAAATATATCTTAATTAAAAAGGTAATAAAGTTAAATAAGTTAAAACTATCTTTAAAACCCTCTTTAAAACTTCTTTAAAACCCTTTTTAAAATCCTTTCCTTTAAATTAATTATATATTAAATAATATTAAAAAAACTTCTTAAAAATAAATAAGAAACTTATAAAACTTCTTATTTATTTAAATAATTAATTAAAGGTAATAAGTAATAATGATTAATAAGTGGTTTAAATAAGTGGTTAATATTTTAATTTTAATATTAATACCTTTTTTTTTAAACTTATTAAAACTTAATAATTATATATTAAATAATTATTAAAAAATATCTTAAGATAATTAATCATCTTATAAAACCTTTTATTAATTTTAATAATTAATTAAAGATAATAAAGGGTGATAATTAATAATTAAAGATTAATTTAATTATATAGTGCTT
>JAJKLA010000095.1:5000-7500 GCA_022432515.1 Hypoxylon sp. NC0597 | reverse complement strand
TTTAATGAGCCATTCGCAGTTTCGCAGTATAAATTGCTTATACTTAGACATGCATGGCTTAATCTTTGAGACAAGCATATGACTACTGGCAGAATCAACCAGGTAACTATCGTACGCCGGGGTTGGCCAACCGCGCTTTGCAGCGCGGGAGAATTAGTTACGGTTTCACACCACTAAAGGTGAACGCCCTAACGGTCCAGGCAAGGCCTAACCCGCTAGAGACGCCTTCCGCTTTTCCCCTCTAGATTCCCCAGAGCACTAGTCCGCTACACACGCAGCCAGCAGTGCTGCAAGCTGCGGTGGAACTTATAGGCCCCAAGAGGAGACCTTCACCCGGCAGCTACAGGGTAGCTACAGGGTAGGTGTCTCCCGAAACTCAGCGGTAGGTCTAGCCATCGGCCAGCAATCCACAGAGCCCAACCGATCGCTATCAGGCGAGAAACACGCCTGATGGCTCCCGGGCATCCTAGATGCGTGCCGAGCCAGTAAATATTAAGGCTCTAGCACCCTAGGGGGGTCGATAACTGCTATGAGTCCCCCAGGACCGAGCCGAAGCTACGAGGCTACACAAAGGACCACGCAACAGTTATCATGCTAATATGGGACGAGAAAAGAGGGTAGAAGCCGTCTAGCGGCAACTCCCCTCCAGGGTAACCTGCAACGGTTGGAAGCATGCCTTAAAGCGCTCAACCAAATCCCCTAAGGCGGCGAGTCGTAGCGGTTGGAAGCATGCCCTAAAGCGCTCGACCACTCCGCTATAACATACCGACCTACAGGGAGGAAGCAAGCCTCAAAGCGCTCAACCACTCCGCTAAAGCAGGTGCAACTTATCGCTAAATTGCATACCCAACTAAGATTAGTGGGTAGAGCGCGCCGTAGCCGCACTAACTTGTGCGAACCACCCGCTTTCTCATATACCCACCGGCCCCATTTGGGTTTAGAGCGTGGCTCGGAGGGTTTTAGTGCGCAGAAACATTTCCCGAAAAATTCGTTTATATGGGGATTTTTAAAAATCAACTCACAAGCATACAAGCCAGCTCCCATCCTGCACATTTTTTTCGTACTTTACCAAATTCTCCCCAACTAAGGCCCGCGCAAATTTAGCACCAACGCGAGCTAACCTACTAGGAGGTCCCTTAAGGATTCCTTAGGGATCCCTAACCCACCTAACTAAGCACTGCCCTATAAGTTTAGGTATTAGTTTCGGCGTCATCCCTAATATCTCGCTGGCTATTGCGTGCACCCGGACCGGCCATACACCAGCGCGTAGCCCTCGCCGAGGCGGTCTGAGTGATATAGGTCCCGTCCCAATGCATCGCCTATACGGATTTTCGCGGCGTTGCGAAGTTGGCCTTGCAGGGAGGGTGCCGGGCTCTAGGGTAGCCACGTGACGCGACGTACATCCGCAGTTAGGCGCCCCCCTTAAATGCGCCCGGCGCTGAAGCTCCAGGGTAACTCCAGGGTAGCTATAGGGTAGCTATAGGGTAGCTATAGGGTGGTTATAGGGTAGCCTCGTAACTTTACTGGGGTATTTAACGGACGGGAAATCGGTTTTAAGATTATTATAGGGTAGCTCCTTAAGCCTTTACTATTATATCTTAATCCTTAATAGCTATATTAAGCTAAGGCGTTAATTCCTAAGGTAATTATGTGACCACGGTTTCGATCGGCGTTTTGATCTTCTTATTTAGCCGCCGTACATTCTATTAATTCCGATGTTACACACATAGGAAAAACATATACACCTTTGGTAACTCAACACAACAATAATATACGCTCTTTTAACCCTCTTTATTAAATATGAATTATACTAATCGTTAGATATACCTAAAGGATTAGAGCGTATAGGCACTTCTGTAACCAATAAGCTTAGGTTTATCAATTACCTCAACCCTTAAAGCTTCCGCTCCAACTCAATATAATAATACAGGTTAAAACAACTATAAATACCAAAAAAAAAGATAATTAAAGTTAATTATTAATCCGTATTTATTATAAGCTAATTAAAACCAATATATATATATATATATATATATAAAGAATTAAATACGCACTTATCTTTTTAAAAAAGGAATAATTCTAATTAAGCATTACGGTAAAGATATAATACTATTAACATTACAAGAATAATATGATAAATAATTAATAATAGAAATAATAAACCTTTTATTTTCTTTATTTCTTTTCACCTATTTTTATTAAAAGGATAAGGCCCTTGAAGTTAAAAAGTAATAGGTAATATACTTATATAAATAATAAAAGTTTAAAACAAGATAAGTTTATTCTAACAAAATACAATTTTTACCTAAACATTTCTAAATGATAATATCATATATCATATTTTAACCCTAACCCTAACTATAAAATAATCTCATATATATAAATATATAACATAAAAATTACACTAATAATAATACTAATTTCATTACTATTAATAAATTAAGACGATTATAAATTATATATATTTAATATAGGTTCCCACTAAAATGCCTTAACCTAA
>JAJKLA010000094.1:0-14321 GCA_022432515.1 Hypoxylon sp. NC0597 | reverse complement strand
TTAATCGGATTAAAAAAATATATTACTTTAAGATATTATTTTAACAATGATATTTATTACGAAAAGCTTTACTTAATTAATCTCACGTTTTTTATTAACTTAAAAATCTTAAGGCGTTTAATTATGTTTATAAATTTACGTTTATTATATATAAAAAATCTTAATATTATATTTATTATTATTTAAAACTTATTAATAAATTAATAATATTAATTAATTATAAAAATAACTTCTTTAACTTTTTTCAAACTTTTATTATAAAAGATATTATACTTAAAGCTTATAAATAAATTAATAACGTAATCTTTACAAAAGAAAATCAATTTAATATCTTAAATATTTTATTTTTAATACTTTAATTACGATAATATCTCTCACGATTAATTAATTAAGCTTATTATAATTAAATAATTAAAATATATATATAAAAACTAACCGTTTAATTAAGCTAGTTAATAATTAATATACTTATTAATTAATATACTTAATAATATAATTGTTAATATATTTATTAATATAATTACTAATACATTTATTAACATAATTATTAATACACTTATTAATATACCTTTTAATATATCTTTTAATACACTTATTAATATTTATTACTTAATATAATTATATTAATTTAATTAACTACTACATTAATTACATTATTAACATATATGTTTTTTAATACATTTACATTTACTTTATTAATTACGATATTTACTTATTAATATAATTATTTTTTAATATTACAACTATTTTTTAATATATTTATTTTATATTATATTTGTTATAATGGTAATAACGTTAATAAAAACTTAAAGTTACATTTTTAAAATATATATTTATAAGCTTTTTTGTTATAACTATAATTTTAAAGCTATAAATATAATAATAGTTATTAAAGAAAAGGTTAATATATATATTACTAAGAACTTTTTACTCTTTAAAAATATAAATAATATAAATAATAATAATAAACACCTTTAAATTAACTTTAAAAAATTCTTTAAAGATTAAATAACAATATATTTTATAAAAATATTGTTATATTTTCGTATTATTATCATTAATTACTTATATTATTATAAGGTATATAATAAAATTAATTATAATAAAGTAAAGAAATTAATAATAATAGTTAATATAAAGAAATTTATTAAATTCCTTGTTAAAAAAGCCGACGAAGTTATTTCGTACGCACTTTATAACTTTATTAATTATAAATATAACACTTATTATAAAAGTAATTTAAAAATTTAATATATAAAAAAGATAAAATTAAAAACTTTTACAATTATAATATTATTTTTACTAATGTAAAAACTAATGATTTAAAGATTAACTTATTAATTAATTATAATTACTTTAATAATTAATATTATATAATTAACAATACTTATGTTTATTAATTATAACAACATTAATAATAACAATTATATAGCTTTACTTTTTTATTAATATAATAAACTTTATTTATTTATTAAATAAAGCTTTACTTTAAAGCTTTACTTTAAAACTTTGTTATAAAGCTTTAATAAAGCTTTATTATATAAGCTTAATTATTAAAGAAAAAAACTATTAATAATAATAATTACTACTTATTTTATATAAGATTTATATACATTTTTAAAGCTTTATTATAAAGCTTTATTATATAAACTTAATTAATAAAAAGTAAAGAAAAAATTATTAATAATAATAATTACATTAATTACTTTATTTAACGTTATTTTAACTATTTAATTTAACAATTACTAATTACGAATTAACTATAAATTAATATAAGGATAAAATAATAAGAAAAAATACGAATTAACAATGGTAAAAATGTTTAATTAAAAAAATCTAATATTTATAAATAATAACATTAAAGAAAATATAAAAAAAAAGAAAATTTATTAATGTTAATATTAATTAAGTTATAAAGCTTTAAGCTTTAATTAATTAATTAATTAATAAGTTATAAAGCTTTTTAAAAGCTTTATAATATATATATACACATTTTAATTTATAAATTAATTAATTAATAATACCTTTAAAAATACCTTTACTTATATATAATTATACGACTATTACATTAATATACTTTGTTTACTTAACAAATATATTATAAATAAAACGTTGTAAATTATTTGTTTATAATAACGTTGTTTTTATAATATTAAGTTAATATATATATAATATAATAATAATTAATAATTTAAATTTTATACGTTATATAAAAATAAAACTTAATTTATTTTATAAATTAAATTATATTTTTATAACTTTTTTATTAATAAAGTTATTTAAGTTTTAATTTAAAGCTTTACTTTTTTTTAATACGTAACGTAAAAAATTTTTATATCGTACGTTTAATATTACTTTAAAAATTTCTAATAATTTAATAAATTAAATTTTAAGTTAATTATATTAATACACGTAAAGTTATTTTTACATAAAAAACTAATGTTTTAATATATATTATATTTTAAAATTTATTTATTTTAAAAAGTTTTAAACGATTAATTTTATTAAATATTTTATAATTAATAATAATATTACTTTAATAATATACTTTAATTAATTTTTCTTTTAACCTTTATTTTACTTTATTTAAATTAAATTAATACTATTTTTTATACTTTTTATTAATAATGTGTTAAAATTTTAAACCGAGTTAATGTACCGAAATATCGGTAATAATTAACATCGGTAACTTTGTCTTTCGTTTGGTGACTTATTACCCCGATCTTGATATTTCGTTGTCGCAGATCTTTACTACTCGGACATAGGCATAGATTCAATGTTACGCGGTCCTTTAGGTGAGGCTTGGATTTGTATACCAAAAGTCCCTCCAGACATTCAGGTCATTAGCTGTAAACCAAGTGATACTCTCGACGAAATTTAACCAGCAAATACTTAGCGCAAGTGGAATCATGGGAAATCCTGAAGACATCGCTATTATCGGTTTCGGGTGTCGACTTCCCGGTGGCGCGACCTCTCCGTCAAAACTATGGGAGCTCCTTCATGATCCTCCGGATCTCTCACAAAAGATATCTCCTAGCCGTTTCAATCCAGATGCATTCTACCATCAGAATGGCTCTCACCATGGGACTACCAACGTGATGAACGCGTATCTACTAGATGAAGATCACCGTCACTTCGATGCACAATTCTTTCAAATAAAGCCGTTAGAAGCTGAGACGATGGATCCGCAACAACGCATTCTCTTGGAGACAGTCTATGAGGCGGTCGAATCTGCCGGATTGAAACTTCGCGATATGCAAGGAACAGATACAGCCATATATGTTGGAGCCATGGGGGGCGATTATAATGAATTAGCCCTCAAAGGAGTGAACACAATACCTACATACCTCTCCACCGGCACCGCTCGTAGTATATTATCTAACAGGATATCATACTTTTTCGATTGGCGTGGGCCATCATTAACTATCGACACTGCTTGTTCCTCTAGCCTTGTTGCTCTTCATGAGGCAGTTCAAGTACTACGACAGGGCACCTCGCGCATAGCGGTTGCTGCTGGGGTAAACCTCATTCTCGGGCCGGAAACCTTCATCGCTGAGTCAAACTTAAACATGCTCTCACCTACTGGTCATAGCCGCATGTGGGATGCCTCCGCAGATGGCTACGCGCGAGGGGACGGGTTCGTCGCTGTAATCTTGAAAAGACTGGAGGATGCGTTGAATGATGGTGATAATATCGAATCAGTCATCCGTGCAACCGGAGTGAACCAAGATGGACGAACAAAAGGCATTACAAGCCCTAGTAGTACAAGTCAAATGTCTTTGATTCAACAAGTTTACCGATCTGCTGGGTTGGATCCTCATAGTGAGACTGGCCGCTGTCAATACTTTGAAGCCCATGGCACTGGTACACCCGCAGGCGATCCAGTTGAAGCTGCAGCTATTGCAGGTGCGTTCTTCGATGACAAAGATGAAGCGAGCCTGAATATTAATCCCATATTTGTCGGCTCTATAAAGGTGAGTTTTCTGGCTTGTTAGATGTCCAATCGACTGATAATTGCAAATGAAGACTGTGATAGGACATACAGAAGGAACTGCCGGATTGGCCGGAGTCCTAAAAGCCTCGCTTGCGGTTAAGTACGGAACGATTCCGCCGAACTTACATTTTAATCAACTCAGTCCGGCTGTAAAGCCGTATTACCAAAGACTGGTAGTCCCAACCGTCATCACTCGTTGGCCGAAACTTCCAGAGCACATTCCCCGACGTGCTAGCATCAATAGCTTCGGGTTTGGGGGCACCAATGCTCACGTCATATTGGAATCTTTCCCTATAGATCCCATCTCATTAGGTTCCACGGTTAATACGATACGATGTCCCTTGCCCTATACTTTTTCTGCTACATCAGAAGAGTCACTGAAACGATCTATTGGAACTTATATGGAATATCTAAAGAATACTGACAGCGTCAATCTCCATGACTTTGCCTTCACTTTAGCGTGCCGGAGGTCATCTTTCCCATACAAAGCTTCAGCCATTGGGTTTTCTAAAGAATCCCTCCTTCTCAATATGTCAGAGATGGTTAAGAAGGAAAAGATTAGTACAAACCAGGCAGCAGATGCGAGACCATATGGAATACTCGCTATTTTTACGGGACAGGTATATTCCTCTATTTATCACGTGTCACTATTATTGCAAATACTCATATCTACTAGGGTGCTCAGTGGGCAGGAATGGGCCGCGACTTGATCTTGTCCTCGTATTTTGTTTCGAAGATTGTCGACGAGCTTGAGCGCTATCTCAGAAATCTGCCTGTCCTTGAACGACCCACATGGTCGCTTAGGGAAGAGCTTTTAGCGGATGCATCATCCTCACGCTTGGATGAGGCCGAACTGGCCCAACCGTTGTGTACTGCGATCCAAATAATATTAGTTGACCTTCTACGAGCTGCCAAGGTGAGGCTGGCTGCAGTGGTAGGGCACTCATCCGGAGAGATTGCTGCGGCCTACGCTGCAGGCTATCTCTCGCGTCGTGATGCTCTATACATTTCTTACTTCCGTGGATTCCACGCTGGGATTTCGGGAGGCCCTAACGGCGAGCGGGGAGCAATGCTAGTAGTGGCTACAACTGCTGATGATGCTCGCGACCTGTGCGCATATCCTGAGCTTCAGGGTCGTGTATCAGTAGCTGCTGTCAACTCAGCCAGTAATGTCACCCTATCCGGAGATGAAGATGCTATACTCAAAGCAAAATATGCTTTTGAAGACGAAGGGAAATTTGTTCGGCTTCTGGAGGTAGATAAAGCATATCACTCCCACCACATGAATGCCTGTTCCGCAAATTATTTAGCTTCGTTGAGGGCCTGTAACATTAATGTCCAGTGCTGTCGAGACGGAGGGACTGCATGGTTCTCCTCTGTTTATGGGTCTATTGTCCCTCATGATTGCCCGGAATTAAGGGATACCTACTGGCAGAAGAACATGGTCCAACCGGTTTTGTTCTCTCAAGCGGTTGCCGTTGCCAGTAGTGCAGTGGCATCTCTTCCTATAACTATCGAAGTTGGGCCTCATCCTGCGCTAAAGAGACCAACCCTACAATCGGTGACCACCCCTGGCACAGATCAAATGCCCTACTTAGGAATGCTAAAGAGGAATAGAAACGGCTTTGAGACTGTTTCCGAACTATTCGGCGCCATTTGGTCCAAGCTCGGTGAAAACGCGATTGACCTCTCTTCTTTATTCCAGCTAAGTCCTTGCAAACCAAGATTACTTAAAGGTCTCCCGACTTATCCCTGGATTCACGACAGAATTTACTGGCACGAGTCACAGACGTCTCGGGCTTTTCGAACGCGTTTGCATAAACCCCATGAATTGTTGGGTATGATGCTTCCCGATGGCACAACGCAGGAGCTTCGCTGGCGTAATGTTCTCTCTCTCGAAGAACTTCCCTGGATACGAGGCCACCAGCTCCAAGGAACAACATTCTTCCCTGCGGCTGGATATGTGGTGATGGCGCTTGAAGCCGCAAAATTCATTACGAATACACCGCCCGCTCAAACTGTGGAAGTCAGGGACCTCAACATCGATAGACCCATCACATTCGACTATCAAGCTTCTACCGTGGAGATAATGTTCACGTTGACAGATATTTCAATGGACATGAAATTTCCTGGTTGCATTTCGGCAGCTTTCAAGTGCTTTGTCGTCCAAGCCAAAGAATCGGCAAGTATGATAATGACGGCACGCGGTACTCTGCGCATGCATCTAGGAGAGCTTACGTCATTCGCATTGCCCCCAAGGACTCCGGAACCACCGTATCTAACTAGTGTTGACACAGATAGACTGTATTCCTTCTTTTCAGAGATAGGGTATGGATATACGGGGCTGTTCCGTGGTCTTTCGGATATTAGGCGAAAGTTCGGAACAGTTAGGGGTTTTATTGCTAATCCGCTAAGTAGCGATGAATCCCGAAGCTCCTTTCTGATCCACCCTGCGACAATCGACCTAGCCATGCAGGCGGTACTTGTCGCTTATAGTTGGCCAGGAGATGGAATGCTCTCCTGCTTACACGTCCCAATCCGCATTGCTTGTGTAAGAGTCAACGCGCAATTAGTACAGAGAACATCAGAGCACGTTAAAAGTCTTCCATTCGATTGTCATCTCGCTTCCAGGCCAGGGAGTTCTGTCTGTGGCGACATAGAAATTTTCTCAATTGATTCTCCAAGCAGATCGAATAACGCCATCATACAAATCGAAGGCGTACATACCATTCCAGTCTCAGCTCCATCAGCAGCAGACGATCGCATAGTATTCGAGGATGTTGTTTGGGGATTAGCAGCACCTAATGCCAGCAGAATCACTTATAGTGACTCTCACTCAGGTCTTGCTTCCCTTGCAGGAAAGGTGACTTTCCGATATCCACATCTACGTGTCTTGGAAGTGTCAGATTCCCGAGGACAACTAACAAAAAGAGTCCTTGACGAAATTGGGATGTTTTATGATTCTTACACAATTACTTTGCCATCACCTCCTCTAGATGATATCGAGTCAAAAATAGCAGCTAGTCACCCAAGAGTTGTTACCAGAAAGCTCGATATCCACTCAGAACTGATATCCGAGGGTATCTCGAAACATACATACGGCATGGCAATTGTTGACGGTCTTGGACTCACTACAGCCGGGATCGAGTTGGCAGCAAGAAACTTGCACTTACTCTTACAACCAGGTGGCCATCTCCTAATGACCCAACCTACGCAACCTCTGGGTCCTCACTTGCTGTCAAAAGACGTCTCGGAATCCTTGATCACTATCAACCAGCTACGTTCAATCTTGCAACGGGCGGGATTTGGTGACGTGGATAATGTAACGCACTCACAAGGGGTAGTCTTATTGGCTACGCAAGCATTAGATTATCGCATAGCTGCACTGCGAAATCCACTTCAGTCAACATGGTTAATGTTCAAACCGCATAGAATATTTATCATTGGCAATATTACCTCTTCCACGACGACACTAGTCCAGGGCCTCCAGAAAATCTTGCTACAATATTTTTATGACGTGATCTTTGTCGACAGCATCGAGAACCCGGCAATCGTTGACATACCCTCTGACGCAACAATCATCAGCCTATCGGACCTAGAGAACCCATTATTCCATGATATTACTCCCAGAATGCTAGAGGGACTGAAGACCCTTCTCGACGGATCAAGGACCATACTTTGGGTTACGAGAGATTGTCTGTCGGAGAACCCCTACGCAAACATCATTGTTGGCTTTGGTCGCACTTTATTACTGGAGAGGCCAGATTTATGCTTACAGTTTCTTGACGTAAACTCCAATTTGAACGTTACCGCTGAGATGCTAGCTGAGTCGGTTCTCACACTACGAGGTGCGGTGGAATGGTCTAAACGAGAAAATGCGAATGAGCCCAGCATACTATGGACCATAGAGCCGGAACTAGCTCTTGATTCGGATGGATCGCTCATGATCCCAAGGGTCATACCCTGCCAGGATCGTAACGATCGATACAACTCTCGCCATCGCAAGGTCACTAAAGAATTATATACCAATGAATGTATAGTCGAAGTCCGATACCAGGAATCAACGTCGTTATACGGACTTCTAGAGCGCTACACCTATACGCATACCCAATTTTCGTGCACCCCAAACAACTTAGAGATCAATGTGCGGTTCTCCTCTCTCATGGCTCATGAGGTACAGGGAGTCGGGTACCTACATGTTATCTTTGGCGAAGCTAGAGACACTGGACAGACGGTTTTAGCGTTCTCTGAGACCCAATCTTCCCGGGCCATCGTACCACAACGGTGGTGCATACCTTCCCGTAGTGATATATCACAGCAGGATGAATTGGCATTCTTTTCGGCTGTTATCTTCAACTTGTGGGCTAGAGCTATCCTATCACCTCTCGGGAGAGGAGATGTTGCACTGGCATACGAACCGCCGCGCGAGCTCGCGCCTGCGCTCATAAAGATCGCGGAAGCTAAATCAGTCCAAATGCACTTTGCAACAGCCTCCTTTACCAATATATCTTCGGATGAAAAACAATTCCCTTGGCTATCGGTTCACCCAAACTCTTCCTCACGTTTAATAGCGTCGCGCTTACCCCAGGGTGTCTCAGTTTTCATCGCCAATAGCCAGATAGCTGGAGATATACAATCACGGATTTCTTCTCACTTGCCAAAGTTGCATCGTCAACTAGATATTGCCAACACTTTGAGTCGCACTACGATCCTAGAAACTTCATTTCATCAGAGCAGTGATCTCCGGAAACAGCTCAGGCTTGCCTCTATCAGCGCGGAACCTACGGCCGGAGACAGTTGCAAAACGTACGACGTCAGGAACTTGTCAGAGGCGTCATTACCTCCAGAAATGGCTTTGGTTTCTTGGGAAACTAGCAAGATAGTCACCTCAATGCTGGAGCCAGTCGGAAGTAACATCTCATTTTCCGGATGGAAAACCTATTTCCTGGTCGGATTAGCGGGGGATCTCGGCCGGTCTCTCGCCGAGTGGATGGTAGACCATGGTGCAAGGTTCCTCGTCCTTACCAGTAGGAACCCTCGGATTGACAAAAGATGGCTCAAAAGCTTTGAAAGAATGGGAGCAGTAATCAAAATATTTCCGTGGTTAGTCATCATTCCGACCTAAGTCCTTTCATTTTAGCTATAACTAATACGTTTCCAAGTGATGTGGCGAGTAAAGACCAAATGAAAAAGGTTATTGAAGAGGTCGAAGCAACGCTACCCCCGATTGCTGGTGTTGCAAACGGCGCTATGGTGCTAAAGGACACACCAGTCACCACCATGAACATAGACAGTTTAGGGAAAGTCCTGAGACCTAAGATTCAAGGAAGTATCAATCTCGACGAGATTTTTGGGAACACTAACCTCGACTTTTTCATTTTATTTTCCTCTATCGCCGCTGTTGTCGGAAATAAGGGTCAGTCAAACTACTCAGCAGCTAATGCATTCATGTGTAGCCTGGCCGCTCGGCGGCGGCGGCGGGGTCTTGCCGCATCTATTATTCACCTCGGTGCAATCGTCGGTACAGGCTATCTGACTCGCGAAGTCAACCAGAATATGCAGGATTATCTTCAGAAAGCGGGTTATCTATGGATGTCAGAGGACGATTTTCACCAAGTATTTGCAGAGGGTGTCCTTGCTAGTGCGCCCACATCTTGCCGGAACTATGAGGTGATGAGTGGCCTCCGTGTCTCCAAGTCCAACCAAGAGGACTTGGTCTGGTTCAAAAACCCCAAATTCCAACACTGCGTACTCCATAGGTGTGATCCCGCTGCGAGTAGAGATAATTCGTATAATAACCGTCCCCTCAAGGCGCAGCTGGAAGCTGCATCCGATGTTGCCGAGACCCGCCGGCTAGTAAGCAGTAAGTGGAAAAGTGTTTTATGTTTAGAGACGATAAATTCCTTTCAAATATTGTAAAGCTAGTCGTTTCTTTTTCTACGCTTTACTGAACCCTAATCTTCTCCATCAGATGCTTTTGCCGGCAAGCTTCAAGAAATACTCTTGATTAGCATGCAGCCTAGAATATTCGAACTTACAGCGGATGAACTTGGGATCGATTCGTTGGTGGCTACTACGATTCGTACGTGGTTTTCGAAGGAGTTAGCCATTGATATTCCTGTGATGAAAATACTTACAAGTGCCACAATCGGGGACATCCTCGACTACGCCATAGAAAGATTACCTACAGGGTTGCTGCCTACTAGGGTTAAAGTAGTGGAAGCACCGGCCGACGAAGTCGGCTCAAAAAGAGACGAACATATTCACATACCTATAGTGAAAGAAGCTACCCCGCTTCATTCTGAAGTTCACGCAGGTGTTTTGAGTTCTGCAGTCTCCATGACGCCCGAACTGGCTAATGGTCCACCCCAGATAGCTCTATATCCGTTGTCCTTTCCGCAACTCCGATTCTGGTTTCTACAGTTCCTGCTTGAAGACAAAACAACTTCGAACGTTTCCTGCTTGCTGTCACTCAAAGGGCCGCTATTTATACATAGGCTTCAACAAGCCGTAGCCTCGGTCGCTAAGAGACATGAAGGTTTACGGACCTGCATCATCCAAAAGGATGGTAAATCATGGCAGGGAGTTTTGAAAGAGTCCAGCCTCAGGCTTGAGGTAAAGACTATAGCTAACGAAACTGAAGTCACCAAGGAGTTTCAAAGAAGTAAAAGCCATGCCTTTAACCTAGAGTCAGGAGACACGATGAGAATCCTTCTCCTCGCAATGGCACCAGAACTACACTACCTAATCATTTCATATCATCACATAAACATGGATGGAATGAGCTTCATGGTGCTTGTTAAAGACTTGGCAAAATCATATGATGGTGAGGAGTTATCCCAGCCATTATTACAATACCCATCTTTTTCGGAAAGACAACACCAAGACTTCGATCGCGGCAAGTTTCAACTACAGATAGAGTATTGGAAGCGCGAGTTCTCCGAGATACCGCCTCCGCTCCCGCTCCTTTCCTTATCACGCATAACTACCCGGAAATCAATGATCCGTTATGAATCTCATATGGCCAAAACCAAAGTGGACAAACCCCTCAGAGAACACATACGGACTACTTGCAGAGAACAAAAAGTCACTGCTTTCCATTTCTTCGTCACAATCTTCAGGGCCGTATTAGCACGATTCTCGGGAGCTGAAGACATTTGTATTGGCATTGCAGATGCTGGAAGAAGGGATAGTGAAGCCTTTCAGAGTATTGGAAACTTTTTGAATTTAATACCTGTTCGGCTGCGGTCTCCAATGCAAAGTACATTTGCTGAGTCTTTAGCGGAAACAAGTGCGAAAACCTACGCCGCTCTCTCGAATGCTGACGTGCCAATCGATATCCTCTTCACAGAACTCGGTATTAAGAGAGACAGTCGACAAACACCACTCTTCCAGGCTTTTGTCGATTATCGTAATGTTCAAGAAAAGCAGAAGTTTGGCAACTGCGAGATTGAAGGGAAAGAGTACTCCGTTGGTCGCACCGGCTACGACATCTCCCTGGACATTATCGACGATACAACAGGGGATTGCACCGTGGTCATGATGGTCCAAAGCAGTATTTACACAGACCACGACGCAAAGCTTCTTCTAACAGCAGTTATGAAGCTCGCAGCGGCTTGCAGCGAGAACCCGTCTGTAACATTACAACAGCCATATCTTTATGAAAGAGAAGAGATCACTGATCATCTCGGCTTAGGAAGAGGTGAGCCACATTCATATGATCTGAGATATTGTAAGCGCGCCGAAGCCCGAGCTGACTAGTACCAGGTCCATTACTGGAGAGTAAGTGGCAGAGTTTGCCACAGGCCTTGAACGCCATTTCACAACAGCACCCATCATCGATCGCGCTAAAAGATGACCACGGTACTATGCTTAGCTATAGAGAGATGGTAACTACGGTAAATAATATTGCCAGCGCTCTATTAGAAACAATGAACGGCTCAATAAAACCGAAGTTTCGCGTAGCCGTCTTCCAGCTGCCGAGTGTATATTGGGTCTGCTCTATGGTAGCTATCATGCAAACAGGTGCGGCTTATGTACCACTCGATACGCTTTCCGGCTATCCTCGCTGTGCGACAATTCTCAGAGAGTCTAGAGCATCGATCATATTAGCACATTCAGGTACAATGGGCCACATATCACAATTAAACCCCAGGGCTGGAATCACTATCATTAACATCGACGCCTTGCATCATATCTCGACCGCTTTGGGTGTATCCAACAGAGCAACCCCAGAATCTATTGCTGCAATTATATTCACAAGCGGGTCTACTGGCGATCCGAAGGGGGTCGCCCTCACTCACCACGCGCTTCATAGCCACATGGAGGGAACCATTAAGCTCTGGGGTTTTCAAAATGAAATTGTGCTACAGCAAAGTGCGCGGAGCTTTGATGCATCCATCTTCCAGGTCTACTTGGCTCTATTGACAGGTGGCACTTGCTATGTTATCTCAAGTGAAAACAGAGGGGATCCATGGGCGATCTCCAAAATCATGATAGAAGAGAGAATCACGGTGACTGTGGGCGTCCCTTCAGAATACCTTACCTGGCTACGCTATGGCGACCACGGAGTATTGAAAAACTCTGCATACAAGATTATGGTATCCGTGGGAGAACCATTCAATACCATGCTTACACGAGAACTACAATTACTTGGAAAAGAGGACCTTAGAGCAGTGAATATGTACGGTCCTTCAGAGGTGACATTCGCATCCAATGCTATGGAGGTTTTGTACCGCAATGACGCGGAACTCCTCCAGTCGCCTGCACCTGCCGGGTACACGCTGCCAAACTACTCGGTGTATATACTAAATAACGACCTAGAACCAGTACCTCCTGGCGTACCTGGTCAGATCGTGGTCGCCGGTGCAATAAGCTCTGGCTACATCGACGACGAATCATTGAGTTCACAGAGGTTCATCCCCAATCCATTCGTGCAGCAAGAGTGGAACGCAGAGAGATGGAATACAATTCACTTAACCGGCGATTGGGGCCGGTTTCATCCATCTAGCGGCGCGCTAATATTCGAAGGGCGCATTGAGGAAGATACACAAATTAAATTAAGGGGAATCCGCATCGAACTGCGGGATATCGAGTCGACCATAATAGCTTCTGCAAATGGGGATATCGCCGAAGTGGTTGTCTCAGCCCGTGAGGATCCGACTGAGTTCCTGGTCGCCCACGTAGTATTTTCAGTGAAGCACAGAGGTACGAACACGAACGAGCTTGAACCCTATCTCCATCGACTAATTCAGAATCTCCCTCTGCCTCACTATATGCGGCCTACCCGTACAGCTGTACTTGACACTATGCCACTCACCGTCTCTGGCAAGGTCGACAGACGAGCAATTGGTCGACTCCCCTTGGCAGAGAGTCAAAGCGGTAGGAAGGGCACCATGAGCAAGCTGGGCGCCAGTGAGGCCAAAATAAAACAATTGTGGCACTCCGTCCTGAGTAGTCGCTATTCTTCAACTCTCCTAATAGACGCGCAATCTGACTTCTTCAAGATTGGTGGCGATTCGCTACTGCTCGTGAAGCTTCATCATGAAATACGAGAGGCTTTTGGAGTCACCATATCACTTTTTCAACTCTTCGAAGGAACTTCGCTTGTCGAAATGGCCGAAACAGTTGACAATGCGATGAGCAATAAGCTCCCGGTGCGGCATGGCATAGACTGGGATATAGAGACAAGAATCGACGCACTCCAGTATATCTATTCGCCAGCTACGTTGGAATTATCTGGTTCCAGTTCAGCCCAATCAACTGCTTGTGGAAGCAATGTTGTACTTACCGGTGCGACCGGCTTTCTCGGCCGAAATATACTTACTTCATTGGTCAAGAATCCGACTATTGGTCGCATCAACTGCATTGCTGTCCGGAGGCCGGAAAGGATTCAGGCATTCGCCAACAATCGTGTTAGAATATATGCCGGAGATTTATGCGATCCTTGCTTAGGGTTAAGTCCCTCGGAGGCCGAATACATCTTCCGGAATACCGACATTATTATACACAACGGCGCCGATGTGACATACCTGAAGAACTATGCTTCCTTGCGCTCTAGCAACCTTGGGTCAACTAAAGAGCTGTGCCGCATGCTCCTAAGCTATAGAGGGATCAATCCTTCTGCACAGCCCCCCCTTATATTTCACTACATATCGACGGTGGGCGTCGCACAGTTGAATCCCGGTATTTCCGAGTTCCGTCCGGTTTCTGTGTCATCATTTCCACCACCATTAGATGGAACTGACGGATATGCGGCATCCAAATGGGCCAGCGAGGTATTCCTCGAGCGACTTGTTCAACACGTGCATGAAGTGAAAGGAAGTAC
>JAJKLA010000093.1:12500-14898 GCA_022432515.1 Hypoxylon sp. NC0597 | reverse complement strand
CCCTTCGTAAGTTGGGGTTTTTAGCATGTATTAGCTCTAGAATTACCACGGTTATCCAAGTAGTAAGGTACTATCAAATAAACGATAACTGATTTAATGAGCCATTCGCAGTTTCGCAGTATAAATTGCTTATACTTAGACATGCATGGCTTAATCTTTGAGACAAGCATATGACTACTGGCAGAATCAACCAGGTAACTATCGTACGCCGGGGTTGGCCAACCGCGCTTTGCAGCGCGGGAGAATTAGTTACGGTTTCACACCACTAAAGGTGAACGCCCTAACGGTCCAGGCAAGGCCTAACCCGCTAGAGACGCCTTCCGCTTTTCCCCTCTAGATTCCCCAGAGCACTAGTCCGCTACACACGCAGCCAGCAGTGCTGCAAGCTGCGGTGGAACTTATAGGCCCCAAGAGGAGACCTTCACCCGGCAGCTACAGGGTAGCTACAGGGTAGGTGTCTCCCGAAACTCAGCGGTAGGTCTAGCCATCGGCCAGCAATCCACAGAGCCCAACCGATCGCTATCAGGCGAGAAACACGCCTGATGGCTCCCGGGCATCCTAGATGCGTGCCGAGCCAGTAAATATTAAGGCTCTAGCACCCTAGGGGGGTCGATAACTGCTATGAGTCCCCCAGGACCGAGCCGAAGCTACGAGGCTACACAAAGGACCACGCAACAGTTATCATGCTAATATGGGACGAGAAAAGAGGGTAGAAGCCGTCTAGCGGCAACTCCCCTCCAGGGTAACCTGCAACGGTTGGAAGCATGCCTTAAAGCGCTCAACCAAATCCCCTAAGGCGGCGAGTCGTAGCGGTTGGAAGCATGCCCTAAAGCGCTCGACCACTCCGCTATAACATACCGACCTACAGGGAGGAAGCAAGCCTCAAAGCGCTCAACCACTCCGCTAAAGCAGGTGCAACTTATCGCTAAATTGCATACCCAACTAAGATTAGTGGGTAGAGCGCGCCGTAGCCGCACTAACTTGTGCGAACCACCCGCTTTCTCATATACCCACCGGCCCCATTTGGGTTTAGAGCGTGGCTCGGAGGGTTTTAGTGCGCAGAAACATTTCCCGAAAAATTCGTTTATATGGGGATTTTTAAAAATCAACTCACAAGCATACAAGCCAGCTCCCATCCTGCACATTTTTTTCGTACTTTACCAAATTCTCCCCAACTAAGGCCCGCGCAAATTTAGCACCAACGCGAGCTAACCTACTAGGAGGTCCCTTAAGGATTCCTTAGGGATCCCTAACCCACCTAACTAAGCACTGCCCTATAAGTTTAGGTATTAGTTTCGGCGTCATCCCTAATATCTCGCTGGCTATTGCGTGCACCCGGACCGGCCATACACCAGCGCGTAGCCCTCGCCGAGGCGGTCTGAGTGATATAGGTCCCGTCCCAATGCATCGCCTATACGGATTTTCGCGGCGTTGCGAAGTTGGCCTTGCAGGGAGGGTGCCGGGCTCTAGGGTAGCCACGTGACGCGACGTACATCCGCAGTTAGGCGCCCCCCTTAAATGCGCCCGGCGCTGAAGCTCCAGGGTAACTCCAGGGTAGCTATAGGGTAGCTATAGGGTAGCTATAGGGTGGTTATAGGGTAGCCTCGTAACTTTACTGGGGTATTTAACGGACGGGAAATCGGTTTTAAGATTATTATAGGGTAGCTCCTTAAGCCTTTACTATTATATCTTAATCCTTAATAGCTATA
Source organism: Hypoxylon sp. NC0597 (assembly GCA_022432515.1). NCBI lineage: Eukaryota > Fungi > Ascomycota > Sordariomycetes > Xylariales > Hypoxylaceae > Hypoxylon > Hypoxylon sp. NC0597. The sequence continues at coordinate 13,189 of JAJKLA010000093.1, read as the reverse complement.
TTAAGCTAAGGCGTTAATTCCTAAGGTAATTATGTGACCACGGTTTCGATCGGCGTTTTGATCTTCTTATTTAGCCGCCGTACATTCTATTAATTCCGATGTTACACACATAGGAAAAACATATACACCTTTGGTAACTCAACACAACAATAATATACGCTCTTTTAACCCTCTTTATTAAATATGAATTATACTAATCGTTAGATATACCTAAAGGATTAGAGCGTATAGGCACTTCTGTAACCAATAAGCTTAGGTTTATCAATTACCTCAACCCTTAAAGCTTCCGCTCCAACTCAATATAATAATACAGGTTAAAACAACTATAAATACCAAAAAAAAAGATAATTAAAGTTAATTATTAATCCGTATTTATTATAAGCTAATTAAAACCAATATATATATATATATATATATATAAAGAATTAAATACGCACTTATCTTTTTAAAAAAGGAATAATTCTAATTAAGCATTACGGTAAAGATATAATACTATTAACATTACAAGAATAATATGATAAATAATTAATAATAGAAATAATAAACCTTTTATTTTCTTTATTTCTTTTCACCTATTTTTATTAAAAGGATAAGGCCCTTGAAGTTAAAAAGTAATAGGTAATATACTTATATAAATAATAAAAGTTTAAAACAAGATAAGTTTATTCTAACAAAATACAATTTTTACC
>JAJKLA010000093.1:0-2500 GCA_022432515.1 Hypoxylon sp. NC0597 | reverse complement strand
GATTATTATAGGGTAGCTCCTTAAGCCTTTACTATTATATCTTAATCCTTAATAGCTATATTAAGCTAAGGCGTTAATTCCTAAGGTAATTATGTGACCACGGTTTCGATCGGCGTTTTGATCTTCTTATTTAGCCGCCGTACATTCTATTAATTCCGATGTTACACACATAGGAAAAACATATACACCTTTGGTAACTCAACACAACAATAATATACGCTCTTTTAACCCTCTTTATTAAATATGAATTATACTAATCGTTAGATATACCTAAAGGATTAGAGCGTATAGGCACTTCTGTAACCAATAAGCTTAGGTTTATCAATTACCTCAACCCTTAAAGCTTCCGCTCCAACTCAATATAATAATACAGGTTAAAACAACTATAAATACCAAAAAAAAAGATAATTAAAGTTAATTATTAATCCGTATTTATTATAAGCTAATTAAAACCAATATATATATATATATATATATAAAGAATTAAATACGCACTTATCTTTTTAAAAAAGGAATAATTCTAATTAAGCATTACGGTAAAGATATAATACTATTAACATTACAAGAATAATATGATAAATAATTAATAATAGAAATAATAAACCTTTTATTTTCTTTATTTCTTTTCACCTATTTTTATTAAAAGGATAAGGCCCTTGAAGTTAAAAAGTAATAGGTAATATACTTATATAAATAATAAAAGTTTAAAACAAGATAAGTTTATTCTAACAAAATACAATTTTTACCTAAACATTTCTAAATGATAATATCATATATCATATTTTAACCCTAACCCTAACTATAAAATAATCTCATATATATAAATATATAACATAAAAATTACACTAATAATAATACTAATTTCATTACTATTAATAAATTAAGACGATTATAAATTATATATATTTAATATAGGTTCCCACTAAAATGCCTTAACCTAAACCTTTATGAAATAAAATTCCTAATATATAATTAAACATTATAGTATTAACTTTATAACGTTTAAGCCTACATGAAATAATAAAGCTACGGAATAATTTTATAACATTAAATATATAAGGCAACGCGGCTATAAGATATCTCTAAAGCAACTATAAGGTAGATATAATATAAGTCTAAGTTGGCAGCAAAGAGCGGTTGGAGCTACCCTATACCGGTTAAGTTAACCTTACCCCGAGTAATTATATAGGGTGCTGGCCCTCGGGCAGCGGGCCTACCCTATACATGCCGCCGCCCCTTCCGGGGTGGTTGCAGGGTAGCTATAGGGTAAGTATAGGGTAGCTGCAGGGTAAGTTTAGGGTAGCTATAAGGTAATTATAGGGTAGGCCCTTATCTATAAGGTCTTATAACGCCTTGGGAAAAACGTTCGCCCCTAGAAGGTTCTAAGCTAACCCCGCCGTTTGCCCGCTTTTCGGCGCCTTTACCCTATATTATAAGTCGGGCCCCTTCCGAGGTTTTCACATAGGGCAAGACCCCCGCTAAGGTGCCCTAAAGCGCTTCGAACTGACTTGTGGTAAGGCATAACGAAAGCGCTGACAAGGCGCCCCAACGGGGGTTTTATATACCCCCTTTAAGGACCCACCGGGCCCGTTTAGGTTTACAATTCGGTTCACATGGTTCTAATGCGCGAAAACTTTTTCCGAAAAAATATTACACCCACTTCCTTTATAGCGCTAACGGAAAGGGAGGCGTCTTACATGCTAATGATAGAGGAGACGTTAATATGGCAGCAATAGTTCCCGAGAAAAACCCGCTCGAACTTACGATACAAGCTACCCTGTAGTGCTTAACTTAGTGTTACGTGTACAGGGTAGGCCCGCTCGCCGGGGGTACCCTATAGAGGTTGACTGTAGGGTAAGTTTCACAACGCTAGTCCAGGGTAGTTACAAAGTTACAATAACCAGTGGGCATAATGAGCGGCCGGAGCTACCCTACACCCCTTAGATCAGCTGGGTTATTATAGGGTAAATCCGCTCGAGGTTGTAAACCTCCCTATACAGCACAGCGGCTCCAGGGTAAGTATAGGGTGGCTCCAGGGTAGCTATAGGGTGGCTACAGGGTAGCTATAGGGTAACTATAGGGTAGCTGTAGGGTAAGTCCAGGGTAGCTTTAGGGTAGTTGCAGGGTAAGTCGTGGGTAGTCAATCCTACCCATGCACATAGCCGAGCGCGCCTACCCTATAGGTGTGATGTGACAAAAGGCATTTGTTCAAGTCGAGGCAACTTACCCTGTACATATCCTTTTTAAAAAATAATAAAATAATAAGCTTTTCTCTTATTAACCTAATGTTTAAATCAGGTAGAAATAAATATGAGAAATCTAGGCAAAAAAGGGCTTACCCTCAGCAGATCGTAACAACAAGGCTACTCTACTGCTTACAGGACCCTTTTGCACAGCTAAGTCGTCTGCAAAGGATTTAATCCCACGGCGTGTTAAAATTACAATACGCGAAATACCACAGAGCCACTTCCGACTCGGTGGACCAATCGCCAGCTAAGAT
>JAJKLA010000092.1:0-14908 GCA_022432515.1 Hypoxylon sp. NC0597 | reverse complement strand
TAATCCTTTAAAATTTATTTAAAATAATATATTTAATTAACTTTAAACCTTAAGATTAAATTTCTCATCATATTAACGTAATTTTAAAGAAATAAATTATAATTTACTTTTATTATTAAATTTTATATTAATAATATAAACCTAAAATTAAACTTAAATTAATATTATAATAATAAATATAAAAACTATAAAAAATAAAATTAAAAAATCCCTTTATTATAAATTAAATTATATAAAAATATATTTAAATTTAACCCTTATTCATTTAATAATCTTAATTATAAAAACCCTAACCTATATTAAAATATTTATTAATTAAATTACTTTAATAAATAATCTTATTTAATTTCCTTTAATTAAAATAATAAAAATTAATTATAAAATATTTATAAAAAATAATATTAAAAATTACTTATTAAATAAAATAAAAACCATTATTAATTTATTTAAAGATTTAAAAATTAATAATATAAAAAATAATAAAGACAAATTAATCTATTTTAATATTAAAAAATAATAATATTATAATTATATTCTTTTTATATTAAATATTATTATATAAAAGTTAAATATACTTTATTTAAATTTAATCTTTAAATATTATAAAAATATATTCCTTAAAATATTTATATTATTATTATAAAAATATTATATTTAATATATTATTATTAATAATATTATATTTTTCTTATATTTCATTATAAAAATAAAAAAACCTAATTAACTTTTATATATTATTATTAATTAATATATAAATAATATTAAAATAATTATAAAATTAATAAAAAAAGTCTTTAATAAAAAATATTAATATATCCTTTTTAATATTACTTTTAATATTATTATTATTAAGTTTTATATTATATAAAAGAAAAATAATTATTATTATTTAAAGCTATTTAAAATATTTATATTAAATAACTTTAAAATATTCATTATATATTAAAAAATAATATATAAGATTTATAAATAAGTAAAAGAAAAAATATAAAAACAATTTAATAAAGCCTTAAATATTAAAAAAATTATATTAAAAATAAAGGCTTAAATTAAAATTAAATTTATAACTTAAAATACTTTCACCTAAACAATAAATAATTAAATATATTAACATTTTATTACCTAATTAAATAAATTTAATTAAATAAATTTAATAATAAAATAATAATAACTTTAAATTAACCCCTTTAAAAATATATAAATATATATTATAATTATTAATATTAAATTTATTTAAAAAAATAAAATTACTTAAATATTTAATTATTAATAACTATATTAATTTTATATAAAAATTATAACAAATTATAATATATTAATTAATATTTAAATAAAATCCTTAATCTTATTTAATTTTTTAATTAATATATAATATCCTTTAAAAAAATACGCATTAAATTATATATAAATAACATTAATACCTTATTTTACTAAATGTAATAAATAATAAATAATTATCATTAATTACAAATCCTTATTATAAAAATAAAAATAACTTTAAAAATAAAAGATATATTTAATTAATTTTTTTATTTTTTAAAAAAGTTAATTAAAATGATTTTAATAATATAAATTTTATCTCATTATATCCTTTTTTAAATATTAAATTTAAATAAAAAGATAAATAATAATTAAAAACTTAACCTCCTTTAACTTAACTATATTATTATATTTATATACTTAAATAACAAAATTATATAAAGCTTAACTTAATATATGTTATATATTATAAAACATTATAATAATAATATACCTTATAATTAAAAAATATAATATTAATATAATATATTTATTTATACATATAATATATATTTTAATATATTAATTTAATTGGTAGGTTTTAAGATTCGTTATTCCCGGCCGCTCTCGTCTGCTCCGGGATTAGGATGACTGAGCCGTAAATTTCCCGATACTGCTTTATCGGGAGCTATAATTGAGAACCGTATCTTTAAGAATATGCTATGTTTATTATTGAGCATTAGATCATTTCTAGGAGTACTGCTAACGAGTACCTAGTTAAGGATTGTCTAGGTGTTATTTAAAGTCCTGGATCTAGTTAGATGTGTGACGCCGGTTGAATGGGCCCGTTGAATATGTTAGCTGTAACAATTTTATATAAGTTAAGTTGGAAACCCATCTAATGCAGTTGGTTTCATGAAAGAATCCCATCTCCACACTGCTCTGATTTGCGTACGCGTGACATCGTTAATGCCGGATTTTCCGTCGGTGTTAGGAACGAAGTTGAAGTTTCCGGTCAGCCCTAGGTATCTACGGCGCAGTCCAAATATATTCCCGGGACTCGGAAATGTCACGAACCCGATAAGTTGCGATAACTCCCCTCTACCGTGCCGGGGTCTCTGAATAGGTCTAGCGCCTATAAACCTCGCCTACCAGCTTATAAGTATAACGTGCCCGAGCTGTACACGCCAACTTACACCCAAGATCGTTTCGACAACTTAACTGTCACCATGAAATCTGATAGTGATTTCAAAATAATAATTGTCGGTGGTGGCGTCAGCGGTCTCACCCTGGCTGTCATGCTGGAGAAATTCGGGCTCGACTATGTTATTCTGGAATCTCATTCGGCCATTGCGCCTCAGGTCGGTGCCAGCATTGGCTTTTTCCCGAACGGCCTACGCATCCTCGACCAGCTAGGATGCTACGAACCGATTTTAGATATCTTCAAAGGGAATATTCCATACAAAACGACGTACAACCGGGACAAGAATGGCAAAGCATTGATCACGATTCATGCCCTGAGCGATCATTTGCAAGCAAGGTGGGTGTTCTATCAAGACGTGATGACGCCAGCCGTGGGACCGCCAATGTTGACAGCTAACATCACAGGCACGGTTATGGACTACTATTCTTCGACAGACAACAACTCTTGCAAATCTTGTATGATCATATTGAACATAAAGAGCGAGTTCTGCTAAAGAAGAAATTCGGCACAGTCGATGTGACAGACGAGGGAGTTAGTGTTACATGTACAGATGGTTCTGTATTCAATGGAACCCTTCTCATCGGCGCAGACGGCGTGAATAGCGCCGTCCGAAACGCGATGGTAACCTTGGGCAACAAACTCCAGCCAGGTGTATTTGATCCTAAGGAGCAGGACAACGTGCCTTGCTATTATAGATGTAGCTTCGGCATCGCCCAGCACGTACCCGGCTGGGTTAAAGGTGAACAGCACATCGTATTTGGCCAGGGCAGGTCCCAGCTTGTAATTTCAGGGCCGGAAGACAAAGTCTATTGGTTTCTATTTGAGAAATTGCCGGAGACAAAGTACGGAAAGGATATTCCCAAATTCACCAAAGAGGATGAGGCCGAGTTTGTAAAGCGCAATTTCAACGTGCCCATCACCGAGAGCGTCACTTTTGGTCAGGTTTTTAGCAAGCGTCTTTCGTCGACGCTGACGCCTCTGCATGAGATCGTGTACAAGAAGTGGTTCTTCAGGAGAATTATGACCATCGGAGACTCAGCTCATAAGGTAAGTCGCCACAAAACAACCCTAACTTCCTTGCTGGCACGCTTCTAACCACATTTCTCAGCCCAATCCAATCGGCGGCCAGGGTGGCAACGGCGCAATTGAATCCTGCGCCGAGTTTGTCAATGCCCTGCTACGAAAGAAAGACAGCCGCGGCGGGACTTTGAATGGCCTATCGACTGAGGAGGCTGAGCAAATCTTCAGAGAAACGCAGGAAGCCAGACAAGAGCGAGCCGAAATGATTGTCCGTGCAGCACACAAGCTACAGGCGCTCAACGCTTACGAGAATCCATTCTTATCCACGTTAATCATAGGCATCCAAGCGCCTCTCGTAGGTAAGGAACGCACCTTTAGCCGAATGGGAGAAATCTATTTTGGCGCTCCCAAGGTCAAGGCACTCCCCGTTCCTAAGAGACCCCGAGAAATCCTCTTTCGCGATGAACTGCCGGTTGCGCCCGTTAGTAAGAAGGTCACCAGTATCGTCCGGAACGTCTTCGTCGGAGGCATGGGCTTGATACTATTCATCAGTAAGAAGGCCTGGCGAATTCCCTTCTCCGAAGTGGAGGTTTGGGCAGAGCAGGCGCCTATTGTCATTAGATGGTTTGGTGACAACAAGTTGTCAAAGACCCTCAACATGTTCGTGTCAGTCCTAGCGATTCCAGTGCTGGAACAAGATCCTTCAGTGAAGCTGCACGTTATCAACTTCTTCTCGCAGCTCATCTCTCCGCTTCTTATTTATACCATCGAGGGTTATCGCGCGGGCAATCATGGAACCCTTCTGTCTCTACCTTCACTCTTTTCAGCTGGTATGCAGGTCCAGGGGATCGGCCGCATAGGTCCAATACATGCCATTCTAAGCAGCTTCCTGGGTCATGAATCGATTCCCGGCCGTGCCTTGCCCGTCGACGTGGCTCAGGCCTTACTACCTGCCATATCAATTGGCTTCGTGATCCCGACTATCTTCGTTTTCATACCAAGCCCAAGTGCTAGGGTATGGCAGCACTGGCTCGCGCTATGGCAATTTGCGCCGCCACTCTTCAATGTACTAACTAACACTATTTCGGCTGGCATCAGAAGATGGCAACGCGGTAACAAGTCCGTCGCTGAGTACGAGGAAGAGCATGATATGGACTGCTACAAGAACGAGGAGGTACCGATTCTCAAGTCTGTGTATGCATATGCCTTCGCGGTGCAGGCCACGGCACACGTCTCTACCTTGTTATACGCGTGGACGCATCCAGGCATTTCCATTGCCGAGACATTTTTCGGTCTACCAAACCCTTTCGCGCCAAATTGGAATCTGCCGACACTTGGAGCAAAAGTGGCCACTTTCTTCAAGTATGACATGGCATTAGCGACGGTGTCATTTGTGAGTAGTAATCTGTACTCGATATGGGACCTTCGACGCCTCGGCTACATCAAGACTCGTGAAGCAGTGAAGGCTGCCTTGGCTGTGATAGCCGGCCAATTCTTAGTTGGCTCAGGGGCCACATGGGCGGGTCTGTGGTATTGGCGAGAGGACAAGTTTGTCGGCTTGCCAATTAGAGGATGAAGTGAAGAATGAGAGAGGAATTGAAGAGCGATGCGGTGCAGTCGGAAATCGGAGGATCGGTCAACAAATATTGATTTATTAGATATGTATCTATAGGTATCTAGATATTACTGTATAAATACATAGATATAGATATATAGATATGGATATTCACCTATATTCACTTAAAGCGTGTTCAGTTTACCTAGAGCGGACCTTATCTTATCTCATCGCATGACACAACTGCTTTGTTAACTTATGGGCTGCACTTCGCGTCGCGTCTTAGTTTCTTACTAACATACTCGGTTGATATTAAACGTATTTGGTTCTTTGAAAGGAATACCTTGAATTATTTAATTCTAGCCTTGGAACTCGCGATTTTGAAGTATCAGAGCATCCACCACTCACCCCACATTAGTCGAAATGTCTAGGAAACCGGTCAAAGGCGAGTATATAGAGACGGTCAGTTGATTGATACCCCAAAACAAATACACTATGCCGGTTCTAAATTAACATCTGCCCCTGCAGGACACAGGAAACAAGGTGTCTAGGAGGGCCATCCTGATTGGAACCCAGCACATTATGCTGGGTGGCAAGACCGTCATTCAAGCCGAAGCCATGATACGAGGCGATCTCGCCAGGACCACCCAACCTACCTCGAGCTCTGGTGCCGCGTCTCCCGGGAGCAACACCGCCGTCGCTATCGGCCGTTATTGTTACCTCAGCAAAGGATGCTGTCTTCGCCCTCCAGGCCGTATATACAAGGGGTTAGTCGAGCGCATATGCTAAAGTTCAGCTTCGCTTTGTGACTCCTTGCTAACAACATTCTTTATTTCGCAGATCCTTTACTTTCCTCCCTCTCCGACTGGGCGATCACGTTTTCATCGGTGAAGGTACCGTAGTCCAAGCCGCCACCGTCGGAAGCCACGTACATATCGGCCAAGGCGTCGTCGTCGGCGAGTTCGCCATCATTAAAGACTACGTCCGCATCCTCGACGGCACCGTCATACCCGCTAATATGGTCATCCCGAGCTTCAGCATCGTTGCTGGCCAGCCGGGCCGCGTCGTCGGTGAAGTACCAGAAGGTGGTCATGAGGCGTTCGAACTGAGGGAACTATACAAAACGGTGGGGAATAACCCGCAGCCGCTGCCAGTATGAACCGCCATTGGGTCCGAGCTATCATGAAGTATTGCCAATGAACGTTGGTGGGCCGGAAATCATAACACCGCGATAACACTTTTGACAGCAAGTACGCGTCATGAACTCCCCAGGAGGATATAGTGCTACTGCTCAGCCGCGAAACCCGCGAAACGCAGCAGTGGGTTGGCATGGTCGGTGATATGATATCTACCGGCTTGGCATGATAAATATCGCCATTCCCAAGTTATCCCGCGGTGCAACTGAGCCTCCTAGATGAACTGGGTGGTGATATAGAATAAGATGGTGAACTACAGAGGCAAGTATTCGACTACCACGATTAGTCGGAAGCGGACATCGCTTTATCGAAACCCCTCCTAGTGGAATGTACGCTTTTTCAAAAGGGGGGTGCTTAAAAGCTCAATGGAAGTGGAATAGTCCCTGCAGGAGACGAGGAGGATTCAGAGTGATGCATGGATAGTGAGCCAGCTGTGAAATGGGCGAGGCAACAACAGTCGCATGGCTTATGCACGTCAATAGGAATATGTAATTGGTGCTCAGGGTTGATATCAGAGACCATCCACTGAGATGGCCATTGAGACCGGCCACATCGACTAGTCGGCGCTATATTACGTAAACTAGTCCAAGTTAGAAAGATGAATATAAGTTTTACGAGACCCAGCAGATACCAACCGCCCAACGCCGTCCGACCACATTAGATGCATGGGCTCCTAGATGCATGCCTACCTCTACTTCAGAACCGGCTTCTAAACGAGGCAAGGCGTCCATCTAGCCACAGGGAATAAACGTGGACCAGTTTAAGTAGATTTTATGAGGCTCGAAACACGTTTCCATTTGTCTTAGTATTTCCCCCTTATCGAGGATGACCATAAACATGCTTCCATGACAAGGTAAGCGATGAAGTTCTATATCACATATCCCAGTCAGACATAAAGAATCACGCCTCGGCTGCTTCTACTAGGGTCCAGACATTGCCATCGATACTCGGCCGGTGTAGAACAGAAACTGCAGGTCCCGGTACAGTCTGATTGTTGAACGCAAAATTGACCGCAAGTTGCATCAGTAGTGAATATCGAGTCCGCCAGGAGAGGTGTCTAATCATTCACAAGGTGTGTTAGCTTGGTTTACTGTTCGTCGGGTGTATGAAGGTAGGTACCTATTAGGTACTTACTGCTGACACGATTTGGAGGGCCGCAAGAAGCAAAAGGGCGGTGGAAGTAGTAGCGAATCTCATTTTGTCGGTCTGTTGGCAACCTAAGCTTAACGGTGTATATCGTATTGCTCATAGAATATCATAATTCGTCCTTGAGGCTATGACGGTACTTATAGACTGGCCTCTCAAAGTTTACCCCATGGCAACAACGTTACAATCCATGTTGTCATTCGCATCTCCAGACGCATTACCCCAGCTTCCCAAAGACATTTACACTAAGCGATTGGCTCAGGGCATACGAAGCGAAGCTAATGAGGTCCTGTTAGACTTCGATGTCAATACGAGAGAACCAATCGCCTAAATAGGAGTTATACTGCGTAGACTCGTATCCGCAACTCAGATCCTACGAGATATCAATTATACTACGTTGTAATACCGTTAAGATACCTGAAGTGCCTACCTGTCATGCGCATATACTGGGCGTACGATCTAGATGTTTCCATTTTTCCTTGGTGTCTCCTTGGGGTCTTTTATACCAGCGTTTCGCGGGACCCATAAAGGAGGGATCTTGGGATTGCAGGTATTGATGGATGGATATAATAAAAGACACCTGTACTTTAGTAGCATTAGTGGCCCAGGATGTTTTATCCCTTTACATAAAACTAAAATACGAGTGTCGTATCAATCTTTGTTGACACAGCACGCATGTTATGTGGTAGGTTCCCGTATTCAAATAGAGAGTGAGGTAATAAGGCAGCGTGGGTGGGTAGGAATGGAAATCATGGTGGTACAAGCAGCAGAACTCCGTTTGGGGACACCTAATTACCAGTTGAGTTAACCTTGGATATCTGCAATTGCTACCTAAGAGATAGCCGTCCATAGGACATGTAATCCATCGCAATTGAACGTTCATGGCGATCCGTTCGAATTATCCCCCATGAGGTATCCTCTGGGTTTCTAGAATAATGTGACCAGCAGCCTTGAAAACCTAGGTACCTACCTACCTACCTAGGTAGGTAGTCAACTTCAAACAACCATCCCCTAGACTTAAATCAACGTGTGTCATGTCCCTGAGTCTCGAGGACCAGGCCGAACCCCGAGGACAGGAACTTCAATAACACTCCTTCGGCCTCTCAACGCCAAGCTGCTTCATCGTCGTATCGGGGCCGAAACACCAAGTACGGTCCATCACGGGAAGAAGTGAAAGTATTGTACAGCTGGGCATCCTCTGGTCTCTCACTTCCACTCTCGCCTCCTTGCTCCGGCTTTTTGTGGGATTCTTTGAAGTCGAAGTACCAGAGTGCTCTAGCCAGCACAAGGCTGATCTGGAGGTAGACCAAATCCTTGCCGGCACACGAACGAGGACCGACGGAGAAGGGACAGAAGGCCTCTCGCATAACTCTCAGGGCGGCGCCGCTTTCAGGCGTGTCGGGTCTGGCGGGGATCCAACGCTCGGGAGAGAATGTAAACGGGTCCGGGAAGTATTCTTCGTTGTGGTGGATCGAGTAGATGTTCACGCCGACCGAGACACCCTTAGGCACCCGATGTCCATCAACCATCAATGTACTGTCCTCTAGCTCGGGGTCCAGCTGTCGCCATAGTGTACCGGGCACAGGGGGAGACATCCGTAGAGTCTCGTCGATAACAGCGCGGAGATAGCGACAGCGTGACAGTGCCGGACCACCTTGTACTTCGCCGGTGTTCTTGAAGGCGCCTCGGATCTCCTTCGCTAGCTTTCGATAACAATCAGGATTGCGCGCTAGGTTAATGAAAGCAGAACTAATAGCTGTGGCGGTAGCGTCACCGGCTTAATAGGTTCAGTTAGCGCATTCGATATTTAGAGGAGCATCATCTACGAACCTGAAACTAGGAAGAGAAAGAATATGGTCCAGAAGTTGGCCAACTCCGCACCTTCTTCCTCGAATCCCCTAGCCATGAAATCGGCCATGTCCATGTGGAAATTCGGCTGCTCATCTCCGCGTCGGCCAAGACAGGTGGTATACACGGTCTTCAGCAAGCCGGTGAAGCTGGTCCAGGCGAGATAGAAGGAACGGCCTATTCCCTTGTGCAGATGAGCATGATGAATAAAAGGGAACTGTATCTTGTAATTGTCGCGGTAGTTTCTTACTGCGGTGTTGCTGACGAGGGTGCGGTTCCGCTGGCTAGTCTGGAGCTGGAGGCGAAGGTCGCTACGAGAAAAGAGACGCCATATGATATCATAGCTCATGAACTTGCTTCGTTCCATTATGTTGACAGCCGTGACGTCGAGCCATGTAAGTGCCATAGGAGCGCGGAACAAGACCATCAGCTGCCTCATGAATATCTCCACGTACTTCGATAAGACGGCCTCAACCTTGGACATGGAGACTCCCACAAAAGCCGCACCGAGTTGCCTCCGCTTGGCACGGAAGAAATTCGGATCCGTAGCATGGAAGAGGTCGAATACATTGGGGGCTACCTGCGAGACCGGATACGAGTTGGCCTTAACGACTCTTCCGTTGAGGTATATATCTAAGTTTCGTTAGACATGCCACATACAATGATCAAGTTCTATAGATTACCTCGCAAGGCAGTGACGGAATTGAAAACGAGTCTGTCGGGGCCATGACGCACCACAGAGCCTATTCAAAGTAATCTCGTAAGTTTCTAGCCATATTAATCGGTCGGATCGGAGTTTGTCTTACCGTACTTCTGGTGGTTCTTCCAGGTGACTACATCAAGGCGTCGCTTGGCCGCGTAGAAACCCGCATAACCATCCGTGAGTTTGGCGAGGAATGGTCCCGGGTATCGGCTCAGAGGGTGATGTAGGAGTCGATGAATGACAACGAAGATGATCTTCACGATATGTATGTTAGCTGAGAGATGCTGGTCCCTTGGAACGATTGAAAAGATGTGATCTTACGTAGGAGACGAGGAAGCCGATGCCAACGTATGCCGCAGAGGCAAGATGGGGGCTAAAGGAGAACATGGCTTCGACGAAGCATCAAATCAGTAGTCAAGCATAAACAGTTTTGAATGCTCAAGTTTGTGTCGTCTTGTAGACCTGGGTTGAGACTTGCAAGTAGGTAGAGCTTGGCGGAGAAAAGTTTGAATTCAAAACCAAGGAATGATGCAGCCCCCCATAGAAGTTGCCAAATGTTTTCTCGGTTGTAGGTATATAGAGCCCGCCGTTCTGTTAGAAACTGACATAAGTCATCGTCTGTATGATTTGACTAGTCCGATTCTGCCTGGAAGGCTAGTGATCTACACTATGGGTTTGACACTTGGGAAGATTGCCAGTGGTTGGTATTACAACACGAATTAGTCTGAAGGGGTTATCTTCTAATAAAGACCACCTAGATACAAGCCAAATCATGTGGGTGAGATAGGCTGTCTGTGGTTGCGACACGGCGGTGACTCTTCGACACTCAATTTTCACTACCCTGTATAATTTCCTCGTACACAAAAGCACTTGCAAAGCCTTATATACACCGATGTCTTCACCTTTTCTTTATCCTAGTGTGCAAGTACTTTCCCGGATTGTATTAGGTACCTTTCTGGTGATGTACTGCTTCCTGTTTCTATCTACTCTATTCCAAAAGGCAGAGGCAATCATATGATGCGATCAACGTTATTTCAGCAGTAATGAAAGTTTACAGCTTGAGACTTCAATTATAGGTGATTACTATCTTCTAATATGGCGAGGCTCCCAGAGATTACATGTAGTTCCTTGCCATCTGTGCGTTTGACGGCCTGGGACTTGGAACTAATCGGTAGCTGGGCAATATGCATGAACATGTAAGAACGTACTGTACTTACCCTTGTCACTCGGTCTGAGGTCTTCTAATATTTCCTATCCGTGATTCTAGTAATGTAAAAGCTCACAAAGCGAGTTAATTACATGCTTGTTTTGCCATCTACGTTATTTGAGGCTCAAGGGTGAATACCCAGAAGACATCGGGCGTCAACGAACGGCTATCTTTGATATGAGATGAAAGGTTTCCATAAAATTCTTTGATTTGCTATCAACTCGAGTAGAATGTAAGGCAGTCACAACCCACATGATCTGATGAGTAATTTATTGCTAACTATAGCTACTCTCTTCGAAGGGAGTGAATTAAATTCATGAACGTCACAGATGTTAGTCTTACAGCAGTAACAAAATTTAGGTAGGTAAGTACCTAATTCAAAGACAGCAAAATAGTAGCGTTGGTATCTGATGACCGTACGATAGACGTCTAGAATATCACAAGAATAATGTATAAAGAGGATGAAGTCGAAAGAACCTCGTTGTGTGGCCCTGTTGGACAACAGGAAGTATGTGGCGTCTATGGGGATACTAGCCAAGTATGATCCCAGGACTTTCGAAATGATCCACGCCTAGAAGTGGCTGCACTATGCACTACCGCTTAAAGGCTATGGAGGTTTTGGAGTTGGCGTTGTCTCGTTGGACGTAGACTATGCCGTCCCACCCTATAGAGATAAAATAGTTCGAAAGTGGGGAATGTAGAGCAGATGGAAACCATAAAATTACCGAAGCGTTAATTAAATTAATATATTAAGACGTATATTATATATATAATTAAATATATTATATTAACATTATAAGAATATATTTAACTTTTATATTTAAGGTTATATTTTTAAATAAATAAATTTATCTTTTTATATAAAAGAATAAGTTTAATATATTAAAAGAAATAAGTAATAAAAATATATTAATTTTATATAAAAAATAAAAGAAATTAATTAATTTTATACTTTATTTTTATTTATATATTTAATTCTTTTTTTAAAAAAGATTATTAATTTTATTAAATCACATTAATAAGTTATTAATTATTAAAGTTATATTAAATATATAATAAAATAACGCGATAAGTATTTTATATATTATTATAACTTCTATTATATTATCCTTAATATCTTTATAAAATAATAAGCTAAGGTAAATAGTAAATATTTTATTTATAAATAATAATAAACCTTTATTATTAAGGAAAATTTTTAATTTATATTAGAAAATCTTAAAAAGTTAAAAGCTTAAATTATATTAAATTATATTTTATAACATATTAATATATTAAAAGGGATATACCCTTTTTAATATTAATAATATAAGGAATTAAAGGCTTTTATATATTATTTTAATATATCTTTTATTTTCATTACCTTAAGCTTAATTAATCTTTATTAATAAAACTTATATTAATATATACTTAAATTTAAATAATAAAAAACCTTAAAAAAACCTTTATAAATAATTTTATTTTAATATTTCTTAAAGGAAAATCCTTATATTATAATTTAATATTTCTATTTTAAATTTATATTATTTTATAATATTATCTTATATAAAAAATATAGCCTTAATAATTATTAATATTAATATAAATAATAAGATTATAATAACCTTTATAATTATAATTTAAATTAATATTAAGATACTTCTTTCTTTAATATAAAAACTAATAAGTTTAAGGCATATTTTATTAAACTTTAAGGATATTATATCTTTATTATTAATCTTAAATTAAAAATAATTAATTAAAATAATAATAATAATCCCTTAAACATTAATCCTTTAAAAGTTAACATTATTTAAAAATAACTAAATAATATTATTAATTATTATTAACATTATTATTATTCCTTTAAATATTATTTAAAGGTAAATAAGAAAAAGTTTATAAAGGCGTAAAAGGATAACAAACTTAATCTTAAGTTTAAATATTATTTCTTTTTCTTATATAAACTTTATAAAGCTTTCACTATAATAAAAAAGGAAATAAAAATTAATATATATTTAAAACGAAAAGGAAATAATATTTATTTAAATTAATTTAATTATATAATATTTTTATATTAACTTACTAATATAAATATTTTATCCTATATTTTTATTTAAATTATTATTAATTATATTATAAAATATTATAATAAAGATAAAATCTTTTTAATAACTTATATTAAGATTATAAAAGATATCTTTTCTTTATATTATTAATATAAATCTTATATTTTCTTTTATATTTAAAATAATAAATAAGTTAATTAATAAGAAAGGATTATTTAATTTAAGAAATTTATCATATTTTATTAAGTCTTTCTTTATAAAAAAATAATTAAATAATTTATAATATAGATTATTATTATTTAAATAACTATTCTTAACTATTTAATATTAATAATAATAATTAATTAAAAGAAATAAATATATTATATAAAAAATATTTATAATAATTATCATATATAAATATTATATCCTATTTTTAATTCTTAAAGATATGAAATTTTAACTCTTATAATTTAAAGCATTAAAACCTTTAATAATATTTTATAAAGGCTTATATATTATTATACTTTCTCTAATATAAGTTAATATTTATTTATTCATAGTTTCTTAAATTTTATTATATAAAGCTAATATTAAATTATCCTTATTAAAACCATAATAAATTATTATAATTTAATAACAAGCGATTTTATATATATTAATATACCTTTTTATATTATTTAAATATTTATATTTATTTAAATAATTATTATAATAAAATAAATTAAAAAGTTTTTAAATTAAAAGAGGATAAATTTAAATATTTTAATTAAGTTATAAAAGATATTATAATAAAAGATTAATATAAGATTACACAATTGGTATTTAATCTTTAAATAAATTAAAAGATTATTAACCTTTTTAATTATTAAGATATAAATATTAATTATAATTAATCTTAATATATTAATTATTATTATTATAAATTATTTAAAATAAGTAATTATTAAAAATAATTATAAAAAAATAATTTAAATAGTTATAATGTTAAAAAATTACTACTTTATATATAAAATACCTTAAATTAAAAATAATAATTAATTTATAATATAATTATAAGTTATTATTAATAAATAAAAAATAATAGAGAAATATTATTGCTTTTCCATATTTAAGTTAATAATAGAAAAAGTATTAATAAATTATATATAATAAAGATATTATTTTTATACCTTTAAATTATAATGATAAATTAAAAATCCCTTATAATTAAGGCAATTCCTATTAAGGTTATTAATAATTAAATAAATGGCTAAACCTTATATTCATTCTTTTATCTTTAAATTAAAAGCATCTATAAGCTATTATTAAAAAATCTTTTAATATTAAATACCTTATAACATTAATTTAAAGGTATTTATTATATAATTATTAATAAAAAAGTATATTAAGATTAAGGATATTAAAATAGATTAATAAGTGGTTATAAAAAATCTTTCTTATATATTATAATAATTATTTTAATAACCTTAATATTATCTTTATTAATAATTTCTTTTAACTTCTTCTAATATTAAATAAGCCTTTATATATGATTAATAATAAGTTAAAAAAAGATAAAATTATTAATTAAAATATATATTACATTTTTATTTATTTAATATTTTTAATTATAATTTAATAGTAAATAAGTAAAAAATAAACCCATTTTTACTAAGCCTTTTTTAAATTACATTTATTAAAGGTTTTAATTATTTTTTAAGAGTTATTTATATTTAAATATATGATTAAACTTTCTAATAATAAAGTTAATAACTTTTAAA
>JAJKLA010000091.1:7500-15088 GCA_022432515.1 Hypoxylon sp. NC0597 | reverse complement strand
TAAACCAAGGGAAGTGCACCGGTGAGAACACCGGATGATCCCCCTGGAAAAGGTCTGGTCGCAAACGCTTCCCTTTCAACAATTTCACGTGCTATTTAACCCTCTTTTCAAAGTGCTTTTCATCTTTCGATCACTCTACTTGTGCGCTATCGGTCTCTGGCCGGTATTTAGCTTTAGAAGAAATTTACCTCCCATTTAGAGCAGCATTCCCAAACTACTCGACTCGTCGAAGGAGCTATATATAGGGTAGGTGTCCAACCGTACGGGGCTCTCACCCTCTTTGGCGTCCCGTTCCAGGGAACTCGGAAGGCACCGCACCAAAAGCATCCTCTACAAATTACAACTCGGACCGCGAGGGCCAGATTTCAAATTTGAGCTATTGCCGCTTCACTCGCCGTTACTAGGGCAATCCCTGTTGGTTTCTTTTCCTCCGCTTATTGATATGCTTAAGTTCAGCGGGTATTCCTACCTAATCCGAGGTCAACCACTAGAAAATATAGGGGTTTAACGGCTAGCAGCCAGGGCCACCACACGAGCGAGAAAGATTACTACGCTGAGAGTGTACCCTAACTCCGCCACTAACTTTAAGGAACTACGCTGTAGATTCCCAACGCTAAGCAACAGGGGCTTAAGGGTCGAAATGACGCTCGAATAGGCATGCCCACTAGAATACTAATGGGCGCAATGTGCGTTCAAAGATTCGATGATTCACTGAATTCTGCAATTCACATTACTTATCGCATTTCGCTGCGTTCTTCATCGATGCCAGAACCAAGAGATCCGTTGTTGAAAGTTTTAACTTATTTAAGTTTACAATTCAGAGAAACAGTGGTAAAAAAACAAGAGTTTAGCGGTCCTTCGGCGGGCCATAAGCCGGCTACAGGGTAGCTACATGTCAACTATAGGGTAGCTGCAGGGTAGCTATAGGGTAACTACAGGGTAGCTACTGGTCAACTATAGGGTAGCTGCAGGGTAGCTATAGGGTAACTACAGGGTAGCCGTAGCTCACGCCGAGGCAACGACAGTAAGGTTCACAAAGGGTTTGGAGTTTTAATAACTCAGTAATGATCCCTCCGCTGGTTCACCAACGGAGACCTTGTTACGACTTTTACTTCCTCTAAATGACCGAGTTTGGATAACTTTCCGGCTCTGAGGTGTCGTTGCCGACTCCTCTAAGCCAGTCCGAAAGCCTCACTGAGCCATTCAATCGGTAGTAGCGACGGGCGGTGTGTACAAAGGGCAGGGACGTAATCAACGCAAGTTGATGACTTGCGCTTACTAGGGATTCCTCGTTGAAGAGCAGATAATTGCAATGCTCTATCCCCAGCACGACAGAGTTTAACAAGATTACCCGGGTATTTCTACCAAGGAAGTACTCGCTGGCTCTGTCAGTGTAACGCGCGTGCGGCCCAGAACATCTAAGGGGCATCACAGACCTGTTA
The DNA here is from genome assembly GCA_022432515.1 of Hypoxylon sp. NC0597. Classification (NCBI taxonomy): domain Eukaryota; kingdom Fungi; phylum Ascomycota; class Sordariomycetes; order Xylariales; family Hypoxylaceae; genus Hypoxylon; species Hypoxylon sp. NC0597. The sequence continues at coordinate 13,646 of JAJKLA010000091.1, read as the reverse complement.
TTGCCTCAAACTTCCATCCGCTTGAGCGGATAGTCCCCTCTAAGAAGCCAGCGTACTGCCAAAAGCAATACGGGCTATTTAGCAGGTTAAGGTCTCGTTCGTTATCGCAATTAAGCAGACAAATCACTCCACCAACTAAGAACGGCCATGCACCACCACCCACAAAATCAAGAAAGAGCTCTCAATCTGTCAATCCTCATTGTGTCTGGACCTGGTGAGTTTCCCCGTGTTGAGTCAAATTAAGCCGCAGGCTCCACCCCTGGTGGTGCCCTTCCGTCAATTTCTTTAAGTTTCAGCCTTGCGACCATACTCCCCCCCAGAACCCAAAGACTTTGATTTCTCGTAGGTGCCGAACGAGTCAAAAAAATAACATCGTCCGATCCCTAGTCGGCATAGTTTATGGTTAAGACTACGACGGTATCTGATCGTCTTCGATCCCCTAACTTTCGTTCCTGATTAATGAAAACATCCTTGGCAAATGCTTTCGCAGTAGTTAGTCTTCAATAAATCCAAGAATTTCACCTCTGACAATTGAATACTGATGCCCCCGACTGTCCCCTATTAATCATTACGGCGGTCCTAGAAACCAACAAAAATAGAACCGCACGTCCTATTCTATTATTCCATGCTGATGTATTCGAGCATAGGCCTGCTTTGAACACTCTAATTTTTTCACAGTAAAAGTCCTGGTTCCCCACCACACCCAGTGAAGGGCATGGGGTTCCCCAGAGGGAAAGGCCCGGCCGAACCAGTGCACGCGGTGAGGCGGACCGGCCAGCCAGGCCCAAGGTTCAACTACGAGCTTTTTAACTGCAACAACTTTAATATACGCTATTGGAGCTGGAATTACCGCGGCTGCTGGCCGTTTATTAGATACAATACTGCATGGCAGTACCCAGATACCTTTGCGCGGCGGGCGCTCGAGTATCTGGCCTGCATTTCTGCAGGGGCTGGCACGTCCCTTAAGCCCTATATTAGTTTATAGGACCGACACCTTTCCGCGCTCTACACGGGCTACTCCAGGGTAACTCTAGGGTAGCTGCAGGGTTGCTATAGGGTTGCTATAGGGTAGCTGCAGGGTAACTCTAGGGTAGCTCTAGGGTAGCTCCGCTCGGGATTAGCATAGGCGTAGCAGCCTTTAGCCTTCCCCGATCCAGGTTGTCTCGCCGGCGTCCACCCGCCACTAATGGACGCATTCGACTAGTGAAATTTATAGGGCCTCACTATTTCTGGCACCAGCAGATGCTTACCAGACTTGCCCTCCAATTGTTCCTCGTTAAGGGATTTAAATTGTACTCATTCCAATTACAAGACCCAAAAGAGCCCTGTATCAGTATTTATTGTCACTACCTCCCCGTATCGGGATTGGGTAATTTGCGCGCCTGCTGCCTTCCTTGGATGTAGTAGCCGTTTCTCAGGCTCCTTCTCCGGGGTCGAGCCCTAACCCTCCGTTACCCGTTGTAACCATGGCAGGCCAAGACCCTGCCATCGAAAGTTGATAGGGCAGAAATTTGAATGAACCATCGCCGGCGCAAGGCCATGCGATTCGAGAAGTTATTATGAATCACCAAGGAGCCCCGAAGGGCATTGGTTTTTAATCTAATAAATACACCCCTTCGTAAGTTGGGGTTTTTAGCATGTATTAGCTCTAGAATTACCACGGTTATCCAAGTAGTAAGGTACTATCAAATAAACGATAACTGATTTAATGAGCCATTCGCAGTTTCGCAGTATAAATTGCTTATACTTAGACATGCATGGCTTAATCTTTGAGACAAGCATATGACTACTGGCAGAATCAACCAGGTAACTATCGTACGCCGGGGTTGGCCAACCGCGCTTTGCAGCGCGGGAGAATTAGTTACGGTTTCACACCACTAAAGGTGAACGCCCTAACGGTCCAGGCAAGGCCTAACCCGCTAGAGACGCCTTCCGCTTTTCCCCTCTAGATTCCCCAGAGCACTAGTCCGCTACACACGCAGCCAGCAGTGCTGCAAGCTGCGGTGGAACTTATAGGCCCCAAGAGGAGACCTTCACCCGGCAGCTACAGGGTAGCTACAGGGTAGGTGTCTCCCGAAACTCAGCGGTAGGTCTAGCCATCGGCCAGCAATCCACAGAGCCCAACCGATCGCTATCAGGCGAGAAACACGCCTGATGGCTCCCGGGCATCCTAGATGCGTGCCGAGCCAGTAAATATTAAGGCTCTAGCACCCTAGGGGGGTCGATAACTGCTATGAGTCCCCCAGGACCGAGCCGAAGCTACGAGGCTACACAAAGGACCACGCAACAGTTATCATGCTAATATGGGACGAGAAAAGAGGGTAGAAGCCGTCTAGCGGCAACTCCCCTCCAGGGTAACCTGCAACGGTTGGAAGCATGCCTTAAAGCGCTCAACCAAATCCCCTAAGGCGGCGAGTCGTAGCGGTTGGAAGCATGCCCTAAAGCGCTCGACCACTCCGCTATAACATACCGACCTACAGGGAGGAAGCAAGCCTCAAAGCGCTCAACCACTCCGCTAAAGCAGGTGCAACTTATCGCTAAATTGCATACCCAACTAAGATTAGTGGGTAGAGCGCGCCGTAGCCGCACTAACTTGTGCGAACCACCCGCTTTCTCATATACCCACCGGCCCCATTTGGGTTTAGAGCGTGGCTCGGAGGGTTTTAGTGCGCAGAAACATTTCCCGAAAAATTCGTTTATATGGGGATTTTTAAAAATCAACTCACAAGCATACAAGCCAGCTCCCATCCTGCACATTTTTTTCGTACTTTACCAAATTCTCCCCAACTAAGGCCCGCGCAAATTTAGCACCAACGCGAGCTAACCTACTAGGAGGTCCCTTAAGGATTCCTTAGGGATCCCTAACCCACCTAACTAAGCACTGCCCTATAAGTTTAGGTATTAGTTTCGGCGTCATCCCTAATATCTCGCTGGCTATTGCGTGCACCCGGACCGGCCATACACCAGCGCGTAGCCCTCGCCGAGGCGGTCTGAGTGATATAGGTCCCGTCCCAATGCATCGCCTATACGGATTTTCGCGGCGTTGCGAAGTTGGCCTTGCAGGGAGGGTGCCGGGCTCTAGGGTAGCCACGTGACGCGACGTACATCCGCAGTTAGGCGCCCCCCTTAAATGCGCCCGGCGCTGAAGCTCCAGGGTAACTCCAGGGTAGCTATAGGGTAGCTATAGGGTAGCTATAGGGTGGTTATAGGGTAGCCTCGTAACTTTACTGGGGTATTTAACGGACGGGAAATCGGTTTTAAGATTATTATAGGGTAGCTCCTTAAGCCTTTACTATTATATCTTAATCCTTAATAGCTATATTAAGCTAAGGCGTTAATTCCTAAGGTAATTATGTGACCACGGTTTCGATCGGCGTTTTGATCTTCTTATTTAGCCGCCGTACATTCTATTAATTCCGATGTTACACACATAGGAAAAACATATACACCTTTGGTAACTCAACACAACAATAATATACGCTCTTTTAACCCTCTTTATTAAATATGAATTATACTAATCGTTAGATATACCTAAAGGATTAGAGCGTATAGGCACTTCTGTAACCAATAAGCTTAGGTTTATCAATTACCTCAACCCTTAAAGCTTCCGCTCCAACTCAATATAATAATACAGGTTAAAACAACTATAAATACCAAAAAAAAAGATAATTAAAGTTAATTATTAATCCGTATTTATTATAAGCTAATTAAAACCAATATATATATATATATATATATATAAAGAATTAAATACGCACTTATCTTTTTAAAAAAGGAATAATTCTAATTAAGCATTACGGTAAAGATATAATACTATTAACATTACAAGAATAATATGATAAATAATTAATAATAGAAATAATAAACCTTTTATTTTCTTTATTTCTTTTCACCTATTTTTATTAAAAGGATAAGGCCCTTGAAGTTAAAAAGTAATAGGTAATATACTTATATAAATAATAAAAGTTTAAAACAAGATAAGTTTATTCTAACAAAATACAATTTTTACCTAAACATTTCTAAATGATAATATCATATATCATATTTTAACCCTAACCCTAACTATAAAATAATCTCATATATATAAATATATAACATAAAAATTACACTAATAATAATACTAATTTCATTACTATTAATAAATTAAGACGATTATAAATTATATATATTTAATATAGGTTCCCACTAAAATGCCTTAACCTAAACCTTTATGAAATAAAATTCCTAATATATAATTTAAAATTATATATTAGGAATTTTATTTCATAAAGGTTTAGGTTAAGGCATTTTAGTGGGAACCTATATTAAATATATATAATTTATAATCGTCTTAATTTATTAATAGTAATGAAATTAGTATTATTATTAGTGTAATTTTTATGTTATATATTTATATATATGAGATTATTTTATAGTTAGGGTTAGGGTTAAAATATGATATATGATATTATCATTTAGAAATGTTTAGGTAAAAATTGTATTTTGTTAGAATAAACTTATCTTGTTTTAAACTTTTATTATTTATATAAGTATATTACCTATTACTTTTTAACTTCAAGGGCCTTATCCTTTTAATAAAAATAGGTGAAAAGAAATAAAGAAAATAAAAGGTTTATTATTTCTATTATTAATTATTTATCATATTATTCTTGTAATGTTAATAGTATTATATCTTTACCGTAATGCTTAATTAGAATTATTCCTTTTTTAAAAAGATAAGTGCGTATTTAATTCTTTATATATATATATATATATATATATTGGTTTTAATTAGCTTATAATAAATACGGATTAATAATTAACTTTAATTATCTTTTTTTTTGGTATTTATAGTTGTTTTAACCTGTATTATTATATTGAGTTGGAGCGGAAGCTTTAAGGGTTGAGGTAATTGATAAACCTAAGCTTATTGGTTACAGAAGTGCCTATACGCTCTAATCCTTTAGGTATATCTAACGATTAGTATAATTCATATTTAATAAAGAGGGTTAAAAGAGCGTATATTATTGTTGTGTTGAGTTACCAAAGGTGTATATGTTTTTCCTATGTGTGTAACATCGGAATTAATAGAATGTACGGCGGCTAAATAAGAAGATCAAAACGCCGATCGAAACCGTGGTCACATAATTACCTTAGGAATTAACGCCTTAGCTTAATATAGCTATTAAGGATTAAGATATAATAGTAAAGGCTTAAGGAGCTACCCTATAATAATCTTAAAACCGATTTCCCGTCCGTTAAATACCCCAGTAAAGTTACGAGGCTACCCTATAACCACCCTATAGCTACCCTATAGCTACCCTATAGCTACCCTGGAGTTACCCTGGAGCTTCAGCGCCGGGCGCATTTAAGGGGGGCGCCTAACTGCGGATGTACGTCGCGTCACGTGGCTACCCTAGAGCCCGGCACCCTCCCTGCAAGGCCAACTTCGCAACGCCGCGAAAATCCGTATAGGCGATGCATTGGGACGGGACCTATATCACTCAGACCGCCTCGGCGAGGGCTACGCGCTGGTGTATGGCCGGTCCGGGTGCACGCAATAGCCAGCGAGATATTAGGGATGACGCCGAAACTAATACCTAAACTTATAGGGCAGTGCTTAGTTAGGTGGGTTAGGGATCCCTAAGGAATCCTTAAGGGACCTCCTAGTAGGTTAGCTCGCGTTGGTGCTAAATTTGCGCGGGCCTTAGTTGGGGAGAATTTGGTAAAGTACGAAAAAAATGTGCAGGATGGGAGCTGGCTTGTATGCTTGTGAGTTGATTTTTAAAAATCCCCATATAAACGAATTTTTCGGGAAATGTTTCTGCGCACTAAAACCCTCCGAGCCACGCTCTAAACCCAAATGGGGCCGGTGGGTATATGAGAAAGCGGGTGGTTCGCACAAGTTAGTGCGGCTACGGCGCGCTCTACCCACTAATCTTAGTTGGGTATGCAATTTAGCGATAAGTTGCACCTGCTTTAGCGGAGTGGTTGAGCGCTTTGAGGCTTGCTTCCTCCCTGTAGGTCGGTATGTTATAGCGGAGTGGTCGAGCGCTTTAGGGCATGCTTCCAACCGCTACGACTCGCCGCCTTAGGGGATTTGGTTGAGCGCTTTAAGGCATGCTTCCAACCGTTGCAGGTTACCCTGGAGGGGAGTTGCCGCTAGA
>JAJKLA010000090.1:0-15693 GCA_022432515.1 Hypoxylon sp. NC0597 | reverse complement strand
ATACTTTATAATATAATTAATAATAACTTAAATAAAGGTATAAAATAAGATATTTATATTAATAAATTAATATAAAAATATTATATAATTAAATTAGTTTAAATAAATATTATTCCTTTTTACTTTAAATATATATTAATTTTTATTTTCCTTTTTTATTATAATAAAAGCCTTATAAAATTTATATAAGAAAAAAAAATAACATTTAAGCTTAAGATTAAGCTTATCATCCTTTCATACTTTTATAAGCTTTTTTTTATTTATTTTTAAATAATATTTAAAGAAATAATAATAATATTAATAATAATTAATAATATTATTTAACCATTTTTAAATAATATTAACTTTTAAAGGATTAATATTTAAAAGATTATTATTATTACCTTAATTAATTATTTCTAATTTAAGATTAATAACGAAAATATAATATCCTTAAAGCTTAATAAAATATACCTTAAATTTATTAATTTTTATATTAAAGAAAAGAATATTTTAATATTAATTTAAATTATAATTATAAAAATTATTATAATTTTACCATTTATATTAATATTAATAATTATTAAGATTATATTTTTTATATAAGATAATATTATAAAATAATATAAATTTAAAATAAAAATATTAAACTATAATATAAGGATTTTCCTTTAAAAAATATTAAGATAAAGTTATTTATAAAAGCTTTTTTAAGATTTTTTATCACTTAAACTTAAATATATATTAATATAAACTTTATTAATAAAGATTAATTAAGTTTAAAATAATAAAAATAAAAGATATATTAAAATAATATATAAAAACCTCTAATTCTTTACACCATTAATATTAAAAAAAATATATCCCTTTTAATATATTAACATATTATAAAATATGATTTAATATAACCTAAGCCTTTAATTTTTTAAGATTTTTTAATATAAATTAAAGATTTTCCTTAATAATAAAGATTTATTACTATTTATAAATAAAATATTTATTACTTACCTTAACTTATTATCTTATAAAGATATTAAAAATAATATAATAGAAATTATAATAATATATAAAATATTTATTATATTATTTTATTATATATTTAATATAGTTTTAATAATTAATAACTTATTAATATAACTTAATAAAATTAATAACCTTTTTTAAAAAGAAAGTTAAATATATAAATAAAAGTAAAATATAAAATTAATTAATTTCCTTTATTTTTTACGTAAAGTTAATATATTTTTATTACTTATTTCTTTTAATATATTAAATTTATTTTTTTATATAAAAGGATAAATTTATTTATTTAAAAATATAACCTTAAATATAAGAATTAAATATATTTTTATAATATTAATATAATATATTTAATTATATATATAATATACATCTTAATATATTAATTTAATTAACGCTTTGATAATTTTATGATTTCCGTCTGCTTTATTAAGCGGAGTAGAGCGGAGCTTACTTAGCGTGCTGGTGTTAGCGTATTGATTATGTAGCTCACTGCCTTATCGATAACGTCGCGAAACATCTACACCATTTGCATTAGCGGGTAGCAACTCGTCGCAACACTTTATCTACACCAAGTCCAATTACTAACACACAATCTACAACTACCAACCATTGTTATTCTTCGGTTGGGCTATCTCTTTGATGGGCCATTACCGAAGTCACGATGTCGGTAATCCTGTGTACCGGTAAGTGATATTGCAATCCCATATTCAACGCTCCTCAGCTCACCACTTACTCGATGTAGCTGGGTACGATCACACGATTAGGTATGCGCCCGGATCCAAGCTATCGATCCCAAGTCCTAGCGATTTATTTGAGAACTAACGAGTGATATCGGCATATAAAAGATTCTGGGAGGCGCTCTCCGGAATCTGCTCGCGCACAATTCAGCACCCTGATTCACAGGTGAACCGCCTATGCATCTCTCCCGACAAGCGGTTCCTAGCTGCGGCCGGCCACCACACAGTCAAGCTTTACGACATTAAGTCGACGAACCCTAATCCGCTTCTCACATTCGAAGGGCACACTGGCAACGTCACGGGCGTCGCGTTTCATTGCGAGGGAAAGTGGATGGTGACGAGCTCTGAAGACGGTACCGTCAAGATATGGGAGACGCGTTCCGGCACCATCCAACGAAGCTACAACCATGGATCCGCGGTGAACGATGTTGTGATCCATCCCAATCAGGGAGAAATCATAAGCTGCGACCGCAGCGGAAGCGTACGAGTCTGGGACCTAGCGGAGAACAATTGCTCTCACCAGCTGATCCCCGAGGAGGATGTCTCCGTCTCAAGCGTTACTGTCGCGAGTGACGGATCTCTTCTCTGCGCCGCAAACAATGCTGTATGCTCTACTCCATACTCTACATCCCATCGACGTCTCCACTGTTCCTAGGACTAATAATATGAATCTAGGGCAACGTTTTCGTCTGGCGACTAATCCAAGACTTCGACCGCACGAACCTCGTCCCCGTAACGCACTTCTCGGCGCACAAGGAGTACATCACGCGTATCCTCCTCTCCCCCGACGTCAAGAAGCTTGCAACCTGCTCAGCGGACCACACAGCCAAGATCTGGGAAGTGACCAACGTATCCTCTGGATCCTCCTCCGACGAGTCCTCTTCCTCGTCCCTATCCAACACGTCCTCCCCCACCCCGCTTAATGGCATCAACGGACACGATAAGATCAACGGCGGTGACGGCAGCATCAGCACTATGGTTGCGGGCGAGGCAAAGCCGTTTCCCCTGGAGGCGACTCTCACGGGCCACCAGCGATGGGTCTGGGATTGCGCTTTCAGCGCGGATTCGGCGTACCTGGTCACGGCATGCTCGGACCACTACGCGCGCCTGTGGGAGCTTCACAGTCAGCAGGTTATTCGCCAGTACAATGGCCACCACCGCGGCGCCGTGTGTGTTGCGCTGAACGACTACTCCGAGGCACGATGAATGATAGGCCCTTTCTCGTGAAGAGGGGGTAGGCGGCGCGGAGCTGGAACGGGGAGACGAAGTGAAGAGAATTGACATCGTGCTTTGCATTTGCCCGTGCCAAATCGGGTTCGCGACTTTTATATAAGGAAGGGTTGGTGCTAGGGAGTTAGGTCTGGAGTTTTAGCCGTTCCCTTATTGACATTTTGCCACCTTCGCTTCTCTTGATAATTGTGCTTGCGTTTTACGTAGTGATTGGTTCTACGCTTCATGGTAGAGCTACGTGCCTCGAAGTTATGATTGAAACGACCGTACACGCCTTCTAATCGGTTCAAGCATCTATTTACTTTAAATCTCGTAGCAGCGCGCTAGTTCTTTGAACACAGGCGCGAAGGCCTGTAATTTCTACAAAATGATATATCCTAGCTCTATGTTGATCACGATTAGCCTACTACTGCTGATTAGACAATGGGAATAACGTATAGCTTGCTATCAAAGACAATCCTTAGAACCCGGATCCATATTCCGTATCCCGTACACCAAGACGCCTTGCCATGATGCCCCCCATTCTTTCATCCGAGTTAACTTCCTTTTGCTCTATAGAAATGTTGACAAACAGCTACTACCACCCATCTCCCCATCCATCATCATCATCTGTCTCCTTAGGTTTCATATCGATCTTCTTCGCCACAACCGGTTTTGAGGCCGCTCTTGAAGGCAGCGGTTTCTTCGTAGTGGCGGTAGTAGCTGTCTTGCCGTTCGTCTTCGTTAGCCCCTTAGGTAAGGGTTTACTACCGCCGGGTCCACTCTTCTTTGCCTGTGCCGCCAACCAGCCCGCAAAGTCAGGCTCGGAGCCGTCGTCAAAAGGCTGCGATGGGGTAGCAGGCTCTTTCTTAGCAGTCTTAGCGGGCTCACTGGACGCATCAAAGAATGCGTTACCGTCGTCATCCATATCACCCATATCGCCCCACGCATCCCCGTCATCATCCGCCGGCTCCGGGTCCTTGAAGTACTCGGCTGCGGAGGTGGATGAGTTCCGTGATAGAGGCGGAGCGGGGGACGGAGACTTGACAGCTTGGCGGTGTAACGCGGAAGCTGATGACGATGACGCGACACGTCTGCCAGGGTCGGGAACAGGAGAGGGCGAGATTGCTCTTTGACTGGCCGGAGTAGGCGTCCCATTGGATGTAGAGGTTTGCATTTCGCCTGACGCCGCAGATAGCTTATTAGTGAAGGACGAGATGGCCCATCCAGCCCACGAAGATGCTTCGCTAGGTTGTGGTGTGCTCATACGCGGGCCAGCGCCTTCAGTTGTCTGTGGTGGCGGTTGAACTGTGTCTGGCATGGCGGCCGCGGCCTTGCGAATCCTTTGCAGATAGACTTCCATCGCTTTATTAGCCTGGTCCCGTACGAGTTTCTCCTTATCAATTAGAGACGGGCAAATGACTGGTAGGATCCGCGTTGCACAGTCTTCTTCGGTGAAATATTCACTAGTAGCTGCAAGAGCCATGAGCGCGGCGTTGCGCGCGTGTACAAAGGGATCTCGGAGGGATCGAGTAAACGCGGCTATTAAGACTTTGGCCCTTGATGAAGCCCCGAGATTCTTGGCGATTTTACCTAGACAAATAGTAGTGTTCGTCCGGATACCGGGCTGCTCATCGTTTGCTGTCTTAGCCAAATATTTTAGTAATTCGCCGTTGATCGTCCGGTCGGAGAGTTTGTTGATAATGACGAGTACCGATTTCAGTGTCTGCTCCCGTACTACAGGTGCAACATCTGTAAAGCCGGAAACCATTTGGGGGAAAATCTTATCATTGACCACCTTTTGGGGTAATCTGTCGATCATGAGCGGCAAGTTATCCAAAAGGCATACTCGTATCGCCCTATCCGGGTTTCCAAATAGTCTGATAACGACTGGCTGGACTCGGGCCTCGAAATCCTCGTTTGTCAATTTTGTGGAGATCTTCATCACAACTCCAAATGCCTTTGGCCCGCCACCACCGAATTCAACCGACTTCAGTAATTCAGGTAATATTTTCATCTTAAAGAAATCCTCGGGGAAATCATCTGTGAGCTGGTCGAGATCCTCCAAAAATTCTTCCCTCTCGGTTTCGGACTTAACACCTAGGTTGTCGATTCCTTCCGTCAATTTAATCAAGGAGGAATCGAAGAAACCGCCAGATCGACGCCCCTGCTCTAGGAAGGCTCCGACAGTGATCCTGGCTTTTGGGTTCGCATTCACCAATCTTTTATAACCCGCATGCATGCTAGGCGGGATCCCCTTCGTCTGTCCGGCCTGATCTCCTCCCATGAAGTCTCCATTGAAAACTTCGAATATGGTGGTTCCAAAGTTATAGGCATCCACTGCTGAGTGCGGACTCTTCTTGATAGCATCCCAGCCTGATCGCGCAAGCTCCGGGGGCGTGTACCTCGCCGAGTCTGGCACCAGACTTCCGTATGTATATATCACAGCTTCGTCGTCCTTAACGTTACTCAATATCTCGAATCCGCCCAACTTCCATTCCCCACTCTCGGACGTGTATATCGATGCGACACGGAGGCTGCCGTGGATAGAGGAGCCCTCGTCGTTGATGAACTTGACCGTGCGCGCAACGCTGTAAAGCCCCCATTTTATCGTCTCAGGACTCAGGCTCTTTCTCTTAACATGCCACCTCAAGGGCACCACCCTTTCAGTTGCGATATAGATGTAGGTATCGGTCTCGACGGTGTCTAGGACCCTGATAACACCGGGGTGACGCATTGTCCGTAACTTCTTGAGTGCATTCTTGGCAAGAGGGAGTCGCGCTTTGTTCGCTGTTATGTCGAACGAAAATATGCTGCAGTTGGACCCGTCGGCTCGTCGCGTTCCATTGTAAAGGGTCCATATAGATGCGTCTATGTCGACCTTGTCGCCAAAGGTATAAGGGAAAGGCGGCCCCTGGGCGATGGCGGAAGCCACCGCCGACTTGAGAAAATCCATAGTAGTACTGTTCTATTTCATGCGATTGGTAACGTAGAATGTAATTGGTAACGGAGCTGGGAATGGAGGTGAAACGGTGGATTAGAAGCAAGTTTGTAGATATTTTGGTTAAGTGTCCCCTATCCATCTATGGCTCAGCTGTGGGTAGTGGGGCCACATCGGGCTGGTGAAGGAATCTGCCCCGCACTAATTCAGACCGAGTCTGGCGCGGGAAGGTCCGTATGTCAGAAAGTTTAATAGCCGTTAGGTTTCTCATTGACAATTTGTCCGTCTTCTTTAGCAAGACGTCTACTTATTCAATCATGGACAAGCTGAATTATCATTATATTACTTGAAATATGTAAGGTGAGTATAGCTCGTGACATTTTTATCGCCTTATCATGCGGACGGTATCTTGAATCCACCAGTCCTCTCCTTCCAGAGCCCTTCAGGGTCGACCTCAGCTTGGACTTGCTGAGCTAGCTGAAGTTTCTCCGGTTTCAATCTGCCAAAATAGTCTTGGGGATAGAAACAGTCGTTCATGAACAGTGGCAAGTAGACATCTGAGGGTAGCGCGCTACTTTGTTGGTATTCCTTCACAATGTCCGCGACGCCGTCATATGTAGCGCGCATTGTCAAGTCGATCTGGTCATAATCCGACTTGAAATAGAAGCTGTAGTCCAGCTCAACAACGATGCGGTCGATGTCATCATCTAGGTCCAACATGTCCCCGCCCTTGGACTTGGCAATTCGTGCTATGTCTTTGGGCAGGGGCTGAAAGGCAATACTAGCAATGAGGCCAGGGACAAACTTGGCCGTGTCGCTAACATTCACCCAATGGTCATAGATGGCTTGCATTATCTCAGGGCCGTCCTCCTTGCTGGGCAAAGGCATGGTTTCTGTCCCAATGGTATAGACGCTACCCTTAACAACCGCCCAATTGTTACCACTAAGGAGGTCAGAATACCGCTGCGTTTTGCAGGTGTTGATGTTGGGTCCGATGGCAAGGAAGCTGTCGAAGACGCCTTGCGGTGGCTCTGGTCCGTTGTAATACAGGAATAAGACCCAGATATCGAGAAGGGTGGCCAGGGTCCGCTCGGCCGTCATGATAATACCCGCCTTCTTGTCTGGGTAGTTCTCGGTGAAGTTGCGGACAGCGATTAGGAGGGCAGCTGTTTTTTCGGGAGTTGCATCGAATTCAAGATTGCCGCCCCATATATCACCCTGAGGATACGCTTGAAGGACATACGATGTTACGATGCCGAAGTTGTTACCACCCCCTTTGAGAACCATGTATAGATCAGGGTGGCTGGTCTCGCTAGCCGTGACAATCGACCCATTCGCCAACACCACTGTGAACTCGATAATGGAGTTGGCAGCCCAGCCATACTCGGTGCTCATGAAACTTAATCCAGCTACGGGTTCTGTTAGAAGTCTCACCAAAAACAGATCGGAAATCTCGAAGCGCTCTCACCCCCTAGCAGATAGCCGCCAACGCCTACATTTCCAATTCGTCCGCCGACAACAGTGTATCCGGTAGCATCCAGTTGCTCTCCTACCTCGTCCCATCGGTTACCAGGACCTACCCTGACCGTCTCAGAGGCAGCATCAAAGTTGATCTCGTTAAGCTTCTTAGTCGAGATTAGTGGCCCTCCATCGACACTGGCGAAGTAATTATTCGGATTATGTCCCCCTGACTTGACCGCAAAGGTCTCGTTGTTCTCATGGAGAATAGACACAATAGCGGCAACTTCCTCGGTCGTTTCCGGCTCGAGAATACATGATGGCTTGAGGTCACCAGAATAAGTCGACCAGTATTGAGTTTGCTCTGTATTGTAATCGATGGTTGCCGGTTTTAACACGGAAATGGCAGTGCGGTTCTCAACGGTCTCGCAGGTGTCGGCTACTACGGATGCCGCAAAGGTAGCGGCCCAAATGAAGGCTTTATGTAGAGTCGAGCGCGCCATATCGAGCCTTTCCTACTTGATAAGCCGCTGTTCGAAGCTACCAGGGTCTGCCAGGGGTGCCAACAAACGAATGATATCGACTAGAAGCCCCGCACTATAGATGAGGCTCTGGCTACCGCAGGAACACGTATGGTACTTATCTACGACTCCCGACGGCATTATTATTGTCGCAAGATGGATTTCGGAGCCGAGGCGCTAGAATGCGCCTGGAGGAAGGGAAGTTAAATTGAACCTCATGATAGTGCTAAATTACAAGCGACCCATGCTTTTCATGCTCGCGAACTTGGCGACAAGACAGCTGGCTCGCCTACGTACAGCACAGCTGTGTACGAGATCCGAATACGATAGCTACGTCGCAGATACATCCCGTGTGTACGCATCTACAGGGGGGATCATCCATGACGGGAGGTATATTAGAATAGGGGGCTTCCGCCGCTTTTTAGAGCCCAGTCACGTATAGGCTGTGTGGAGTAAGAAGAACCGACAATTATACCAGATCTCGGAAAGTCCCGTTTGCTCCGGGGTTGGTGGAATCTCGTCACCACTCGGAGTCTCGGGTCTACAGGATGCACAAAACCGGAGTCCGCTAGCTAGGGTGACAAGTGGTTCGCTAACCGACTAACCGATGAAGCTAACGAGCTGACTACCGCAATAGTGATATCTCGGGGCTGATCACTATTTCTGGAAGACCGCGATCCCACAGCTTGCCAGGACCTGATCCAGCAATCCTTCGTCCCCTTATTTTATGTACGTCAGCCGTTCTCCTGCGCCCCGCAAGTAATAGCACAAACCCGGTACATGCCACGCGAAAAATATCCCCTCGTCCTTGCCCTCGCGCGAGGGGCGAACGGATTACATTCACATGCCAGCCTCCATCTATTCTGTAAAGCGTTCGGCATAAGGCGTCTCATTCCTACTTAACTGCCACATCGGGTCGCATGTAGAGGAGATAAACGAGGCAGGGAGCCGTCGTACGTTACATCCAACCTGCACAATATCTCCAGAATCTTATCACATGCATCCGAATAGATTATAAAGTTGGCTGACCCGGATTCTTAAGCACTTCAGCAAGGCTTCGCTGCAGAACGTACGATTTAGAGTGAAAGCCCCCTTGTAAATCTGGGCAGCCAGGCAGCATTGCATTAGGGCTTCTTATTTATCGACTTATCGAAGCTTGACTGTTAATTTGAATTATTTACTTACAGGAGTTTAATAATTAAGGCCAGAACCTTTACGACATGATCTCTCCTTACTCCGACGTCAAAACGCTTCTGTCAATTATCGAGATAAGAGGACAACTCGACGTAACTTAGATGCAGTCGTGTGACCCTACGAATATACGTCGTCTATTTTTTAAGCCGCATGCGTCTACCAAAGCTGTCCTAACCTAACCTGACCCATCGCCGATCTTCCGGTTAAATAAGCTCATTTCGGGCATGTATCAGGTTGTCCTCCGTAGTTCACTGCTCTATAGAATTATAACGCGTAACCGCGTGGGTATCAACATATAGCTTACGTATTCCGCGCTTCAGCTCCCCCTCGAAGGTCGGATAACTTTAGTCCCCTCCGCTGGCTCCAAGATGAGCCACTGACAGTCAATATTTTCACTCTTGAATCTGCTGATAATACGCTCAGCGATTTGTTCAAAGTTGCTGGTTGCTAGTGCTAGGATCGTGGGTCCTGCGCCAGATAAGCAGACCCCTAATAATCCTTCCTGGGAGCTTGGCGACATGGATTCGACAATCTCGCCTAACCCTGGGATTAGAGTCTGGCGATACTGTTGATGCAGCTTATCCTGCATAGCCAGATAGATGAGATCCGGATCCGGAGGAGACTGTCCTAGCGCAACAGGCAACAGTGCTATTCGTTGCAGGTTGAAGGTCTAGACGGTGTCAGCACTCGTTCGGCGGGCACGTGACGCGGAGAGAAGCAGAAATTCATCACTTACAACATCCTGTCGGGGGTACTCCTTTGGCAACACTTCACGCGCCTTCGCAGTAGGGACCTGGAAATCGGGGATAACGGCAACGGCCTTGATCTCCTTGGCCCAAGGGAACTTGATGTGGTGACCAATACCATGCGGTGGCTCCGGCGGACGCTCACCAGTGTCAAGACCACCTGCTGGTGCGGGTAGGACCTCGCTCAACGGGATCTCGACACGTGCTACATCCTCTGGCGTCAATGGTTTCAGGTAGGTGCCTACGAACCCCCCGAATAGAGCAGCCCCCACATTATCTGGGTGGCGCTCTGATATGTGACAATGGAGTTAGTTCGGTCATATGCAAGGCGAGAAATAGTCATGAACTCAAAACGGGTGCTGAACAGACATGTTAGAGAGATTGGAAAGGGAGAGCTTACCGATCATTAGACAGAAGTCGAAGAGCCTGTCATCAGTCAAGTGATGTAATCCACCAACCTCCTTTCCCAGCATGACGCCGGCGACGACGGCAGCACCCGAGGAACCAAGGCCGCGGCCTAGAGGAATGGGGTTTACGATGTGCACATGTGTTTCCACGGGAAAGGCACGCTGGTCGTGGCACCGCAGGACATACAGCGCAACACGGGTGATAAGGTTGGCGGCCGGGTCCAGCGGCACGTCGTCCGAACCCTCGCCCTGACCTTCGTATGTGATGCGGCAGTTGAGCGGCTCTTGTGACGATTTCTTAGTGCGGTCGATAGTCACTTGCAGTTCCAAGTAGATGGACAGCGCCAGTCCGATCACGTCGAAGCCCGGCCCTATGTTGGCCGAAGAGCACGGCGTCCGAATTGTAAAGGACTCCATATTCGCGGATTCAGTCCGGACGTGATTTGGGGTACCGAGTTGTAGGTACCTCCTGTCAAAATTGGAATTGGCGGTCGAAATCGGGGTCCGCAATAGGTCTGGCCCAATTAAATGATTCGTTAGGAGCTAATCGAGTAGATAATCCGGGAATATGGGTTGCTCAATTTACTCACAGCAGATTATTAGACTGAACGAGCCTGGTCTCGAAATCTTGCTGCTGCTGCTGACTGACCGACGATGATGACTGAATTGGAAATTTTCACCTGTGCTAAAAGCTTAGCACCGATGACGGAGAAGATACTGACCGACAGGGGGGACTATCTAGGGGTTTCATTCCGCTGTGGATCGACCCATTGCGGGGTAGCTACCCTAACGAGACAGTCTGAAGCTTCTGATTGGCTGTCTTCTACGCAGGGGAGGTGTTTTTATAGGTGGATAGCAGATGCAAGTCATTCTTCAGTCCATATTTAGTTCAGATTCAATGTCTATTTACATCGGAATCATCGTATTTAACCTAGCTGCCCGGATGCCTGGCTAGCTATCCATCATCCTTGATGAGTTGGTTGCTCAATTATATATATAACCTGGTGTCCAGGTCCTATCCCTGAATACCTAAGGGTAATCCAGTTCCGTCTACTTCTTAAATCACCACCCGAAAGACTCGGTGTGCAGTGTGATGATGTCAGCTTCACCGGTGAGAACTTTTTTCTGAGCAGTGGATGCCGCATTCGCCAGGTCTGTCCTCAGGCTTTCCGGTCCGCAACCTAGATATCTGTTAATTTTTTACTGTATTTCAGATCGCATCTTTGTGATCGACACTTACCAAGAATAAAAGTCCGCTTCGCCGTTAGAAGAGGAGGAAGCAAATTCGGCAAGTATGGACGTCCGGCGTGTAGTACTTGTCCCAGTTTCGGGCTGACGGTAGTCATGCTCTTCTCACTCGGCTTGCTGCCGTCAGCCCCGGCTTCGGAGTTCTTTTCCGAAACCATACTCGAAACTGCCGGTGAGCTCGAGTCCGTCACATAAAAGTCGACTTGTATTAAATCCGGATGCGCGTTGACGAGTGGCTCTAACTCCTCCGTTATCCATTGTATCTGACTGGGATATCTGACCATCCATATGAGATGGATATTCTTAGTTGTTGCGGAACCTTCGGCGACTCGCCTCGCGGCGTAGTGAATCCACGGAAGACACGCCGATATTCCACTACCGCCCGCAACGAATATCAACGACTCGTATAAGGCAGGCACATCTTCAACTATTCCACCATACGGGCCATCGACATGGACGGAAACAGACCGTCCTCGGTCTTCCGCAATATCATGCTTCTCGACAGATTTAAGTAGGTCGAGAGTCAAACCACGATGTGCTCGGACATAAAAGATCATCTCTTGTACGTCCGAGTCAAGTTTGATCTTCGGGGCCGGGTGCTTAGGCAAATTCGCAATTGTGAAAGGGTGGTTCTGCAGGACTGACAGGTGGGGCAATCGTAGCCAGACGTGTTGTCCGGGCTTCCACTGGAAATCAGGCGGCGCGAGAACCGTCACCTTCGTCATACCACCTGGAAGTTCTTCAACCCTCGCCGGGAACCCGTGGAACCAATCCCGGAAGATGTGGAAGGTCTGCCACTTGTAAAAGAGGCGTGCTAGACATGAAGCGAGCCAGATCGCAAGGGTCGCGTACAGGTACACCCATGAGTCTTGCTCTTGCTTCGAGTGCCAAAATAGGAGACCCAGATAGACAACATACATGGGAATGTGAAGTCGGTAGAAGAAGTTATAGAATCGGTGGCGAATCCAAGGAATGGACAACACTACAATTCCCACGAGAATGCCCAATGGCGGGGTGCCGGTATACTACTCGCGATGTGCTGTTAGTATGACAGTACATGGTTGCGGATAAGTCTGGCGGGAAGGAAGGTGTTTACATACCTCCATGCCACCTGGCTTATAATACTGCTTGTGGAGAGCAGCTGGACCACCTTCTTTTAGAGGCTGGACAATGAAGGGCACCGTATGAACGATGCTGAGGAACAAGCACATGTATGACACCCAGCGATGGAACACATTCAGCTTCTCGTGGCTGATACCGGTGAGCATCGTGATAAAGTTGACCTTGCCAGCAAGGGCAACAATAATAGGGGTCAACGCCTGAGCCATCAACCCCGTTCGTACAGCAAGAGGGGGAGAGCCATAGCCTCGTCGACCTCGGTAGTATGGATGAACCAAGAAGGTCATCAAGAGAAGGAATAAGGATGCCGCGGCGATAAAGGTTAAGGATCCGAGAGAAGGAAACCCGAAGTAGTCAGCTACTCGCCCCTTGAAATGTCGATAGTTGACCATGCGGATGAGCGCCAGAATCTTATGAGCCAGTGTGGACTTTCCAGGCGCTGGAGCCAGCCTCTGCGCTCTGCGGTTTCGATTCAGGCGGTAGAAGTAGACGAACATGGCGACACCAATAGCAGCTAAGTAGTACCAGGTGGTGTAGTGACCGTAGTCATATTGATGATAGTACGACACCGCGGCCTGTGAAGCCTGGTGAGCCGCTTTGAAAGCATCGCAAGCATCGCTATTACACCGAGGGTCAGACAGGGGAAGCCCGGTGACGTTCCCTGAGCTGGAGCTATCGCCCATAGACATCGACATCTTGTCCGCCGCTATCGTGAGACCGTGATAGATAGACGTTAAAATAAGGAAGAGATGTAACAACAGGCGGCGAATTCTGCGGCACACAAAAGCATTTTTGTATCCGGCTTGCTCGTTAATTCATACGAGATGATTTGAGCTGGTACCATGGCCGGTTAATTATGGCAAAATGTAGGTGAGCAAGGATTTTGACCAAAAAACTCACTCACCATCCGGGCTAACTATTAACTATTTTGTACTATATACTGCCGAACCTTCCTCGTTTTGGAGAAGTGGAAGGTTATAATACGGTGCGCCACATGAAATCTCTGGCTTCTATGGAGATTGAATCTAGGAAACTTGCTCTTTTATCACGGTAATGCTGAAGCTGGTACCACCATGCAGCTGCTGCAGCGGCGAGATGCGTACAGTCCGAAAACTATAAGGCGTATGCAAAGCGCAGTAGGCCACAGGCCGGGTCGAATCTTGGTAGCAAGCTGTACAACTCCATTATCCCAAGATATCGGGTGTAAGCGCGGACACATGCACATGGCGAAGAGGAAGAAAAAAATACGTAAATACCTCTTGCTTTAAGAGTAGTTTAAACAGGTGGTTAGTTACTCTAACTGGAATCGCGGCAGTCCTAGATTGTGGCCCCAACGGTGCACAAAACAAGCGCAAATGTGCTCACATCTGTTCTTAACCCTTGTCATCGTCATTCTACCGGCTCCGTATGGCTCGATTAAGGCGCCAGGAGAGCGGCTAGGAATAACGAATCTTAAAACCTACTAATTAAATTAACATATTAAAATATATACTATGCATATAAATAAATATATTACATTAATATTATATTTTTTAGTTATAAGGTATATTATTATTATAATGCCTTATAATATATAGCATATATTAAATTAAGCTTTATATAATTTTATTATTTAAATATATAAATATAATAGTATAATTAAGTTAAAAAGGATTAAGTCTTTAATTATTATTTACTTTTTTATTTAAATTTAATATTTAAAAGAAGGTATAATAGGATAAAATTTATATTATTAAAATTATCTTAATTAATTTTTTTAAAAAATAAAAAAATTAATTAAATATATCTTTTATTTTTAAAGTTATTTTTATTTTTATAATAAAGATTTATAATTAATAATAATTACTTATTACTTATTATATTTAATAAAATAAAATATTAATATTATTTATATATAATTTAACACATATTTTTTTAAAAGATATTATATATTAATTAAGAAATTAAATAAAATTAAGGATTTTATTTAAATATTAATTAATATATTATAATTTATTATAATTTTTATATAAAATTAATATAATTATTAATAATTAAATATTTAAATAATTTTATTCTTTTAAATAAATTTAATATTAATAATTATAATATATATTTATATATTTTTAAAAGGATTAATTTAAAGTTATTATTATTTTATTATTAAATTTATTTAATTAAATTTATTTAATTAAGTAATAAAATATTAATATATTTAATTATTTATTATTTAAATAGAAATATTTTAAGTTATAAACTTAATTTTAACTTAAGCCTTTATTTTTAATATAGCCTTTTTAATATTTAAAACTTTATTAAATTATTCTTATACCTTTTTTCTTATTTATTTATAAATCTTATATATTATTTTTTAATATATAATAAATATTTTAAAATTATTTAATATAAACGTTTTAAATAGCTTTAAATAATAATAATTATTTTTTTTTATATAATATAAAACTTAATAATAATAATATTAAAAGTAATATTAAAAAAAATATGTTAATATTCCTTATTAAAGATCTTTTTTATTAACTTTATAATTATTTTAATATTATTTATATATTAATTAATAATAATATATAAAAGTTAATTAAGTTTTTTTATTTTTATAATAAAATATAGAAAGAATATAATATTATTAGTGATAATATATTAAATATAATATTTTTATAATAATAATATAAATATTTTAAGGAATATATTCTTATAATATTTAAAGGTTAAATTTGGATAAGATATACCTAACTTTTATATAATAATATTTAATATAAAAGGAATATAATTATAATATTATTATTTTTTAATATTAAAATAAATTAATTTATTTTTATTATCTTTTATATTATTAATTTTTAAATCTTTAAATAAGTTAATAATAATTTTTATTTTATTTAATAAATAATCTTTAATATTATTTTTTTATAAATACCTTATAATTAACCTTTATTATTTAATTAAAAGGAATTAGGTAGGATTATTCATTAAAATAATTTAATTAATAAACATTTTAACATAAATTAAGATTTTTATAATTAAGATTATTAAATAAATAAGGGCTAAATTTAAATATATCTTTATATAATTTAATTTATAATAAAAAGACTTTTTAATTTTATCTTTTATAAT
>JAJKLA010000009.1:600000-863928 GCA_022432515.1 Hypoxylon sp. NC0597 | reverse complement strand
TTCGTTCATTATCTCTCGAGGCGGACCGTGAGTCTTACCAAGGACTCCAATGAGCCCAGCGGGTCATTTGCTGTCTCCTACGAGCAGCTTGCCGCCTCTGCGCTCGTTAACCACGCTCAGCGGGGAAGAAATATTCGAGGCCTTAGACAATTTACACGAGCTGTATTGCCCTGTCTCGTTGTCGCGAGCGGTCAAATCGCAGCTTGAGCACGGAAAAACACACGATGGTCAGGCGGCACAACCGGTTGATTCCGGTTATGTGTCTGAAGATGATGAGGACGCGGACGGAGATGAGTATGATATAGACCCGGAATGTGATATCGATGTCATTCGCGGCGATATCTTTGAGCGCAACTTTGCTATCAGTTGGTTGACGACATTGATCGCCCGCGCGGAGGAGCTCACGTTTGATGACGAGGATGAGCGGGAGAAAGCAGTCGATAAAGCTTCCTATGTGCTTTCTTCCTTCACTAAATCGGAGGACGAAGAGGATGAAGAAGATACCGGAATATCGCGTAATTTCTCATTCGAGCTGGACTTGCCCGCTGTTTTGAGTTCCCCTGAGTCAAATGAGTCGAATGCCCGAGAAAAGGTCACAATAGACGTGCGCCTTAACGATGCCCCGCAAAACACTACGGATCATACCGATGTTGGTCTGCAGAGCTGGGGTGCGTCGATCGTCTTCTCTGACATGATTTGCGCATCGCCTGCACAATTTGGACTCACTCAAGCTACTCTTGGTTCTTCACCGCGTATCGTCGAACTTGGTGCTGGGACAGGGCTGGTCAGTCTCGTGCTTGCTAAAGCGCTACCTCACCTAGATGTTAAAAACGCCACCTTGGTTGCGACAGATTACCATTCAGCCGTGCTTGCCAACCTTCAGTCAAACATCAAGCTCACGGAAGCGAATGTCGAGACATGCCCGCTCGATTGGTCAGCCCCCATCCTGGAGGCGCCGCTCGATGCACCAGCAGACCTATTGGTGGCCACCGACGTGATCTACGCGCATGAACACGCAATGTGGCTGCGCGATTGTGCAACGCGCATGCTGGCACCCGGGGGTGTGTTCTGGCTACTCATGACAGTGCGTCCAAACGGGCGCTTCGAAGCCGTTATCGATACCGTCGAAGCTGCCTTTCAAGGAGCATCGCCCAAGGCTCTAGATGGGCGATATTTGACAATCTTGAGCATGGAGAATGTGGATAAGCGCCGCGGGATCGGGCGTGGAGATGAAAGTGGATATAAACTGTTTAAAATCGGATGGGCCTAGACGGATAGACTAGAGCTAGACGGACGATAGAGATAAATGGTTTTCAGAGCTATAGAGCTAGAGGCATAGACCATGCATAGGGACGGCGTATATGCGGGATAAAGGCGTTTCTGATATATTGGTTCATAGAATTGGAGATGTTTGACTTGCATGTTCTGCCGTATGAAGAATGTCGCACCATCCCACCTATATGACTGTCTCTATCCGTATTATTAGGTAAAGAACGCTCTAATGAGCGGGTTCTAGTGCGGCACCTGCTGCCCTAGGCACACCACTGGAAATACAGAAAGACACTCAGTGTACGACATTAAAAGGGGGTACCCCACACCGGAGGTCCGGCCTTGATACGGGGGCTTGCAAACGTGCATATAGGGGGTAAGAATAAATATTAATAGATGTATTACTAATAAATGACTAGATATCCCCATGCTTGATGTCAAAGAACAAAGATCTCAATCTGCCCGCTTAACGCAAAAGGGGTTCGGCGTAAAGATGCCGTACGGATCAGCCCTCTTCCTAATCTGCTGCAACTTCTCGTACTTCTCTCGATCTTCAAAATAAGTATTCCAAACAGCATCCAAGTTCCAATCGCCATATGAACCCCATAGCACGCGGCGGTCCTCCTTCGAGAAAATACCGTTGGGGCCAATTGACTCCTGATCGTTGACTTTCTGCCAGTCTTCAGCTCGTGTTTTGGTGTCCTCGGTATGGAAGCAGTCCATCGTACACCCGATGCTTGTGTCACGCCAGCTATAGGCAGTCCCATTGCCCGCATTCCTCGTGAACATCGAGTTCTTGCCGCCGAAGCACTGCAGCTGCGCCGACAGCCAGCAGCGGTTGTGCTCGGGTCGAACAATGGTATCAATGCGATTGACGACCCAGTCAGCCCAGCCGTCCTTCGCCAGCGTCCGCGAATTGGTCGTGTACGTGCGCTTGACGTAAGGGTGTTCGAACTCGCGCACGTTACGGAAGATCCAGTCGCCAGTCAGCTGAGACATGGGCTTCTCCTCGACATCGTTGTCGCCGAGGATCCAGTCGGACCCCTCCTTAATGCGATCAAACCACGAAAAGTCGCAGACGTCGCCGGGCTCAAAGGGTACCCACTGAGCATACACGATGATGGTGCGCGGCCACGCGATCAGGCCGTCCTTGCCGTATAGTTCAGGGTGTGCGCGCGCCATCCACTCGTCTAGGTCAGGCCACAGGTCTAGGAGTGGGAACGCCGAGCTAAGCACGCTGACACATAGGTCATAGTTCCGAGGGAAGTCGTCATTGTCGGACATTTCTACTAGGATGTCGATGAGACGCTTCAGTGTCTTGGTGTCGTAGAAGTAAAGAGCCTTCATCCCCCTAGACCCGTTGTAGTCCTGGTCCCGGTGCACTTGAATAGTGAAGTGGGTTATGACGCCGAGGTTTCCGGGGCTACCACCTAAGAATGCCCAGAACAGGTCAGGATCAGTAGCCTTGGTGACCTCCTTGAAGTTCCCGTCGGTGTCCACTATCTCAAGAGACAGAACGTGGTCTCCGAATAAGCCAAAGCTGCGTGCTAATTGACCGTAGCCTGATATTTCCAGTCAATATTTGTTTCTTGGAGTATCTACCTACCCAGTGAATGTATCTTACCTCCAGTCTGAACATGTCCTCCAACATGGACCTCTGTACATTGTCCGTGAGGTACGAATAGCTTATGTTCCGTAAGCCACGCGTTGAATTCTCCTAGGCTCCAGCTAACGCTGGTTCGGGCATAAGCCTTTCCATCTTTCTCAAAGATGGCTCGATCGTCTGTTCCCCTGAACGAAGTCTCCAAGTCCAACTGGATATTGGGAGCACTGGTGGATGAAGCACCGCTATACTGGTGACCACCAGTCTTGATAGCCACGGCAATCTTCTTCTCTTTCGCGTACTTTAGAGTCAGCACAATGTCATCCTTCGTCTTGGGCTGCACAATTAGCGCCGGATTCAGATCTCTCTCTTTGCCATAGGTTGAAGTGGCATATTGATACTTGACATCATTGTAAACCTTCGTCCCCGGGACGTATTGGTTGCCGCTGATACCTGCGATGGTTGTCATGATTTCTCGTAAACGTCTCGCTTTGCAAGATGAAACGTATGAGAGAGGTATCGGCCTCTAATTTTATAATCTCAGATACATCGGACATCTTAAGGCCCTAATTCTAGTATCCATCGGGGCTTATCATGTGGCTATTGATATGTCAGCTTTTGCATTGTACTTAATCGTACGTTTATAAGGAGGTAGATAACTAGGCTGACTGCCACTTCACCTGCTGACATGATATAAGGGTGCGTCGTAATACCTCCCTTACCGCTGTATAACACTCCAAATCAAATCTTGCCTTTTAATTCGATAGAGAACGCCTCTTTCACCGGCTATGAGACATACTAGGTTGGTAGGCCATAATGCAACGGCAACTTACCGGCACTTCGGCCAGACACAGACATGCATAACTAACTTAAGAGTGACTGATCACATTTCCACATTACGATGAGATCGCGATTTAGCATTAACTAGCATTAACAAGGGTAGGCTACAGCGGCTGGGCACCCAGCCGTCCCGAGCTTCAGCTGATTCGGTGCTGCCGAATCAGGGCTGATTAGTGGTATTTCTCAGTCCGAGAATGACGAGAGTATACGAGAGCAAGCCGTGTCAGCAGGTATATCACAGTCATCCTTAGACGTGATCATCTTATATGCGTCGCGGCTTGTGGCCTAAGCTGAGTGTTTACAACCGCTTACCCATTAATCCCCATGATATTATACAAATTCTACACCTAAAAGCAAGTAGTAGTAGTAGTCGTTCAGGCATACATAACGGAGAAACTAGCAACAACGGGATAATGCGGCCTCTAACGTGACCGAAGATTCTTAGGTTTATCATAGTTTTAGGTAGTTTACTATTAATGTCTCCTTTCAATCCCAAGGCTTACTTATCACTACATGATTTCAATGTTCAGTTTCCAGTATCAGGATCGAAAAATACCTAGTGGTAGTGTACAGCATTGAATCCCAACACTTGAAGCTGCATTAGGTGTCTGTCGTGTGTAATATACCATCGCAGTTGAAACCTCACTCTACTCTAGTTGCACGTCACACCCTTGGTAATAATGCGCATAATGAAGACGACATCGCACGTTCCCCTTAATTTGTCTCTTCTATCCTTTCTTTCCATTTAATTATCCGAGGCCTTTAAGTCATTTCTTTTACCTACGAAGGTAAGTCTCCCAAACTGTAGGTATAGTAGCCCGAGTAGCCCTGTATCGTATAGCCTCGTAGGCGTAGAAATTTCTTTTAGCTATTTCTACTCTCCATTAAGATGTCGTTGATGTAGGAGAAATAACCCCCCCAACAAGGAAAAAGCTAAATATTTGGGAGGGGAAAAGGTTGAATACCTATTTACAGTCGTTATTGATGATCTGCCAGTCCTGCTGTCGTAATCACCGCTCTAGGGCTATTCCGTGACAACATTAATGATTCCCATTAGGCCGATAGACCTGTAGAAGCTCCTTCCCCCAGTCTATTCCAGCTGCATAGCTTGGAAGAGGGTTTTTATCGTTTTCATATTTGGTGGTATCATGTACATTGGAATCATTTGTGCGCTCGGCCTTTCTCATCTTGTCAAGTTCTCTTGGTCGCTCCTTTGGGCCTATCATCACTTGGGAACTCCAAGGCCATACGTAGGGACCGAACCCACCAGAAGAGTTCTCCTTTAGAGCTTCTTGTTCCAATTTCAGCTTATATCTATCCTCCTTGAGGTGTATAATAGGCTTAAATACCAGGGGTTTCTTGTCGGACTTGCCAGTGTTGTTTATACTATCCCCGTCGAAATATTCTGGTGCCGAGGCTTCATCTAGGTCAAAGTATAACAAAATAATATCATCACTTAACTGAACCTCTTTACCAGTCGTTGTGCTTGACATGGTTCTTTTTAAATGAGAGTCAAAGGACATATAATATCGATGGAAATTGGCAGGGAAGGAAAGCGACTACCGTTCAGTAGCCACTTGGGTTGGAATAGAGATTCTATAAGGCGTAGCGTAGCTACGGCGTTAGTTTATATTAAGGCATTAACTTAAGACAAAGCAGACGTTTTTCTTGCATTATACTTCTTTCTATGAGAACAGGGCATTGTCATGGTGACCATTGTGACGATATTAACAAAGGGAATTGGAACAATCGGAGGTAGTCGTAATATCAATTATTAGACCTCTATTTTAAATACATTCCACCAATGTACCAACGAATAATATTAGAGGTCCCTATGAGTTCTCAGTAAGAACTTCCGAGTGGATGGGCATATTGGAGATCTCACACACTGTTCCGGTTAGTCTTTTGAAATCCGTCTATCATAGTATCGGCTGCGAAGCCTTATAGTAAGTAAACGATGCTTTTATTCCGTGTCTGCCATCGCTAGAGAACTGTTGATAATAAGGGATCGAAAATTGTCCCGAAGGGGTTTATACGCGCCGCGTTGGATATCTGAAGATGATGCGAGGCAATTGATCGATGCTATCCTAGAATACAGTATTTTTCAATTGGTGGGGTGTTCAAATACTTTAAATGGCAGCCCGCTCGGTGACAGATGTGTATCACAAAGGATCTTGATCATGTTGAATTTGAGTTAAAGATAATAATGGAAGAAACCCCCTCAAACCCCCCAAACGCCCGACAAGTAAGGCCTTACGTACCTAGGTAGTTTTTTGAAGTTGCATGAGCTCTTATCTGCTAATTAGAACTGTTCGAGGTGATGTGTTTGCGGAGGAGACCGTGGTTTAGAGTGCTAAAAAGAGTGATCTGTTGGCAGAAAAGGGCATAAGAATTATGTACGATCCGCAGGTAGGTACCTAGGTATATATTTGGTGGTGTCAAATATGGATGGATTGCTTTGCAAGTAGAGTGAGATACAGCAAAAATCAGTTGGTGCCTCGCCCGTTGAACTGACCCTGTTCAACACATATCCATCCATTCCATGTAGTCTCACAACATCGGCCATTGGTGCGCCCCGTTAAAGCTGCTTCTGTTCGCCGTCGCTGCAAACATTCCCTAGACTAATCTCCTTTTCTTGATTTTCTCCGGGGCTTCATGATCCTCATCGCTGCCGGCGCTAAAGCATCAATAGTCAGTAATTACCTTTTGAAACGAGATTCAGGAGCTTGGGCATATCCTTGGAGAAATGACTCCCGCTATTACTTACTAATTGTCATCAGAATCCTCGGGGTTGAAGTGCTTGCCGAAACGCTTACGGGGCCGCTCGTCGGCGTCGGAGTCAGAGTCATCGATGATGAAGTAGTTGACACCACGTCTAAGTATGGGATGACTCTTGGTTGGGTTCTTTGGCGTAGGGCGCGTAGGCTGTACGGTAGTCGTCTCTCTGGGGCGTGGAATTGGACTTGGACGTCGAAGATGGCTGAATAGGTGAGCATACTTGGGATCGTTTGCCGTTTCCATTAGCTTTGAGAGATTGCTCTTCGCCGCCGAGCGTCCTGTATGGTTGGCAACCGAACCCTTGACGTAACCATTGTTGAGTGTGTCATCACCACTCTCACTTTCACTACCGTTGTCATCAATAGGCAATTCTTCTCTACCACATGAGGTAGATTGAGAGGAGCCGAGACGGTGATGACCTCGAGTATTCTCAGTACGCTTCATAGAGTTGTGTGCCGTGTGGTGCGTTGAACTTCCTGTCTTGGCATGCCCTGCACTATCGTTCAAGTTGGAGATGTTCGGGCGCGACGGTGAGTCTGCCGAGGTGACCCGGGCCATTAGATGGTCCATGTATTTTTGATTGGGTCGATATGGGCCTGGTGCAGCTTGTTTTCGCGGCATTCTGGCGACCACAGAGGTGAGGCAGGTAGACTGATAGACTTATTGAAGATATATTAGCAGATAGTACTCCAGATTAAAGGATAACGCAAATACCTGAAATGCTGGGTTCTGCGTTCGTGTAGATGGGTCTCTGAGAGAATTTGATGTGAGTGATTCTCTAAGAGATTCTGATGATGTAGGTGATTCTCGGAGAGAGTTGAATGATCGGCGTGATTCCCAAAGTAAGCTTGGTGATGATTTTTGTTTTTGGACGAATCTCGGTAGTGTCCAGGTTTGAATGAAAGATGGAAGAAAGAGGGAAAAGGTCTGGTCGTTCCTGGGTTTATATAGTTTCTAAGAAATGCATAAGCCACCATCTTCTACACTACGTTGCTTGAGGTGATGTGGTTTCTGAGGACGCCATCGTTGAGATTACTAGGGAGGACGGTGCATATTACCACATACAGTCTTCCGCGAACCAATGAGATGGGAAAGAACTATATTATGATGAGCAAAGACCACCTGCTGGGGCAATATTAGGCTACAATAGCAGGGCGATACTGTGTCTTAAGGCGAATGCGGGTATATGGTGAACCAGTGCTTGGGGTAGGATAGGTCTAGATAGTGAAGTCATTCGCTTGATGTGGGTCACCGGGCCGGCGCTGGTGGTGAGTGCTTCGGGGCCCACTTCGGCATCCGTAGGGCAGACGACCCCTAGAGAGCACATTCTTATCGCTTATCAGTCAGGCTCAACTCTACCGACCTAACTTGTATTATCACTACTAGCCGCGTATCTTCAGATATGTTCGACTATTGTAAGTTATTAGACTGATGTAAATTAAGTAGGTAGCTACCTACCTGGTAACTATCAAGAATTTGTTGCTTAGGTAGTAGGGAAAGTCGATGATGTTAAGCCCGATCTATACCTATATATTTCTAAGGGAATTTTCGTAAGGGCCTGTTGAAATCTGATTGTAATCGCTATTGTAATTATACCTACCGTCTGCCCTACGATGTGCATATTTGCGGTTATATGAAGAGCAATTAATTGATACGAGAAAACACTGCATGCTCATATTTGCTAGTCAAGAATATCAGCAGCGTCGCTTGCGGCAAACTTGAATAGCCCATATAGATAGGTACTCGACTAGTTAATGTAAGATTCTTACTCTCTGATCGGATTTTAAACGAGGAAAGTACCTAATTATTAGCTTAAATTCCTCAGTGAAAAAAACTGACAGTAGCTAGCTTAGATTCTTCGGCCCTGGGATTACAATTACTACTATGCTTCCATTCTCTGTACCTTGAACTCGAGGGTTATTACATTGGCATTTATATCCAAGCATAAGAACGCACAAAGTTAGGCCACGTGAGCAAAATAAATAGGGTTCAATATAGATGATTAAGAGACTCTAAGATAGCCAAATTCTTACTAGTGATTGTATTAACAAGATATTCATGTCTTAAAATTTACTGCATGCCTATCTAAGTAGATACCGTAGTGGGAGAAATGTAGGCACATGAATGTACGGGAATGTGCCATGCAGTCGGTCCTCGAATCGTATAGCCGGTATCAATGATGGCTTTTGCTCTTTCCTTGGTATCTCTACAGTTAAATTCCTATCTTCGTCAAATAAATGTAGGTTGGTGTTAATGCGCAATAGACGCGTACTGACCAAGGCTTTAGTAAACTTCTCATATCGAATTCAACGTCTAATATTTAAAATAATATAAATCACTTACCTTAGTAGGCGCACAAATTGTTTTGAAAGGGTGCTTTTACAAGTTGTTACTTTGTGCTATTGACCGTCTTTGACTACTAAGTGCTTGAATCAGTCCTCTCGACCTTTGTCGTTTCCTTAACAACGAGTCACAAAACAATGTGGCCTAAGCTACGTCTTGCCTCACGTACCTAGATTTATGGGCTCTGACATATTCTAATATTTTCGTATAAATGGTCAGTGCTAATCATCACAAAGTGGATCATCACACAAGTAGATGGCCATGCAACCGAGAGTTGAAAAAGACTTTGCGATTATTCCAATTGTTATCACCTTGGCCATCAGAACACCCCACACCCAGACATGATAGTGAATAAATTGACGGGCGACCAGGTCTTCCTCGACATAAGGACAACTTACGTTATATACCCTAAGGATGGCACAGACATGAGTCAAGCTGCCATTATCGAGCAGAAGGTAGCAGCTCATGCCCTGCCCGCAACTATCTATACGTCGAGGACAGAAACCGTCGGTATCAACTTTTGGCTCGCAGTCCTGTCGCACACAAGTGCGGATATTCTTGCTGTCGAACTGGCTCACGAGGTAAACTTATTCACAATTCCCCAAAAACATCATTTGACTTATATCATTGCACCATAGATTGCTTCGATGTATCCGCAGCTTGCGAAGAATAATTACAATCCTCGTTACGATACCCTCTGTCAGACCACCTGCATTGATTTCCAGGATACCCCTGAGCCGCCTGACAGCACCATCGACCACTTGGTGTTCGTGTGCCAAGAGAAGGGTAAATCGCTGCAGGACTACGAGGGCCGGTATTATTACGACAACATTGATCCCATTCTCGGGCGCGACATTCCAGTCTATATTGTAGATACGGGAGCTACCCTAGCTCACAAGGTCAGAATTACAGTTTATCGTACTCCTAGGGCCATTAGACTAAATGTATGAACAGGAATTCGACCGTATTCGCGATCAGGTCGAATGGATCCACGTGGGTCAAGATATCGGCGGCGGCAACGCCAATGACGATTCTGGTACTGATCCTAACCCCGATCCTAATCTTCGGTACGACCTTGGAAAGGCTCATGGAACTAGCATGCTTAGTCTCGTTACCGGAGCTCAAATGGGTGTTTCGAAGGGTGTTAAACCATACCTCGTACGAGTCCCTCGAAGGGCTATACCTAGCGACACGCACGGTCGATCCGGACAACCGACAAATGAGGATTGGCTTGAAGGAATCAGCAAAGTCAACGATCACCTAGCCGGAACAAGCAAGGAGACAAGAGCAATTCTTCTTCTTGCCATACATATTCCACGATCAATGTTCATAAGAGATGGCACAGATCAATCCGACGGCTTCGCTAGGAGAATGCGTTTCCTTCTCAAGGACTTGGTCAGCAAAGGAGTTTTGCCCATCACCGGGACAGGAAATAACACGCAAATTGGAGTGAGTTCCCCCTTTCTTCATTTGGATATGAATTCTACGAAATGGAAGCTTCCAAGTTCTATGTGCTGATTATCGTAGACCGTGATTGATGGCTTCCCTGCGAATTATGGCCGAAAAGACTGCGATCCAATACCAGAGATTCTGGTTGTGGGCGGTGTACACTCTACGGCGTTCGCTTTATGTAGCCAGACTGACTTCAATCAAGGTCTTCCTCATATCTTTGCGCCTGGCGCCGGAGTAAGGTGTGCAGATGGCAATTGTGGTATGTGGGGTCGAGCCGGACCAGGCCATACATACAGGCGCGCAACTAGGAGTTCGTGCGGTAAGCTATTCATATGTTCCGCAGCTACTTAATCAGAATACTAACCACCATGAATCTTGTAGCCGCCGCAATCACAGTTGGCCTTGCTGCCTACTTCCTTAGACTGGCTCAAATCGGCCATCTTAAAATAGACAAGAGCCCCTTAGGCCTAAAGAGCTACATCATATCTGAAGGCCTGAAGTGGTCGAGAGCTGACCACAAAGGGAGGGAGCTCCCTGCTATCTGGAACGGTGTCAAACTGCCTGAATCCAGTATCTTCTGACATAAGATACCTATCTAAGATTATATATAATCCTTACTTCTCTTAGGAGTCCTGGTTATTGTGGGTGCGTATGCTATAAGGCTTTCTTTAGCTCCTGTTAGTCGCAACTTATTACCTGTTAAATTAGGTAGCCATCGTCTATCACAACAATCCCCCTTTTCCCATAACATACCCTATTTGGATCAGTAACAGAAATAGGAGCATATCTATGTGAAATATTTCAGAACCAGTTAAAATAGGCAAACCCCTTTTTGTAGAGCTATAAATGGGAATAAAGAGGAGACAAGAAGTTGTAAAGTTTATAGCCCATCACGATGTTCCGGATACCAATTGCTCATACTTAGAATGAATAGAGTGAATGAATGCGACACTTAAACCCCCTTTTAGAAACTTATTCACGTGATTAGTCAGCCGAACACGTGGGACAAATTCTCCCACTCTACGGTTACCGGACCGGAGCCCAAATCTTACCTCACCTTCGAGACTTTCGAGTAATCATGACAAAAATTTAGATCTTCAATCAATTGCTAGAAGAGTAGCTTCCAGGCACTCTACCCAGCTACCGCAATGACGGGTCCTATCTCCCTCCCAGCCGGCTCGGACCGCCCCTTCGTCCTAATAGTCAGCCATCAACTAACAGGACACATTGCTCCCATGACCCGCATAACGGCAGCTCTGCACGCGCGAGGCTGGGAGACATTCTACCTGGGGCCGACCGCGCACCAGCACCGCATCGAGGCAGCAGGTGCCGTCTTTATTCCGCTGCGAGATGACGCCGACCTCAACGACAAGGCTTACTATGAGAATCCGCCCCAGCAAAACTACGCCTCACTGTCTTGGCCCGAGCGCGTGCTCATCGACTTGCAGAAGCAGTGTCTCGAGCCTTTACCTGCGCAATGGTCTTGCTTCAAGGACGCGCTTCTCAGCATACAAGCACGCGATCCGACGCGGGGCGTCATCTTGCTGGCTGAAGCCTTCTTTTACGGGGCCCTTCCGCTCTTCTACGGTGCGAAGTCACCGGACGGCGTTCCGATCCAAAGTATCTTAGGATCGGTGTGCGTCTCAGTCACAGTACCAGCAATTCGCAGCGTCGACTTGCCGCCTGCCGGGTATCCTTTCCCATTCGACCCATCGCCCGAGGGTAGGGCACGCAACGCCAAGCTCTGGGAGAGGAGCTGGGAGCGCAAGGCACGCCATCTAACGACACTTCTAAACGCCAAGATGCGCGAAGCAGGCGCAACTCGGGATGTCAACGAGATCTTCCTCTCGGGCGCGAACTACACCTGCCACGAGACGATTCTGCAGCTCGGCGTGCCTAGCCTCGAGTACCCGCGCAGCGACTGGCCGCCCGGCTTCAAGTTCGCGGGTCTCGTACAGGGCCCTCCTAAATCTGCGTCTCAAACCAACTCGGCGCCCGCGGAACCCCAGATCCCATGGTGGCCGGACCTGGTCTCTAACTCGGCAATCGACAACCGCCCAACCAATAACCCGGACAAGAAGCCAAGAAAGAAAGTCATTGTCGTCGCCCAAGGCACCGTGGAGATCAACCCGCACGACCTCATCATCCCCACGATCCGCGCCTTCGCCTCTCGGGATGATGTCTACGTGGTCGCTATCCTAGGCTGGAAGAACGCTTCTTTATCCGGTTATGACGTAGAAATCCCACCCAATACCCGCATAGCCGACTACTTGTCTTATGATGCTGCCCTGGCGCATGCAGATGTCTGGGTCCACAACGCGGGTTTCGGCGCCGTAAATCATGGTATTGCGAACGGGGTCCCTATGGTGGTAGCTGGGGAGGGCATGGACAAGACGGAGAACGCGAGACGGGTGGCATGGTCTGGGATCGGCGTCGACCTAGGCTGTGCGCAGCCTTCTGCTGAGCAAGTAAGGGAAGGAATCGAGCGCGTGTTGCAAGACGAACAGTTCACAAAGCGTGTACGGGAACTACAGGAAGAAAGCAAGAAGATAGACTGCTTCAGCATGGTTCACAACGAATTACTTAGAATAGCAAAAACGCGCCCCGGAATCAAACAATCACCTGTAAGCAACGGGGTCTAGAGTCTGGAGTTAGAGTATTAATGAAGAAACCAGCGATTGATTGCCTGCCCTAGTGCTAATAACTATCCACGTGCGTTGTGGTATCTAAGCAATCAAGTAACTCCCCAAAACGCAATAGGGGCTGCCATGAGCTTTTCCTTGTAAAACAATGCATGTAATCAATCAACTTCCCAAACGATCCTGCTTTCGGGCAGTCGGTCTCAAGTCGTCCCTAATTGCTCCCAAACTCTCTCTCATGATGTTTTATATACATATAGCGAGCACATTGCCCAAGTAGTGTAATATCCCTGTAAGATGAATCACTATGAAAGCACTTGGGGACGTGCCATAAGGATCGAGGAGTCAGTAAGTCGTTAAGCAGAGTATGCAGGATCAAGAGTGGTGCGTTTGGGAACAGTCGATTCGGGCCTAAAGTAGGTGATCCTATCGAGCCGCATCCTGAGTTTCGGGGTAGTAACATCCGCCAGCAATCGCAAGATTCATTCTGGTAAACTGAACCTTTATCACAGGTGTCTTCTTCGTCGGAAATGCGCTGATTTGATCCGGAGTGATCATGACCTCTTTGCCCTTCCTCTTCCCCGTACCAGTGGCAGTGCCACTAGTAGGCTGTGTTGCCTGTCCGCCCTGTTTCCCATCCGTCTGCCCACCTGCCGCAACGATGGTGTTATCACCGTCTTGTTGGTTTGTAAGGCGATTACCCTCAGCAGGCATCTCGACATCCCAGACGCGCACAGTATTGTCCTGGCCGCCCGATATGAGCACGTTACTCTCAACGCTAAAGCTGAGCGACCAGATACCACCGCGTCCATGGCCGCGACAGCGCTTGATGCGAGTACCTTTTTGGATATCCCATAGGAATATGGTGCCACCAATGTCAGCCGATGCGAGGATCTTGCCATTTGGCGCACATTCCATGGCTGATATGTATTCCGTGTGACCGTTGAAGATCCGAACGCAATCACCATTCACAATAGACCACATGCGTATCGACTTATCTGTCTCATCAGAAGCCGAGAAGACGTACATGCCATTAGGATGCCAAGTCACACATGAGATCGCAGTGTCGTGGCCAACAAGCAGGCGGTGCGCCGAAGCGTGGTCTTGAGACCAAATTCTTACAGTCTTATCCCAACCACCAGTGGCGAAGTAATGTCCCTGAGGGCTCCAGGATAAACAGAACACAGGGCCATCATGACCTTTGTAGATGCAGAGACAAGACCAAGTTTCAAGAGACCACAGTCGTACTTGGCCGTCGGCTGAACAGGAAAGGAGCAATTGGGATGCCGTCTCCGGTTGTGGCCCGGCCTCGTAGATATTACGATCCAGGTTAGCGATCGCATCTGAAAACGCAACCGTATAGACGGGAGCGGAATGACCGATTAGCTTGCGGTTGTTGTGATGCTGGTTTCTGTGTGCCGGTAGACGAGACTTCAATTCCGAACCGTCAAGAGACCATACTCGAATGTAGGACTCCGTCGTTCCCACAGCCACGAGCTTCTGGTCCTTTGAAAAATCCATGCAAGCGATGCTAATAAGAAAAAAAGGTTAACACTTAACACCTCACCAACCAGTCAAGAGAGATCTTACCTTCCAAGGTGATTGTGAAATGTGAACATGACCACCGAGATAGCAGGGCCTACGCCACCAGTTCGGCCTTCGATCCGGAAGCGGTCACGATTCTCCCGAACTTTCTGCATTTCCATGACGACGTCTCTTGCTCTTGAAGGGGGGTATGGGATGTCTGCTCGCGAAGGGGAATCGTCCTCGCCCTCTTTCTTAATGTCGTGTATGGATTTAAATTCTGCCACCAATGTCTGTAAGCCTTCGCGGGGTGGATGGAGTCTGTCTTCTTCGCCGAGTTCGGCAATCACATCATCTCTGAGTTCCTGATCCATCGGAAATGGGCCTAGCTTCAGAGCAGCTTTGTTATCGAGAATGTTCCGGTTTGCGAGGCCGCTGCGGACAGAAATTCCTGGTATGCCCTCCTGAACGTCGACTTCATCAAGTTCTTGACGTCGGGAGCGACGCCAGATAGCCTCAAAGCTGAACGGCTCAATGGGGCCACGATCCACAGAATCAACACGGCAGTGCGATTGTATGATGTCAAGAACTACAGCTCCGCACTGTTCTAAGTCCCGTTCTAGGAAATGAAACAGACTTCCGATCAAGGTCTTGCTGATAGGAATAACGTATTGATTCTCAAGATACGCCTTGGCCAGCGTGTTCTCTCGAACGTGCTGGGACAGGGTGATTGTCGACAGAGTTTTCAGCTCGTCTGGATGTGACTTCTCGAAGCGATCACGTAGCTGTTCGAAAAGCTCCTGAGCGTGAGCATAGGAACCTTGGCTAACAAGTCTGAGGTAAGAGTAGATGAAGAGAGGCCATAGAATCTTTGCTAGCTCAAACTGTAGTCATATTAGATGGTTGCTATCTCCGAATCAGCTAGAGAGAGTACTAACCTTATAGACGTCGATTCCCCGCTCAACCCACAGTTCGAAATGCTTGAACGCCTTCAGATACTTTCCCGCGGGGAGAAGCTTGTTAGAGGCTGTAGCATCACTGTTGTCTCTCGGTTTTCCGTTCTCGTCGATGTCCTTGACCTCCTGGCGAAATATTTCCTCTGTTCGCTTATATCCCTTCTTAAGGAGATAATCCGTAACCTATACGATTGCGTTAGCATTGTACATCACTTGGCAGACTAACCAGCGTCTTGAAGGAGTGTGACGAGCTCGGTATCAAAACGCATACAAGTTTCCGAACCTTAACATGATCCGTAATCACATTCCGATCAAGTCCGTCGGTGTGTCCCTGATGAAGATATGCATTCTGAGTCGCATAGTGAGGGTTGACTTGGACAATGCCCCGGGCCTGGTTTGGATGACTTCCACGTCGCGACATGATAGTACATGTAGCAATCAGGCACAAGGGAGATAGAATGAGATGGTTTCACGGTCTTGCTAAAGGAAATGGGCGAGAGATGAAGAGTCCAATGCGCAGTATGGTTGCGATGAGGCGCAAAATCGATCGAAATTGGGGGATAAATTAATGATGTTTTGTTTGATAACCGGGAAAAGAGAGAGTTTTGGAAAGAAATAGGTGGGATAGTTCTTGAAAAATTGCTTTGGTGTGTGATGTAGGAGAACTTTGGATGAGGACTTGGGATGACTTTGGAGGATTTGGATTAAGAGGTTGAAACTGGGGGGAGCTGCCAGGGGCGGTAGCTACGGGAAGTGGACAGTGCAGGAGGAAATAAATCAGTTTTTTCTTACAATTTGATTTAAATTCTGATTGCTCGTCGTCGTCGTACTTGAGGATGGTGCGGCGGTTGTATTTGGCGTCGTACTTGCAACTTGGTTGGATTGCGGCTGGGGCGCGGTGAAGTTACCAGCACCTCCAGCGCTGGGCGGCGCCGCGTTGGACATAGCAACGGAAGGTACGTAACTGGAGCTTCTAGAGGCCTGTGCTACTTACAGATTTATTGTGGGTACTTTCCTAACAGTCAACAAGGTCTCGTTATTAAATATGACATGTTCGGCAACAATACGATGGAAGATGAAGCCTTTGATGTTGAGGCTCAAAACTCAAAAAGGCGCCGTATGCACGTAATGAATGGTTTAGGTACCATAGTACACAAAATAGGTTAAGGCTGGAAAGCTGTAGTTCCACATTTTTCCCCAGGTACTCAGGTATATCCAGGTACCAAAGCACAGTGCTTGCCTGTTTACTGGTACTACACTGTGTGCACGGACTCGCACCCGCAGTGGGACCTGTCCCAATTACATAAGCTCAATGTACACAGCGCCGTACTTAAAACAATGAATAACGCCGACACATAACTTCAACAAGCACAAGCTTTCATCCACCGCAATCCAATAATGGAGAACAACGGAGAGCAAGCCGAGTTTGTGCCTTTCACCAAGGCTGAGCGTTTACAGCAATTAGGCGACATCGATAGAGTGCGTTACCTATGCTGACCCTACTCCATACATATCCCAGACTAATACGTAAATAGGACGTTGTCACCCTGTTGCGCTCCACAGCACAGGCCATTCAGACCCTCGGCAAACAGCATGGCCAAGACGAAGATGTTGACATGACCGACGACAAGGATCAGCAGTCAAAGGTCTTTCAAGACTCGATGAACCAGTTCCTACGAACACTTCGAGCCGTTAATGTCGGCGTCAAGCGTCAGATATGGGGACTTGAGGAAGAGCACATCATCACATTGGACAAGGAGCCTCAGGTCATCATCAGGGACGAAGGAGGAGAAGCTCAAGGAGTCAGTCATCGTAACGGCCCTCTGAAACCGGATGGCGATGGGAAGATTGGCGGGCTCGATGTAGGCTGGCTCAACAGCCGCAGCGACAAGGTTGAGAGGGATATGGAGGCCGATCTATGGGAGCAGGCTGAGTCATTCCTACGAAGACTTCTTCAGGCTGGAGGTGTTAGCCAGACTACGGATGGCAAAAGCCATGACTAGTTCACACCACGATCAGCTGGGATATCATGTAAGATTCGGGGACCAGGTTTAAGGAGGCATGAGCATTGGGCGGCGTTTGAGGAGTTAGATACCACGGTCTATCTACGTATGGTCTGCCCAACTTCATTCCTTTAAATAATCCGAATCACAAAGGGAGCAATAAAAGTTGTCTTCTTCTCAATATTTGATACCTCAGTTACCAGTGACTTGACATTCTTGATTACATACCTAGTACACTCACCTAAAGGGGTGTATGATATGATAGTTGAAGTACATATATCCCCGCTGAATTATCACCTATTAAGATTGCGGTTCCTAGAAGTGAGAGCTATCTTGAAAAACGCCTAAGGTAAATCATATCTAACGCATAGGTACCTTACAATAAAACTAAGACTCGCCCAAATACATATCTAAAGGTTGGCGATGAATTCCAACCCATCATAGAAGCCGCTAAGGTACAGGGTTGTTGCCCATAGGTTAGGTACTTAGGTACACGGAGTACAGTAACATAGGTCCCACCACAAGGTCGGAGTGCCTAGGCTGCCACCGCCGCACCGGCAACAGCAAGCCGATTTGCTAACGTAAACCCCCAAAAACATCATATGCAATCCGAGCTTTCTCAGTTACGACTTTCTCCATCTAGTTGACGACGGCGTCAATTCTACATTTTCGAGCTCGTCGCAAACCGTGAAGCATTCAGCATGGATCTTGGAGAAGCAGGCGACTCGCCTTGGGGCGGTATGAGGACCTAATTAGTGACTTATTCGCGGCAATTTGCTTAACAGTTCCCAGATGTCCCGTCCCAATCAACGTCGAAATCTCCTACCTTCAACCAAGAAGGTTCGTTCATGCCACTACTTGAAAACCGGCCGAACTCTATTGCTGACAACCGGTATCCCATATAGATAGCTCTACGAAGACCCAAGATGCCGAGCCCTCACAACAATCGCAATCCTCTGTTAAGTCGCCCACGGGCCGTGGCTCGAGAGGACCGATACGCCGTCTAGTAGCTCAACCAACGAAACTAGAGGCTGTCGACGATCCGCTAGGTCCCTTGGGACCTCTGGGAGCTAATACCGGTCCGGGCGCAGATGCGCAGGCCGACGAACCGCCCGCTCCGCCACAGAAGGAACAAATGGTAATTCGAACTACCATGCCACAGCCGGCGCAAAAGAGAGCAGGGCCCGCGGATCCTCATCGAATCGACGATGACGACCTTGATAGACCAACCGGCCCGAGAGCTCCTCCTCCCGTCCAAGCCGCCCAACCGAGCCCGGTCAGAGCTACGGGTCAGCCCAGCGTTAGCATCGAGCAGGCAGCCAAGCCTAGCTTTCATATTACCGTTGGTGATCCGCACAAGGTCGGGGACTTGACAAGCTCGCATATTGTTTATTCCGTCCGTACAAAGGTATGAAAGACATGAACGGCGTAAGCGGATACTGCGTAATATTCTAACCGCAAGCAGACGACGTCAAAAGGTTACAAACAACCCGAGTTTGAAGTTAAGCGAAGATATCGCGATTTCCTATGGCTTTATAACACAATGCACGGGAATAATCCCGGTGTTGTCGTCCCTCCACCCCCCGAGAAACAGGCTCTTAACCGCTTCGAGAGCAATTTCGTCGAGTCTCGTCGAGCCGCCTTGGAGAAGATGTTGAACAAGATTGCCGCCCACCCCACGCTGCAACATGACCCCGACTTAAAGCTGTTCTTGGAAAGCGAATCGTTCAATGTCGACGTCAAGCACAAGGAAAGGAGAGAGCCCATACCAGGAGAGAGCAAAGGTGTCTTAGGATCTCTCGGAATTAACGTGGGAGGAGGTAGCAAATTCGTCGAGCAAGATGATGTAAGTTGCATAGTCGTCCCCAGAAGGGTAGTGTCTAACGATTGCAGTGGTTTCACGACCGTCGTGTTTATCTCGATGCTCTAGAAAATCAGCTTAAAGCCTTGATGAAGTCCATGGATACAATGGTTAATCAACGTAAAGCTATGGCGGAAGCCGCAGGGGAGTTTTCCGCTTCATTACACGCTCTATCAACAGTCGAGCTCAGTCCTACACTTTCTGGGCCGCTGGACGCCTTGTCGGATCTACAGCTGACTATACGAGACATCTACGATCGACAAGCTCAGCAAGACGTGCTCACCTTTGGAATCACCATTGATGAGTACATCCGGTTGATAGGCAGCGTGAAGCAAGCATTCTCACAAAGGCAGAAGGCTTTCTACTCGTGGCACAGCGCCGAGTCTGAACTGCAGAAGCGCAAGGCTTCCCAGGACAAACTACTTCGACAGGGAAGATCACAGCAGGATCGCCTTAACCAGGTCAGTGCTGAGGTGGCAGATGCCGAACGCAAGGTACATCAAGCGAGGTTGCTATTTGAGGATATGGGCCGATTAATGCGCTCCGAGCTTGACCGGTTTGAGAGGGAGAAGGTTGAGGACTTTAAGTCTTCCGTTGAGACTTTCTTGGAGAGTGCTGTTGAAGCGCAGAAGGAGGTTAGTATATCCCATTACCGACTACTACCCGTGAGCCATGCTAACCCTGTCGATAGTTGATTGAGAAGTGGGAGACGTTCCTGATGCAGTTGGATGCCGAAGATGACGAGACCGTGTTCTACCGTCCGCCCGTCTACCAGACTAGTGATAAGAATACTGGTCGTGGGGATACTGCGGTGGATCGAGCAAGGGCTACCATTGACGAAGACTCTGATTAATAGTTTTTGTAACCTTAGAACCAAACCACCGTTTGGGGTGTTTACTTGATATCCTTTATACAATACAAAAATGGCGAATTCGGCATTGAGGATTTGAACAGATGTATACATATTTGTACAAATGCTTTGGGAGACCAGGCTTTTCCCTGCCTTTCTAATTCACCCCGTCTCCTTATACTACTGATATCTACGAAGGGCCTTCGTCTTGGCAAGCCCCTACCTCATCGCGGTACTCTAAACCTTCCCCTCTACCGGTTTGTAGACATAGTGGCTGTCTTTTAAGATTTATATCTTGGTTCTCAAGCCGCCATAACCCTCATTCCAAGACTTCAGACATCAATCGAGCCCTATTTCTTCTTGCCCTTAGGCGGCGACGGCTCCTTCGACGGCTCCATATTCGAATAACTCGAGATCAAATCACTCAGTGCATCCTGAGGCTCGGCAGCAGGTGCCTCCTTCCTAGTCTTCTCCTTCTCTCCCTTCTTTGCGCCCGGCTTCTTTCCAGCTGCTCCCTCCACCTCTACTCCCTCACCATCAGCAGCTGCTTCTGGTTTATCCAGCTGCGAGACTTCAGCATCGACACTCTTTTCAGCGTCCCAGCCTCGTCCGAATCGCCCTCGGAAGGCGGCTAGCTTTCCAGCCTCGTCGACCTCGACGTTGCGCAGTGACCGGTCCGATGGCTGCCAGAGGATGTGGTTTCGAGTGTCTTTGGTGCTCTTGTAGAGGGCGAGAGGAGATGTCGTGCGCATTGTGTAGGTTGAGCCGTCGGTTTGTTGGACTAGTTGCGTGAAGGTGTAAGGGCGTTTGGGCCGTCGAATTATTGTTGCGGCTCGAGAGGGCGTGTGGGAGAGGGGCGTATGCGAGGGCTTCAGTGTTGATGTGCTGTTGGCGAGAGAGCAGCAGCATGATGTTGTTGGGCGCCGCGGGAGGGCGCTGGGGAGTCTAGCTGCCATTGTGGCAAGTCTATATTTATTTTTCCCTGCGAGCGCTTCGTGGGGAGACTGTTAAGATTGCACTTCCTCGTCAATTGGCTCTTCAATGATACCCTCTTTGCCGACTATGTGAAGCTTAACTTTTTGGTGGAGTTGAAGATGGAAATTTCACTTGGATTGATTTGCCGGGCCGGCGACGGCTGGCGTGTTCGCAAGTTTCGTTATCGGAAGTCTTTATCTTAGTTCTTATCGTTATCAGTAGGTAGGTATCTTTGCTTTTCTTTATCGCTGATAGAATTCAAAAAAGTAAGTGGGAT
Organism: Hypoxylon sp. NC0597; assembly: GCA_022432515.1. NCBI lineage: Eukaryota > Fungi > Ascomycota > Sordariomycetes > Xylariales > Hypoxylaceae > Hypoxylon > Hypoxylon sp. NC0597. The sequence goes on along the minus strand of JAJKLA010000009.1, from coordinate 842,558 downwards.
AAAGTTGGTATTTCACTCCGCTGACGACATAGAAAAAGCCAATTCGGGCTTTATTGAAAGCATTGGTCTTCATGGACTGAAATGAAGAGTCTCCGTGGTCTACGGTGGGCTTTGGTGCCTACAAGACCACGATATGCCCGTTTTGAAACGACACCGGTAGCTCGGGCGAGCTTTTTGACCTGGAAGAGATCCAAAGTCAAGACTCCTGGAGGTGAGATATAAAGCAGGCACATTATATATCAAAGTCTACTTGGCTTAACCATATAGGTATAGTGGCGTCTACTCCACGACTACATCACGATGGAGCAAATGGAGGACCCGTACCATCTCCGAAGCCTCCCCAGCATGTGCTTTCCCAACCCATGCGGGCTGTCATGCGCCAACTGCCTCATCCCGTAGTCGTTATCACGACTCTTGAGAACACACGCAGCATTTCCAGGTTCGAGGATACCTTAGATAAAGAGTTTCCACGACCCATTCCTCGCGCCATGACTGTTTCTTCGTTCACGTCCCTTTCAGTCGATCCCGTCCCGCGTGTTACCTTCAACATAACCTTGCCGAGTACAACGTACCAAGCCCTCGCAAAGTGTGGCAAGTTCAACGCCCATATACTCACCGGAGATGAGTACGGTGCTAGGATTGCGGATTTATTCACTCGAGGCAACAGGCCTACAGCGGCTCAGCCAAGCCCTAAAACCGAAAATTCAAGGGAGCCAGACCTAGGAGTTCTTGCAGGTTTAGAGCAGCTCGGCGTCCAGGTTTTAGGACAGGAGAGTTGGAAGAAGGAGTGGGAGTTAGCAAGAGACTACGGGGCGAAAGTACTCGCTGCAATCAAAGCTGGAGGTTATAAAACAGATGTTGCTTTGCCTCCATCGGGTACCTTGCCAGTGTTGCAAGGCAAAGGCATATTGCACGTGTTGAAGTGTCAATATCGCCATCTAACACCTCCTGTGGACGGTGACTTCGATCACCACGCTATTGTCATGGGCGATGTCTTGGATATAATCCCCGGAGAATCCGCGGATCAGAGTGACATTGCACTCGCCTATGCGGATAGGGCGTACAGGCAGATGGGAGAGAAACTCTTGGAAAGGCCTATAGTTGAAAAGCCCGTGTATTCAGAAGAAGAAGCTCCACTCTCCGACGATGTATCTGCAGACAATGCAGACGACCAAAAACAAAGTTAATACAGTATCAAGAAGTCCCAATTAGGTACTCTCATCGTATGCACGTCTATCATGCTCGCCTCTAGTTGGCAAAGCGACGATCAGTCTGATGTCTCGCTCTCTCCCTCCCTTACTTCAGCTTATGCGCTGCGGGACACACCCTTCCAACTAAAGGTATCGGCCACAAAATCGCTGTCCTATCCCAACAGGAGCAGATCACCACTGGATGTTTGTAGGCGCCCAAGAAGTACCCTCCCAATTATTCCCCGGGCGACTAGTAAGAGACTGCAGGTGGCGGTTCCAAGACACCATCTGCTCAACCCAGTCGCCATCGTCCGTCCGCGGGCCGCCTAAGCCCCCATTCACATTATTCATCTCGCCGCATTTCTCAAGCCTCTTGGTTAACTCGGTAACCTTGGCGTTCAGGGAAGTGGACTCGTCCGTCAAATCCACAACGGTGTCCTGCAATGCACCAAAGTCGTCTAGGACGTAATCGATATCCTGAGACAGATAGTCAATGTCCTCCTCGACCTGCAGAAGTTTATCCTCCACCTTCTTCATCTCCTGCTTGCGCGCCGACCCGCATTTCTTCTTGGTCTTTTTCGTATTCTCCCGCCCTTCTCGCATCTGGTCGATCTGGTTCTGGAGGTTGTCTATCCGCTCTAAGGCCGCGGCTTGCGTCTTAGCTAGACTTTCGAGCTTCTCGATCCGCATGAATAGCTCTCGACGCTCCGCTACCAGCATGTCGACGTGACCGCTGACCCAGAAGAGAGATTCAGGTCCGGGCTCTTCGGAAGAAGCTTGCATAATGAGGGAGTTGTCCTTGATAGTGTCAACCTTAGAGTCGGGATTAGGGTTGGGACCGGGTTCAATGAGAGTGTTTTGGTTGCTGTTTTCTTCGTCGGCGTTGGGTCCTTCGGGGGTTGGCTGAGATGGCTGATGCTCAGACTTGAGCATGTCTATCCCTACCGCCCAAGATTCTGGGTCACATGTGAGATCTCGACATATATGAGGCATAAGTGGAAGCCACCTACCTGGCCAACGCCCACTGCCATTAAAACATCCAGCTGGAGATTCGGACTGGCTCGAGTTCTTATCCCCATCATCATCACCGTCGTGCTTGATGGGGGAATGCTGGCTCAGGACCTCCCAGCCGTCAGTATCTTTTTCCGAGCTTGATTTGCTGGGGTTATCGAAAGGTGGCGGCGATAGAGACACTTCGCGCTTGATAGGTGTGACTCCACTGTCACCAGAAGCGTCAATGCTTAGCTTATCGGACATGTTGCCTTCAGAAGGTTCGCACGGGTATTCTTAAGGAATATGGATAAGGACCAATACACATGAAGTCAGGAAGATAGCCTAAGCTTGGATGCTGAAGTCTGTTTGCGATGGGAATCTAGGGGTCTACAGGAACTCCAGGCGTAGTGGCAGTATCAGATTTTAAGTGAGCTGGACGAGAAAGAGACTTAGGAATGAGTTTGTCACAAGAATGGTGGCGTATGTTCTTGGCAGTATTGTGCAGGAAGTCCCGATGACTCTAGAAGTCCCCAATATCTTCAGATCGTGATTGTCTGTAAGGAGAAGAAGATGTATGGGATACAAGCGAATTCTTTCTGCTTATATATCGAATCGGGAGTTGCAAGCGTGGGCAAAGGAGCCATAGATCTAAAGGCGATACATGTGAAGGCAGCGAGCATCAACATTTTTAAGGAAACATATTAGAAGAACACATAGAAATCTATTGCTGAGGAAGCATATACTCCTAGGCCACATTGTCTGCTCACACAAAGCCTGCGGCCTATAGATTCACGCCTAAAATTCATATTCTCTACGAGATCGACCCATCTCTAATAGGCCTCCTCCATTTCAACCTATGCAGAGTAGAACATGCCTCAAATCAACTTAGATGCGTCTTACTCAAGTTAACTAGGTAATTAGGCAGCTAGGCCATTTACGTTCACCTCAATCTTATTAGTGTACAAGCTGACTCACCTTTATTTAGAGAAATCTATCAAAGTCTTACGAACTAGCCGATATTCACAAGTCCATTTAGGGGTGTATAATGTGGCCGAGGATCATAGTTACTGTTTGCTTTTTATTCCCCTCCTCAAAGTCTATAGGATTATCGCATCAAATGAGTCATGATCACCAAAGAAACATATCCATAGTTAATAACACGGTATATCCGTCAACTACATACTCCTAATTCATACACTTAGGTAGCTCTTCATTACATTTTAACTTTCTCTAATCTAGAGACGAACTGTGTCTTGGTGACTTTGATGATTCATCTGTCAAACTGGAGCTCCAGCCTTGGAATTGAGTCGCCATTCATTGAAGGTGCTGCAAGCGTCTTGTAACCCTCCTAAGTCATGAAAAATTATAGGCCATAGTTCGTTGGCCTTTGGAGTACGAAAACGATAGCGAGGAGGATAAAGGTTTCTACAAGAATCAGAAAGATTAAGGCGATGATTTCTCTTCGAATCCACCACATCTCATCCCAGAGAAAAGGTAGCTTCTTTGCCGGTTGCAATAGTCTCCGTTTCAGAGTCTGTGTCTGGTTATCGCCTTTTTCTCCCTCCCCTTGACTCCCAATCCCCTTCGAAGCCTTCTTGGTTTCATCAGGTGACTCGGTAGCGCTTAACAGCTTCTGATGACTTTCTAGCCACTTGGGGAAACGGAATGTAGGCAAGTAGAGGTAATAGGAAGACTCCATTCGGGTCTTTGGTGTAAGATGGGCACTCACTCCATATGGCCCGCCATATGCCTCTCTTCTATTTAGTAAGACGAATCGCATCTCTGTTTGCTGGTCTTCCTCGTCTGATGAGAGTTCTGGTGGCACCCCGGAACTTATCTTATCATGATGAAGCTGGTCTGAAACTTGCTTTACGGTCATAGCGATGATAGTGATCCTCCCGGTGGTTTTAGCCTCGATGATATAGCTCAAATTGAGTCTATGTAGCAACAGGCAATGAAGATATGGCGCAGTACGTACCTAGGTCTCAGGTTATGGGTTTGTGACCAGACATAAGAAAAGTACAATCAAGGGAGATTAAATATCATACACACCACAACCAACCAACCAATCAGTGAGTAGGTAGCATCACGCCTAACGTAGAATAACACCCATAAGCTGCTAAGGAAAGACACATACGGGAACATGCCAGATTCAAGGAGATCTATGGTCATATCAAAGACAGCATATTAATCCATAGGTACTTCGGTGGCACTCTGATTCATTCGAAAGGAAGAAATGCATGCCCTTCTCGTTAGGCTGCGATATCTACAAGCTCATATAGATTCGCTAGACGACACACAAAGATCAATTCAGCCTCTTAAACTCGGTAGCTATAAGAATGACTAGACGAAAGCTACCATTTTAGACACTGCTGGGATATAGTAGCTGAGGGTCACTAAAATAAAGAAGGGAGAAGATAGCCTTTAGGAGCAGACATACATGCATATTTAAGGCTGGATTTCTTCGATATGACAACGTCATAAGCTCCAGGTATGTCCAGTTTGCGAAGTATAGCCGCGCCTGATCAAGACTTCGGCGTGGACTTACACTAAAGCTTCCCTTCACTGCAACATCAACTAAAACGAAATATAGAACTTCCTCAAATAAGGCCAAAAAAACGCATAATGTATATAGGTATATAAGTTTATATTCAGTCGAGTCTCTAAGTAACCTTATGTCGGCCAGGAGGGGTATCTGAAATCACCTGGCTGACGACTCACAACTCAACTCTCGTGTCCTCTTCTTCTCGTTGCCGTATAAGAGCCCTTGCGCACTCACGTATTGGCTTCAGATCTGTCTGTCTCCAATCAGAATTTCTCGAAACGTCTTTTCTACCCGGAAAGAAGAGGTAGTAAGACTCCTTTGGTCGCCTAGAGGCAACCACTAAAATTTGGTAACAGAACGAAGCAGAGGGCAAATTATACAACGGTAAACTCAAACGCGGGTGCCGGCAGTAAAGCAACCGGGACCCAATTAGTAGATGAACGATTTGTGCGCCCTGCTACTCCGGAACGTTCTGTCCAAACCTGCGAACTCCGGTGACCCTTTGCAAGCATAGAAAGACAATAATGGTAAAAACACATTGAAAATACAGAAACTTCCAGTCTGTTCTCCCGCCGAACGTGGTGGTATCTTGTCAGTGATAGAAACTCTCGACTGGTCGGTGGAATAAAGACTAGCTCTTGATGCGACAGGCGGCGATCCGCAAACAAAGGGAAAAGCGAATAGCGGATGCGGTGTTGGTAAAATAAACAACGCTAAATGTAGTCGAGATTCTAGAGAGTCGTAACGTCGTTCAGGTCTAATCTAATCGTTTGCCCACGTCAATAGCGTGCTTCGCAAATCTGTAGAGAAGAACCAGATATATTAATGCGAGCCCGTGCCAGACTGGTCACATTACGATACAGCAACCACAACCCGCCTCCTTGGGCTTTTCTTGAGGTTGCTCTACTTGTGTCGGTACTCTGGGGGTCTGAGCAGGCTGAATCTGTGGTGATTGAACCGAAAGCGGGCTGGCGAGAGGACTGATGGCGGGTGTGCCCTGTATCTTAGGCATTGTTGAGTAAGAGCTTGTACCAGGACGACTTATACTATTTGGGCTCTTAGCGCCAGGTCGCAACGGCCATTCATCCTGTTTCTCTTCAACATCTTTTGGCTTTTCTAACTCGGGAGGTTTCAAGAAGCCTTCTTCATTAAGGGGTCGGAATTCCTTGTCATATATGTTCCCAAACTTGCCTTCCTGTTCCCATTTCTCTTGTTGTAATCTTTTCGCAACGGTAGGAAGTAATTGCTGATCCGGCGGTAACCGAGGATCAGGCTTATATGCCGAAACCATCCACGGAGGTTCACCTTCAGGCGCAGACTTCGAGATAGGGGGAGAAAGTTCGCCAGACCGTGTTGTCGGTCTTGTGGTAGACGTACTGCGAGTAGTCGGGCCTGATCGAGTCTTGGGTCGACCTTGGGAGGTTGCCTTCGCCGGTGCAGAAGTTTTCCTAGTTCCCGTCGCCGTTTTCTTGGGTGACCCTTCCGTAACGGAACGCTTCACGGGTTGTACCTTTGGAGTATCGTCAACAACATTGGAACTACCACTGCGCGATCTTGGCTTCGGCATTGAAATCGAAGCGTCCTCATCAAGCATGGGGAAGCTTGGCTTTCGCAAAACGGGCGCATCTCGCTCTAAGAAATCAATAGGGATCGGCGCCGGACTAACTTTTGCTACTGGAATACGCGACTTTCCGTTCTCATTTGTTACCCAGTACTCGCCGGGATCTTCAGCTATTTCTTCGGGGAGACGTAAATCCCAGCCAGGGGCCTCGGTATCAGGAGTCTTTTCCAGACTTAGTTCCGAATTCTTTCGAGACCTCGAGGCCGGCTGGTGCTCCGAAGCATCGGTGGCTCGACGGTGGCCGTTTACTTTGTCTTGACTACGATCTCGCCTCGGTCTGCTCTGGGCCCTCGGCTTGGGCAGGATGATACCGGCTGCTTGAAGTTCCTGGCTCTCTATTCTCGCCAACTTGTCCCTATGGATCCATTTCGAATGTTCATCATCATCGAGTCCCGAAGGCGAAACATCGGCATTGGGGCGTTTGTGATCAGATGTGCGGGTATCTATTCCTTGTTAGAAAGATCCTTCATTACAAAATTCCGCCGTAGGCAAATATGTCTGTATCCTGTGATAGTGATGTATCTAAGAGGAACCAACCTTTACTAGGACGGTAATTGTCTGCCGAGTATGGATCGTAGGTAGAATCTCCATTCCCGAAGTAGTGGGCTCCCTTTACGGAGCCATTGGTCTCGTGTCGATCTGTGGATAGCTTATGCGGCATAGAGCTCTATACGAGACAATAAAGTTAGTTGACACTAGATAAGCGACATAATGTGATAGAAACGATCGTAGAGGTGAAATTGGTGGGAAAGGACGACTCACGTCATGATGACCAGATACATGATTCCATCCAGAGTGATCTGCATGTGAGCTGCTTGGAGGAGTGAGTGTGCTTGTACCCGAGTACGCTGACATAGCTGCCATTTCGAAATTCGATCAGCGACAGCCACGGGTAGCAGCGCACTCGTGGAACTTGAGACGCTGTCGATCAATTATATCCAGTAAGACAGCGTGTAACCGAGATAAGAAACCAGAGAGCTGATTGTTGATCGATTAACGTTTTTCCTTTCTTTCAAGGTTACGCGATTGCGGAGGCGGGAGAATAAGAAGATAGGAGAATTGCGGCGTGACCGTGGTATTAATGGCGATGGTGATGGCGAAGGACGCGATGAGAGGCAGCAGTCGCCAGCGGCTGTCAAATTGGATCCGACGAGGATGGTGAGAACGGTAAAAGGTAACTGGAAAATGAGTGACAAAGAGGAAGTCGATTACGAAAAAACGGGGATTGATCTCAGTTAGCTCCCACACTGATCTGTCGTATCTTGGCAAGCTCTCGGTTTTAGTCGTCCACGACGGTCCTGATGACCTTTTTTTTCCTTTCTAGTCCTTATCCTATTGAGCTATCAGGGCAAAAAAAGGTAGACCGTTGCCGGTATTCGACAATAACGACCTCTTTACACGTATACCCGTTTTCCTGACAGACTGCCTTCACGCGCCCTAGTGTTGACCCAATGGGACAATTGCTCTCATGAGGGATGTAGACTCCTGGAGGTAAACGGCAGGACAGGTGGATGACCACGAAAAAGTGCGTGGAACGCCAATGGCTGGAGATGGTTAAGGAGCGTCGTGGCGTGGCAGAAACAGATATTGTGGTCCAGGGCTGGGACGGGGATTGACGATGAGTTGCATGCGGAAAGGGGATTGGTCGACTTCCACTTTTGTGAGATTTTATTAGGTTCTACCTTGAACGGGCTACTGCCGGTGGTTGGTCCGAGACAAGCAAACTTCCATTACCTATATGTACTTTCCCACCACGCATAAAGTTCTCATTTAGGTACATACCCGTACATACCGGGGTTGGTGACCTACTGCATTATCGCATGTGACGATTTATGCATTCCAATTACATGAGATTCCATATATTAGATAGATAATGATTGTTAGCTTCAATTGGATATCTCATAAATGGCAATTCGGGTTGAAGAATCATGTAGGTCTTCTTGTATTCGTCATGCCTCTTTTTATGATGATACATGCAGGTACATACATTATGCACATATATGTACGTACGTATGAAGAAAGTACTCATTTTAATAAGGCTTGGGAAGTTGAAGCAAGCAATTGACATTACCCATCTCGATAACCAGATATATGCACGAAATAAAAATAAGGTGAACACCCAGAGCTTGGACTGCCCCTGAATTTAATGAAATGCACTGTGGAATACTACATTGGAGTGCCCATGCCAAGCCTGGATGCGACAGGGTTCGGTAAAATCATAGCCGCTTCATTGGTATTGTGCTACCATTGCGCGGGGTCGATAAGCTACTTCCCGAAACATCCGCACTGTACCAAAGCTTGACGTTCTCCGCTTGTTCCACAGTTAATCTCTTCTGTTTCTAACTGTATTCTAGAATACAGCTAATGCAACCACGGCCCTGAACTTGCTGACTTGCTACATGCATTTTTCTAAAGCGGGACCGAGCTCTGGTGGATTTTGGTTTGAACACGAGACAAGATCATCAATTTCCATCATCAACAACCTCAGATAAAATCCATCCACCTACTGCATTACCTAGACGACAAGTACGACAACAACCTCTCTAGTCGTCATCACTTCGAGCCCCGAAGGGATATGCAGACAAATCCTGAGATATCACTAGTTTCCTTGGCTATTAGTTGTTTGTCGTTTGTCCGTTCCGTAGCGCCGGTACGTCATCCAGAGACGCGCTTCTTTCCAACGCTATGTTCGTGGAAATGTTGTTGCCTGGCTATCATAGCTTGAACAATGTAGGTCCTATCGCCCAAGGAAGCCTAGGTGAACAGTTAGGACTATATATAAGACCCAGAAAATATCAGACGTGACGGCTTAAAAAGCATTACTACTCAAAATATTCCCAATAGTATGGACAGCTCACTCGTGTCTTCCTCAACGGTTCCACAGCGGACTCGACGAACGCGCTTTGTCTGCATATCAGACACGCACAACTGCACAGTGAAACTCCCGAAGGGTGACGTGCTTATACACTGTGGAGACCTCACAAATCAAGGGAGCTTCAGCGAGCTGAAGAAGCAAGTGACGTGGCTAGAGGGAGCAGCTGGCTTTGAATGCAAATTGGTCATCGCCGGAAATCATGACCTCACCCTCGACACCGACTTCTTCGAACAATATGGAAATTATTTCCACAACAACACTCCTCAAAACCCCATTGACTGCCAAAATCTTCTCACACAGTCCAACTCACTCACCTATCTCCAGCACTCGAGTCACACGATCAAACTCACCGCCCCATCTGGACCACGGACCACTTTCAACGTGTTCGGCTCCCCCTACATTCCCTCATGTGGCATGTGGGCATTTCAGTACTCACGCTCGGATCCCACAGCCGCAGAAGGGATATGGAAGGATATCCCGCTTGATACAGACATACTAATCACCCACGGACCAGCGCGTACGCACAGGGACGAATCGCGCCATAGAGAAGCGGTGGGCTGTGAGAGCTTGAGGCAAGCGATGTGGCGGGTACGGCCACGCCTCGCCATCTGCGGACATGTTCACGAGGCCCGCGGCGTGGAGCGCATACGTTGGGACTTGTCAAACAGATTTGTGCGATACAAGGAGTTGGTGAGCACTTACCAGTGGGAGGATCCAGGGGCAGGAAACGGAAAGAACTGTTTGGTCGATCTCACGGCCAAGTCCGGAATGCCCCTGGACAATGACGGCAGCAAGGCCTCGTCATCGTCATCGTCTCCATTAGTGGCAACGTCCTCATTGCATATGGCCGACGAACCTTCAATGAAAGAAACAATGGTAATGGGAGTTAGTATAGGAACCGAGTTAGAAGGAGCAAGCCCCGGCATCGGCACCCGGGGTCTTAGCGGAAACCCGGCGTCTGCGCGGAGCGACGGATCCGTACTGACAGGACGTCTCGGGCGCAAAGAGACGTGTGTTGTCAACTGCGCCATCCAGGCATCCAGCTATCCGCATTCGGGACCACGGAAATTGCACAAGCCCATCGTGATTGACATCGACCTGCCTGTCTGGGACGATGATTCCTGAATATTTGACCTCACCGAACTTTCCGGGCGGATTAGCTTACGTAGGCACGTATTGAGGCTGTGCTGAACGGACGCCCCGTAGACTAGGTATTTCCAGGGCCCTAAAATCCCGGTTTAGATATGTGATCCAAAAATGGCATTTTCATCAGAATTCCTGGGCTGCGCAAGCCTTGGTGACTCAGAAGCCGGCATATTCGTCACTACAGTTTCTATATACGTATACCCTTCTACTTATTTAGGTAATTTGCGTTTCTTATCCGCCTTTAGCGAATTATTTGGCGAAAAGTTGCCAAAATTGCTAGTTATTTGAGATGCCTATGAAATCATAGACGTAAAAGAAGCAATTGAGGATGATTGTGGCAACTAGTTGCGCTTCGCGAGTCCCGGCTCTCCGGGTGCGATTACGAACAGAGGCCTCCCGTGATTCAGTACGCGTCTATGCTGTCATATCTTATTCCAAAATCCAAGTTGTATATGTCTTAGAGTTATGTGTGTCATGCGCGAGAAAAAGTACACCACCATCTCGGTAGTCATTATGTCTCGGATCTACATTTGTGAACGTTGAAAATCTCGTGGCCTTTAGACATGGGCACAGAGCTGCGCTTGATTCAAGCCCAAAACACCCTACGAAGGTACAAGCCGACGGATGCCGAGGTTGGGCTGAATTACCTAGTATAGACGTCTATCGTAGGGCATTTTTCCATGCGACACTCTCATGTGCGAGTCTATCAATCTGGCCTGAAACTATCTTCGTCGTCCGTGTTTGAAAATGAGACTTAGGAACACCACCTCGGTCGTGTAGCTGAACGTTGAGCGCTGAGCTGAAGCTGAGGTCAGACATATCCTCTTTTGCTTCAAGATCGTCCCTCGTTCGGAATATCACAGACTAACAGCATCCTACAAACATAAAAATAATGTACCTGGTATGCAGGGCAACGCAGGGCAGGATACTGCTTACGGGGCGGCGGAAGGTCATCCCATCCAACCACATTTGCGATGCTCGGCCCTTTCTGGTCACAGGCCCCCATTACGAAGTACATGCTCAACTAACAACAGACAGCGCGCCAATCGGTTTCCGCTGGCAATGATTACCCCTTATAGCATGTGTTACAGTAACTTTGGGTATGTAGTGGGTAGCTAGATAGGTAGGCAGGGAGAAGATCGTGGAAATTCCGCACTTTCTATCGTACGTCCGATAGCCGGTATGTAGGTAGGTAGGCTTGGTAGGCTCTACTTCCAATGGAACGTCGAAATTCAGGGTCACACTTGACCTGCAGGAAGACGGGAGATCCAATTGCTGACCAGATAACTCGCTACGAAACCCACTTGCATTCCTTGTAATAGTTTTACTTGACATGTAAATACGGAATAGCGACAGTATCTAAACCACATATTGCTTATGATGCAGTAGCGGTTGCTAGGTTGGGCCACGGATGTATGTAGTATAGTACGTGGGTATGAAGACCCTTATGCGGCCAGGGTTGACGAAGCCCCTGATACGAGAGAGATATGTTCAAACGCGGGGAAGACCATATGAATAGGTAGGTCTTTGCGTATATGTATTAGTTGATATCAATGGAGAGGTAATTGGGCTCCAAAATTCCAAGTTTTTGGAGGGGTGGACGGTAAGGAAAAGACAGATACATAACGTTAGCCATCTAAAATTCTATTGATTTCAAGTTTGTAACTTCTCATCCTTAGGAAGTATGGGTTACTAGTTCGAAATCTTCGTTCTCTTAGAGGCCTTTTTGGTAGGATAGGGCGCTTCGTTGTGTGATATAACAGCCAATGGTAATTCAATGTTCTCGTGCATGATGAATTTCTGCCTATCACGATGCTTTGAGTGGGGGATGAAGGGGGCGGGCATCTGCAGCTGTCCAATACCTCCGAATGGATATGCAGTAGCAGATACCTAGGCACTATTTAGTTAGGCAATAGATGAATGAGATAGACGATATCACCTGCGCCGCTTCTCCTTGACTTGCGGGTCCTCGTCCAATGCGAGTGATTGGACTAAGTTGGAAGCTCTGAATGGTCGCTCATACATCTGCAGTTACAAGGAAAGACGGATGGAGACATGCCCCCCTATCTACCTATTACAATGTCAATATATGTAGGAGATGGGATGAAGGAACGGACAAGCAGGCATAGCTGCATACCTATGGTCGGGAGCTAGAATCCTGACGAAGCCTCACCTGGCAGTAGCAGGTGTATGAAGGTTAGATCCGCGGGTACCGTAGTAGGTGCGCGCGTGCTTATCCCCTCACCGACCATGTGCCGATTAAATCGATAATCAACCTGCATTATGTCGCAGTGTGGACGGGAAATCGTCAGGCACACCTCCCAGAAAGCTGGTCTCAAAAGGCTTGCTAGCACGCCCGCCGGTTTTATGGCGCCTGTCAGCTTGAGACTTTTTCTGGGATAACTAGGCGGGCGCTGCCGTAGATGACGACAAGCTCATCAAGGGGTTTCCTTAAAGCTGTCCTAAAGCTGTCATCAGCTATAAAAGCTTCTGGGACGATCTCGTGGTAGTCATCGGTCACTTTCCCTTTCTAGGAATGGGAATACAGCTTATCTGACGCCCATTCTCTTATGTGTGGCTTGACGATCTGACGATGAACTCATCATTAACCCCGCCCCCGCTTCGTACGTAGACGAGAAGGAAGATCGTGGAGACTGGGCAAGGATAATCACGCACATCATCCCGATATGAGACAAATCGGAAAGATTTACCAGCAGCTAATAGCTAATTAACAAAAATTTATCAGCAAGAGCTTCAACCGGTAACCAAAGAATCGAAATTTCTCCTCCATAAGGCTCGTCAGCAGCCTTTTAGACTTGTTTCCCGGTGTGAGGATCTTCTTGGGTAAGAGGTAAGAAATCCAGAAGATCTAAGAGTGGTCCCCTCGGTCTCGCAGAATAGCTCGGATTCGCTGGTAGCTGCATAATCGATAATCCCTGAGCTCACACACACGTTGACCGCCGAGAGTGGTCCAACTTGGCTTTGTAGTGGAGTGCCCGACGAAACGGTCGACTAGAATCTGGTAGCGAAGCTAACCAAATGTGTCTTCTTAAGCCCCAAGGAAGGCCATGAGGACACCAGAGAAATCTCTAAACTAGTACGATATAGGTCTCAACGGGATACCCTGATATAGTTACGCTCCCCTTAGCTTCGATCCACTTAGTCTATGGAACGGGCCAATTCAAGGCTCTGGCCGAAGCGTGAGCTTGCTCCATAGCACCGATCTGATGCCCACTCAGTAACGAATCATTGGCCTAGAGCGACGTTCCAGTTTAGATCTCCTATTAGCTTCCTGTCCATCTTGACCTTAACCCCTCCATTTTCAAAACCTTTCATCCCCCGTCTGACCTCTAGACCACTTCATCTCACCACACCATCTCTAATCCGTGGCCAGATGCTGAGCCCTCGTGCAACCCTTCATTCATGCAGGCTTGCCCAGTGAAAGTCCTGCGAGCTGTAAGCTGCCCGTAGATCGTGATCACGCCTCCTCACCATGTAGCCGCACACCATCTTCTCTGCTATGACCATGCGGCACATACAATGTACCTGCTTTTATGTTAGGAGTCGATTGGTTCCCAATTTCGCTGAAAGGGGCCACTCAGGTAGCCAACCTCTTCCTTTAGATGTGAGTGTGACAGGCAACTTTGCAGTAAGTCCGTAATGGTTGATGCAACCAAAAATATTGGCGGACACTGTGGTCTAAATTGACTGGTTGATGGCCGCAAGACCCATCGCGTCCAATGTACCTATCACCAGCTTCGATTTGGGGCAGATAGGTCGAATTAATCCAATAGGCGCGGGTCGCTGGTGAAGACTTCCAAGTTCGGGGATCTAAAAAGGCCATACGCACTTGTCTAGGTATCACCTGGCTGCAGGGTGAAGACGAAAGGGGAAAGGCATCGTATCCATGATGACCATACGACAACGGCCAAGTTGCTATTGTCATTACACTTTAAGACTCTAGGATCGCGGAGAATGCCACAGATCGAACTGCCGTCGATGACGAAGAGATAGACCTGTTCGTGTTGTCCACAGACATCAGATGAGAGTATTTCAACGTCGTGGCTCAATTCACGAGATGCTTATGCCTGCAAGAACGAGCAACAAGTTGATGAATTAAGGACAAGGTATAGGAAGGCCATCAATGTAATAGGCCGAAGGGTCCATCTAACAGCCTAGCCTACTATAATATTCCTGAACGAGTGCGTTCGCCCAGTCGGACTGAGACCGGTGTAGATCCCGTCCCTTGCTGGGTGAAAGAGTATAAGTCTGGGGATACGATGTAATGAGGCAGTGTGATAGACAACTATCAATACTCGCACAGCGTGGTTTAGTTCATGGTCAATGCTCTTGGACATCCACTTTGGGGTGTCGTGACAACGCCTTATACCGGGTAGTGAACAAAATAAATAATCCATAATTGATGAACTCCTCTGAGTTTGCCTTGGGTCGAATGGCAAGCTTCCAATTGATCCTAGACGGAACGGTCCCTATGCGGAGAATAGAGAACAGGTCATCGGTACGGCTGCGCCTCTTGCCGCAAGGCACTCATTAGCTGCGGCTGTCTATCAGTCCGCCTTCTCATGATAGTAATTGGTGTTTGTTTGGCTATTCTATAGGGACCAAACTTCTAATATACCAATACCTAATTGACACTCCACTGGCACTGAAATTGATCATCCTCGTTGTTTACACTACTATATACTACTATTGTGAGTTTGATCATCACATAAGAAGTTGGGAAAGACACAGCAAATGCTTGTAGAAGGGGTATATCAACCTTCACCGCTGGTTTCGAAACTGGGTGATACCAAGGCTCTCCATACTCCATAGGGACTTGCATACATCCATACAGAGCTCTCGATGCATGCATCGTACGCATTAGGTAGTCTTATACAAGCTCTCCCCACAGCCTTCCCCATGGTCCTGAGCAATAATCCTCCGACCGACTTTCGGTATCCCTTAGGTAGCAAGTCAACCGCCAAAATATATCAATCCATAACTCCAAAGCCAAAATCCCGCTTGCAGCACGCGTCGGGTCTCTGATCCGTTTCTGCTTGGATTCGCCATTGCCCTCATTATTGCCACCTCTAGGTAAACCCAAGGCCGTCTGACTTACACGAAGGTCTAGCCCAAAGCCATTGGTTCACGAGAAGCCAAGCTAGCAATTGCGTTTGCGACTTCAGCTGCGAACCAGCATCGCATCTGCCACACACACGTACATACATTACCCATCTCTAAACAAATTGGCAAACAGGCCACTTCAGCTTCATATCTGGGGTTCGTACCACCCAGCTACAATTGTCCAACGTATTTGATTCACGAATTCATTGTCGTCACTTCCATCTTGCGAGCGGGATTTTCTTTCAATAAAATTATTTCCCAACTAGTCCTTTGTCGATCATTCGTCGCCATTCGCATTGGTTGGTCATAGTTGGTTACATCGAAACAATTCTTCTTTTGGCTCCCTCTGGTTAACCTCTTTACACTTTCTATACAAACGCATTTACCTATTCAAAGTCGGCATTGTTCAATTCTCTTTGACACACCATATTATACTCTATTTATTAGTACACGTCGACTTACAAGGGGACTTAACACTTCGTTGCGAGTTCTTCTTCCCCACCAGCGACCAGGCCGAGACCATTCGCTTAGCCACGTAACTGGCCATCATCTTGTATTTTATTCGTCTTGTTCGGACGCTGGACATCCCGTGCAAGAATATTCTCTCTTACATTATATTTGCGGATTACCGTATACTACTACACCTACATAAGGTATTACATTCGAGGGTCGGTATTACCTAAGATTTCGAACCAACTCGCATAATCCGCACCCTCGAAACCCCCCGCGACTTTTGTACTGGGCATCTCCGACGTAGTGTAATCCGGTTCCTGGCTCTGTGTCCTGTCTTGAAGGAATCCGCAAGACAACTCGGCGAGAACGAGAGATACGAACAGGCACAAAGACACAGGAGACGAAAGAAACGATACAACGCTGGGCTTGCTGATTCAATTGAATAATTTAAACAAGAAAAAAAAGCAATTACACCAAAAACCTACTGTACAACTTGACAATTCTCTTATTTTTTCTCCTTTGCCGCTATTCGTTTCGATTCCATACCTACTCGATATAATACCTCCTCGGTACTTTGTTAGCTTCGCACCGGTACCTCGGCTTACTGGTATTTCGCCACGTCGAGAAAAGTCGCTCACACCCCGCCGTATTGTATAGTACCCACAGGTTGCAGCGCAGTAGTGGTGCATTTGCAGCAGGTGTGCAGCGCAGTTGCAGGGAAAAGCTGGCCTGTCCCGTTATCGTTAACTGTGGCAGTAGCCGTTACACGTACGGCACACCTAAAGGACCAAAGGGATCCACATCATTCTAGTGGACCACTATTCGCAACAGCCTATACATGTACAGAAGGTACATAATTTAGGTATACACAGGTACCCTACGTAGGTAGTACCTAAGTACCTCCCCAGGGGCTCCCTAGACCTCTCCAGTCCACCCCCCAAGACCCCCCAAAACCCCCCTAGACCAGCCAACGAATTCTACGCTAAAGAGGAACCGTCCGCCCGCTTGGTCAGAAAAAGGCGACGACAGACGATCTCTTTCCGTGAAATCAGGCGAATCCCAAATCCGCCCGTCGCAATCGCCAATAATTCCCCTCTCCAAGGAAACTCGCCAACCACAGAGAGTGGCTAGAGTGGCAGAAAGTGGCTACTTTCTTTTCCCACCGTAGCATCTCTACTCATCTGCCCGTCTATTCTAAAAAGAGTCGAACCCGTCAAGCCTCAAAACGGGCTCTCGTCACTCTCTGCCTCCTTCTCTCATTTCCGTTCTGACTCTCACACCCCCCCAAATCTATCATTATCATCATCATCATCACCACCAACCTTTTCCCCCCTCCCTCTCTTTTCAACTTCCAATTTCACACACCCGGTTCCGTGACCTCATCAAACCAACTTACAAGAGACACGCCATCTTCCCATTCGATCGACCATTCCCTGACTGTTACCCGATGGTCCCTTGGTCGAGCTCTCCTTTCTAGAGTCAGTTCTTGATTGAATCTGACTTCTATTTTTTTTGCCCCCTTCCCTTCCAACTCAGGCCTGCCTGTGCAAGAACAAACGGCCAAGTGTATTATTTATTATTGTTACTATTACATTGACCATCACTCACTTTCTCTCCATTATCTTTCGAGTATCGCGCGTACCTAAATCGGCATCCGATCTACCTTCACCGCAGTCTCGTCTCCATGCAATAATTCTCCACTTTCCCTCGTCACCGTCTTTTCTGGTCGTCCTAGCGACTGACTTCAAACAACAAGCCCACCAACTCTTTATACGACGGTCGCGATAGCTTCCTTCTCTCCCTCTTACCTTTACAGCTCCAACCGTCGCACAACATGTCGTCACTCCCTCCTGATCCATACAAGATTCTCGGCGTATCCAAGGACGTCCAACTATCAGAGATCCGATCTGCCTACAAGAAACTCGTGCTGAAATGCCACCCCGACAAGATCCAGGATCCTAAGCTGAAGGAGGAGAAGCAGAAGGAGTTCCAACAAGTCCAACAAGCCTACGAGTTGCTGAGCAACGAGGCCGAAAGGGCTAAATACGATGATAAAGTCCGACTCGAGGAGCTGAGAAGGGACAGAGGCATGACATCGACGTCTACGTCGTCACCTCGTGCTTCGAAGCGTCACGAAACAAAGTACTATGATGTTCGCGAAGCCGAGCCGCGTCCCTCGACGTTCAGCTCGTCCAGTCCCCACAACGTGTATGGCCACACGCCACCGTCGCGTTCATGGGATGATGAGATCTACAGTAGGAGATATCAAGAAGAAAAACCCCGCTATGCGAGAAAGGCGGCGAGTTACGAATATGACAGGGAGAAAATTAGAAAGGAAGACGACCGTCGAAGACGAGACGAAGAGAAGGAGTGGAACCGCGAGAAGGAAAGAGCAAAGGAAAGAGAAAGGGAAATTAGAGAAATGGAACGGAAGGAACGCGAAGCGATAAAGGAGAGGGAGAGGAGAGAGGAAAAGGAAGCAGCCAAGAAAGAGAAGGACCGGCGAGAAAAGGAACGGAAAGAGGACAAGAAGAGGACGGAGAAGGATCGTCGTAAGGAGTCCGATGAGAAGCACCGCCGTCACAAGTCCCCCTACATAGAAATCCATCCGGAGGACCGGGAAGAGGTCATCTATATGACAACCTCGTCGTCTAAGACGGATAAGAAGAAGTCGAGCAGCAGCCGAAAGTACGAGGAAGCGCCAGCACCGCCGCCACCTCGGGAAACAAGTCGTCCGCCACCTACCACCGATCGGGAGAGGAAGAACGAGGAGACTCTAGAGTCCGCGATCCGGTACTTGAGCAGGTCGGGTGGGAACCCGCCCGCTCTCAACCGAGCGCAGACATATCATCCAGAGTACACCGTTCGACACATAACTCCAATCGCCGTGCCGACACCGCCACCAGCTGCGGCTGCGGTTTTCTCGCCTCCGCCTATGGCCAACCCTAGAGATGCGCCGGTAGAGGAAGACATAAGGCGATCATCGGCAAGACCTCGCCGCATGTCACATGATACTCCTAGGTCTTCGGAGAAGAAGTCCTCGCACAAGAAGTCGGGGTCCTCTAAGGAGGCAATCATCGTGGATGCCTCACCCAGTGCCCGGATTGTGCCTTCTTTCCAGAAGTCTCACTCTATCCCCATACCTATTCCGTCTGATCCTCATCGGGCCCCTCTCGGCCGCTCGAATACCGACGGCTATTCTCGACAACATCCAATTCCCGGCCTAGAGCGTGCGTCAACCTGGATGGGCGACTCCGACCTCGGTCGGGATCGAAACCGCTCGCGCCACGTCCCCATATATCCGGAAGATTCGTCAGAAGATGATCACGATCACCGGCATCGTCGTGGTCGGCGGACGCAGTCTCCCGAACCCATGACGACTCAAAGGCGATATACTGTGCAAGACAAGAAGGCTGTCCCAATTCAAGAATCCTATTTCGAGGGCTCACCACCCAGGAGCTCTAAGAAGACGTCTTATCCGATACCCAACAGCTCTGCACGTCGAACGGATCCTCGGTCGGCTTACTATGCGCATGACGACCATGACGATGACTCTGGTGCGTACTTCCCGAGCAACATCAAGTTTGCGCCGACGTACGCTGCCGATGAGATCAAGTTCAGTAGTGTGCAGCACTCACTTCGGGGAGAGGAGCTGGGGCTATATGCATAGTTGAACATCGTCTAGCTGTTGAGTGATTTCGTGGAGTTGGCTAAGATTTGCCAGCGGCGACAAGAAATCTATCATTCATCTGATGGAAGGCAGTTAGCGTATCGCGTTATGCCATAATCTCATCCATGTATTTTTCACGTACCAATTTCCTTTTTTTCTGTTTTCGTCTTTTCATGCCTCGGATTCGGCGTTCCGGGGGCTTTAGGTGTTTACCGTGCCCATAAAGAAACTTCACGAATTACAGTAACGACATGATGTCTTCCCGACAGGCTTAGAGAAGAAGCAAGAAGTTTGACGAACCAGATAAGATTTTTCTTCTTATTCTACAAGATTGAAGGGTCATCTGAGGGGGTGAGCGCGGGCTTTTTGTTCAGCTGGGCTTACAGCTAGATAAATAGGCTCCCTCAATAATGATGGAGCTGGGTGCCTTGAGGCGCTTTGTTACTCGAGCACGAGTTCATGACGCAAATCTCTGCTGTCCACACCGAACTCGGCTAGCCAATCACGCCCGCACACAATTCCGCTCACCTACTCATTTGGCCCCCATCGACGAGCATACTTGGCGTCCACGACGCCTTCTAGGCTCTACGACTTTAACGAGAGATGTTTTATCGTCATTGGATTTTCGCTTGAATTTCCCGTCAGCTTTTCATGATCTTTTTTATTTTATTCCCCTATCTCAATTTATATATACATATACACGTAACATGCATATGAGGAGCGAAGAAACCAGTACCAGGCTGGTTGGGAGTGGGCTTTCCCGTTTATTTTCTAATTCCTTTTACGGGGATGGAGGCATCTCAATAACGGCTTTCGTTCCTCTCGTCCGTCCGTTCATTTACAGAGGCGTTCAGTAGTCAAGGAAGGGCGGGAGCATTTTCGCGGCTGTGGGTGGGCAGGATACTACGATCTATTTTTTGCTGCGCTCGATCGAGGCTACGCATATTAAGTAACGCACGAGACGTATGGACGAAATATATGTTAGCAAAGCAATATTGCTTCTTATTGCCCGCAAGATGACTCCTAGTGGCTTGTTTGTGCTTCGAAAGATGTGACCTGGCGTGTTATCCTGTTTTGACAATGGTATTGCATGACAATTGTACCGGATGATTTTACACTTGAGTCTCCTGAGGTGATACACCGAAACCTCGTGATGAGCCGAACTGCCTAGGCGCTCAGTTTGCCTGCGGGTAGTCGGGTTGAGAATGTGCACATTGAATGCATTTTTACTTATTACGGTATAGTACCTCATGAATTGGTGTCATTGCGTTTATTAATCACACTCCAAAAGGTGAGGGCTACGCGAGGGCTACGAGAGAGTTAAGAATCACAACTCTTATCTTATTCGAAATAGGATGGAAATCGTTGGCGGTGGCGATGCCTTAAAAAATGACTTACCCATGTGCCACCAAATTCTCACCGCAAGTTCCTCCCTCCCTCATTTAGAACTAGTGCTGAGATGTAGACGCTCAGAAATAAGAAAGGTAATGGGAAGGAATCACTGAAGTTCGTCTTACTTACCGAGGCTTGTAGAATGGATTTGCCTCATCTAGGCAACTATCTGGCGTACGTGGAAAGTGTTGACTTACCTGATTGTAACATATATCGGAGCCGTTTATCATCTTAGGGTTGGCTGGTTGTTTCATACGTGTCCTCGCACAGCATTCTGTCCAGCAGAGTAGAACTTAATCGAAGTCTATGAGCCATATTTTCGGGTCCAACGGTATTACGGTTTCCTACGAATATTTCCCTCAAGGTAAGTGCTACGAAACGCAACAGGCAAACCGAAAATATGAAAACCCTCCTCTCTTTAGCTTCTCAGGATTCCTCTTCTCATTTTTCTACAAGAGGATGTGAGAAAGGGACAGAGACTAGCGTTCTCGAGAGCTCAAGAATTCTCGGGGATGGGGCTTGGTAGGGGGCCGGGCCTTCAGCTCGCAAGGGCTTACTAGTTAATTCTTTTTATTTCACTATCTTTCGTTGTGCTCTGTGTCTGTTGCTGCATGGACATGAGGAAGAAGTTGACGTCTGTCCTGATATTGAATACAACTAGATTTGCCCACGTAACTCACCTACGGCAGTACTCCATCCTTGACATGACGCCTTTTGGGCCGTGTAGAATTGAACCGATGACGATGGCAAGGAGGGTTGTGGCGATGACTTGTGACGTACTCGCTCTTGGAATAGATGGCAATTTCTTAATAAGCTTCTCATAAGCGAACAAGTTTCTTTTGAAACATAGAAGCGGTCAATAGGTAGAGTCAGTGGAATCAGAAAACCAATATTCTATGAAATACAATCGATGACTATGGTTACCCGTATATAAAATCTATAACCTGGCTCATAAAGCCGCGGATTATCCTACCACTTCCTATTTGCTCGGTCGGCAATGTGGCCAACATGTACTATATATAGTTCGAAATGCGTGGTTTGCCTTATATGATCTACGTGGATGCCTTGTCGTTGGTGCGCGTATTGCCGCACGTGCGTGTATGATGTAAGAGGGTGGTTCCTATAGGATATCCGTTTCTAGAACATGTATACTTGCGTAGGTGTTCATGTTTCCCCTTTCCGAAGTTGCTGTATGACGTAGTTGCGAACACTTATAAGCCGTTGTTATACTTGATACTTATGGAGTACTAGGATTAATAATAGTATACAGGGTCGGCTCTGGGGGTTTGTCTACTAATGCCGGGTTGAGATGTTACGCTCCTGGGGTATATTTGTAAACTTTGATGAAATCTGGAAAGGGTAGTGTTTATATCAACTCCTCTTGATAGGTATACTTCGCGGCGGTGTGTTTATATCATCAGAGAAATCTTAAACAGATATCTAAGTTAGGTTAGAAATATGTTATGAAGAGACCGTTGATCACTTCTTATATATTTACGTTTAATATCTCACTTATATTAGGTATTCAACAATCCAGTAAAATAAATGAAAAGATTCCTACTCTTCACCTCTTATTCGAATGGAAAAATACAAAGTGAATTGGTATATAAGTATCTACGTATGAAAACTGAATTTAGGCTCTACAAGAGAAAACCTATAGGACAAAGCCCCTACTCTAGGCTAGTTCTAAGTGATTCTTTCGTTTGGAACAAATAGCAAGCGTATTGTCTTAGTAGAACTCTTTAAGCGTGCAAGCGTCAAGGTTTTTCCAGGGCAGCCGCTGAAATGGGCGTCCCAACGAGTAATTGAGGCAACCAAATTGTTATATAAACTTTCTGTACTGAGGTCCCGATCCGTTTCACTGTGGGTACCTACCTAGTAAGTACGTCTATAATTCTTGATATATAACTCAGTAAGAACGAGGTACACGATAAACTTGAAGGGATATATGGCTGATGCAAAACGTTTTCGACCAATCAGCTCACAGCAGGCTGTTGCCTATAAAATGGACTCTAAACAGTGCCATCTTACCAGAATAGTTGTGTCTTAAACTCAGCTTTGATGGCTCAAATCCTTTGAATAAAATTGTCTCTATTCTAGGGGAATCCTCGCTAGGGCAATGGGTAACTATAGCTTGGATGTATATCTGAATAAACTTGAGTATACTCCATTCTATATCAGGCGCTTCAAATCCTAAAGAACCTCAAGCAGGAGAGCTTGTGCCAATTTGTGCTGATTTCAAAATGAGTCCGTTTAGGTCTACGAGAGGAATGTAGCGTGTCAACAAAAGAGCCCCTATTTAAGTGAGTATTTCATAATCTTTAGCTATGTCGCATCTGACCTACATTCCTTTGTAAACTCGAATTCCGGGAGCAGGGTGATGTTAAAGTCCCCTATTGAACAGCCCCTAGATACCTCGCTGTTAAGGAATGACAGCTATTCTGTAGGCCTAAGTCTATCTATTTCGCAGCTGACTCCCTTTAGATATTCTTGCTTCATCCGAATATCGCGAGTTCGGATACTTTGAAAAAGGGGCTTGGTATATCTTCGCGAGAATGCGCCCAGTCTACTTCATGCTAGTCCTACCGATGAAGAGAGTACCGGGGGGTATATCTGACATATACAAATAGAAATACAAAATAATACAAGGCTAATCCAATGCCAACGAGTAGCTCAAGTGAGCTAGGTCAACCTGCCTACCATCCCTTTAATAAGGTATTTTGTACGACGAATACCACCACTTCATTTTCCAACTCCAAGATGTTTTCCCATCTTTATGCTTAATTCACCTCCTACATGCGCTGCTAACCGGCGTCTGACGCCATCTCAGATCAGACTAGGACGTAGAGCGAACATATCTATACTTGTTAGCCTATTTCTTTCTCCTTGCCTTCGAAAGAATGCGGAACTTACCAAGCTCAACCCCATAATCATGCTGCACCAGAAAAGCACATTGTTCGCCGTCTTGTGGGCGCGCACCCACCTAGTGCGCTGCAGCATGACGATCGGTAGTTGCAGCATCTGACATACGAACCCGTAGCCACGTATCTTTTTCGTGATACACGCCATGACGATCTCGTGGCCGACAGCCGAGATAAGGAATGTGATGAGCGTCGCCATGTTACGGCCAATACTCGGCTTAGAGGTAGCGTATACATGTCGGCGCAGGAACGAGTATACGGGGATGTTCCACTCGCGGCTGAACTCCATCCAGTCGGTGCTGTTCCACCAGTCACTATAGAAGTGGCGGTCCGCGAATCGCGTAATCTCACCAAAGGCGCCCAGGACGTACTCGAAGATGACGAGGAACACGAGCAAGAACGTTAGCATGAAGGGGAAGAGCAGCCAGGAGATGGTCTCGGCGAGGATGAGCATTGTTTCGGACGCGGATGAGGTGTTATCGAGACGGATCCTCGATTCTTGGAGCACTGGTAGGATAAACTCCTCGGAGATGATGGTCAGCAGAAAGATGCAGCCGAAGGTCGCGATGATCTTGGCTATGAGCGAAGTCCAGTTGATGGATTTGTTACGCGGATACTCGAGCTCGTAGCATAGGGTGGGACAGAGGAGGTAGTCGATATAATTCGACCAGGACAGATTCCGTGGGTATGTTACGTTACCAATAGGACTTGTAAGTTCTCGCGCTAGGTCCTCTCGCAACTGCTTCAGTCCGTCATCCTCGTTGTCGCTATCGACCTCCATGTCCTTATGCACTAATTCACCCATCGGGTTCTCGACCGAAGGATAGACGTATGCCGGGGCCTTGGAGGCGCCATGAGGTTCGTCGAGGGCGCGTAGTCGCTTTTCCGTCTCTGATAAATGGCCATTGTAGAATGCATACGAATGCATCTTCATCAGAAGAACCATAGTGTGCAGTAAGAGGAATACCTGAGACGTCCAGGTCCAGTTCAGAATAAACGGTACGGCGATCCAAAAGGCAAGCCACACCACCTGGTAAATGCTCTGGATAGCCATGCCGCCCTTCTTCCAGGTCAATGCTCCTTGGCTACTCCTGAATAATCTATGTAGCGGCAAGCTGACGGCGGTACTTGCGACCATCAAAAAGTCGGCTATCGCCAAATGCCATAGTTTCACGGTGAAGAGAGTCCATATTTGGACGCGTAAGGGGTATCCTGTGTCCTTGTAGTTGCGCAACATGGTAGTGATGCCCATGATGGCCAGACCGATCCAAAACAGGTTGAAGAAGCCATGGAAGTCGCGATAATCGGATTGGGGATCGAAGTGGGAGACTCGCGAGGCGAACTCGATGGTCGGGAAGAGACGTCGTCGTTGCTCTGCGCGAACTTGCTTCCGTGCACTAGACAGAGCTTTGGTTGACGCAGGAGCATTTTCGGGGACTGGAGTCGATCGACCACTGAGATATTACAAGCCGGATTAGCTTCGTATTTCCAATTGTGAGACATTGGTTGAGGTCGAATAGTGATAATTACCTTGTCATGCCCGAGGCAGGTTCCTCCAAAGGTGGCTCGAGATGTCCATTGATAGAAGTACTGCTATGCTCTCTAGCTAACTCGGTAACTTGGGCGTGCTGTGGCTTGCGCGGCCGCGGCCGCAAGATATGATCGTGCCCTCCATTCGTCTGAATGTTGGTGGAGGACATGGCTGTCAGCCCCTAAGCTACGGGTATCTGGATTCTCGAATTGCGACCAATAATGGAAGTTCAAGGTTTCGGAAACGGAGTATCAATTGGAAGACAGCAGCCGGCGCGAACTCTCCAATAAATAAGGTATTCGGGAATATGGGGTGCTTATGTATGGGCTAGCGAGTCAGGTTGTCAGATTGCCAGGTTGTCCTTGCTTGAGGGGTATAATAGTTATGAGGTACGAATTGTACTTCGTCAACGAAGGCAGCAACGGAAAATGAAAATGATGGACAAGAAGGAGAAACAATTTACTATTACGACGGAATAAGGCGAGAATAATAATATGGTAAGCGATCGCCACACACCGTAGCGATCGATCAGATATTATTATCGCTTCTATAACAAGAAAAAGGGTTACTAAGGAATGATTCGCAATCCGTGATGGATAGCTAATATTGATGAAGAAAATGTTGTCATTGGAACATTGAAGCTGTGTTAATTGTTTGGTACCCGCGCCGTAAGCCATTTCGTCAGCAATCCTTAGGTACCCTTGCTCTAGGCTATCTTAGGGGTCCCTTCAGGGGAGCTCTGCCACCCCACAGCCCTCTAGCCCTCCTAATTACTACATGTAGGTAGCATTTTGGTCTAATGTTGCAGATTTGACGTCACAGACCACGTGCATTAGTCTTGGCCAATTTAGGAAGTTCGGCGCCGGGGTTTTTGGGCTGTCTGGTATCGAACCTTAACCATCGAATCGGGTTCGTACGACGTCAAGACGCGTTAATAGGATCAGCACCTTCCATTCTCTACAATTCTTCTGCCTAGTCTTCTTTTTTTGCCGGGAGCCGACGACACCGAGTTTAGTTATGAAATGTCACCACTTATCAGATACATCATTGGACAACTGTATCAACAACATCAGTAGTTTCGGGAAGTTGCTTATTACGAAAGTCCGAGTCTGACAACTATGTGCCGGTCTTCCGGGAACTGATACCAACATCCTACAATTCTAGCCCTCCTGTTCTATCGGCCATTTGTACTGGCTACCAGGGTGGTCACTCAAAAGATGCGACTGACCAAAGAACACTTCCCGCGCAGTAGCTCCATCGCGCTCAACCTCTGTTCTGAACAATCCCCTCCTTCGTAACTCGGGGATGACAAACTCGATAATGTCCTCGAACGAGCCGGGGTTAACGACATGCGCGAGGTTGAAGCCATCAACATCTGCCACCTCAGCCCATCTTTCCAGCTCATCGACGACTGTCTTGGGACTACCGATGATCTTGGGCCTATGGAATTCAGTTAGCACTGTCTGTAGGAATTTTTTGTTTAAGGCATCAAGTCTTACATCATGCCTCCTATCGATAGAAACTCTGCAATTCGAGCCTTCGTCCATTTTAGTCCATCGGTGCCAGGGACCGTGCCTGACCACCGGTTGATCACAGACCGTATTGCGGGCTTGTCGACGAGGACTAGGTCTTCATCGTCGGAGAATGAGGATACATCATTCCCTGTCCAACCGCCGAGCAGCGCAAGCGCGCCTTCGCGGTCTGCGTATGAGAGATATTCCTTGTACTTCGCCTGTGCCTTCTCATCCGTCTCGTCTACGATGACGGTGACACCTGTGAAGACCTTGATATGGCTCGGGTCTCTTCCGAATTGTTTAGCTGTCGACCGAAGTGCGTCTACCGACTTCCGCACTAGTTCTGGTAGCTGCCCGCCCATAAACACGGCCTCTGCATGCTTTGCGCCAAATTCGGTCCCGGCCTTAGACGTACCAGCCTGGAACAGGAACGGTGTCCTCTGAGGGGATGGCTCCGAGATGTGAGGACCTGGTACCTGAAAGTACTTTCCCTTGTGGTTAATCGGACGAACTCGTCCAGCTACCGCGAACTGGCCCTTCTCGCGATCCCGGATGACAGCGTCGTCTCTCCAACTGCTTTCCCAAAGCTTGAAACCAAATCGAGTAAGTGGTCCAGATCTCAGAATAGTTAACAGGACAGGTTCATACCTTGTAAACTACCTCCATATATTCTTCCGCAATCCGATATCGTTCGTCATGTTCGATCTGCGTTTCCAAACCAAAATTCTTCGCCGCGCTCTCAAGGTATGAGGTGACGATATTCCACGCCACCCGTCCTTCGGCCAGGTGGTCTACGGTCGAGAACCGCCGCGCCAGGGCATACGGCGCGTCGTAAGTCGTCGATGCAGTAACCCCAAAAATCAAGTTCTTAGTCACAGCCGCCATAGCCGGCACCCCGTATAGCGGGTCATTAACTGGGAACTGAGCGCCCGAGGCCAGCACTGGGTCAACGTTGGCCGGCCCCTTGTACACATCATAGGCCCCTAAAGTGTCCGCGATGAACATGGCGTGGAAACCACCCTCATCCAACAATTGAGCGAGTGATGTCCAAAATTTAAGCTTGTTGTACTCGTCCGTCCGGTTCCGCGGGTGTCTCCACAAGCCCGGTGATAGGTGTCCCGGTGTTGTCATCACGAAGGCGTTCAAGAGAAGCTGCTTCTTAGGCTTCTGCGCCTTGGGGCCAGTGCCTGTGTCGTCAGAAGACGCCATTTTCTAACCCGAACTATTTTTCTCTGCGATAACTGTTGTGATTAACGTGGCTCTCCTTATTTGGTCTGTTTAATTGGATTTAGTGGTCTAGCACATCAGAGCTCACCATAGATTTAACTGAATTCTAGCTCTTGTTCGTAGATGGAGTAGAGATAATTTTAAATTAATTATTAAGACCCGGCGATTTTATACCTGCCGGGACTGTGTAGACGGAACTTAGTGTCGAGTATATCCCCTTGATGGAGGCTACCCCGATTCTTCCATCATGCTCCGCGCGGATTGCGTGATGCGAGCTTCGGGACCTGTATACCGCACCGTACGACCCCCTCATGCCAATTAGCGGCCGCGACCGGATATAGAAGTCCCATAGACTCTAGATAGGAGAATTAGTATGCGATATTCTTATCTATCACGCCATTGTGTCGAAGAATGTGTTCAAATCCTACAATGAGTTTACTTGACTATATTCAACGAGCACCTAGGATAACTGTCACATGTTAGAAAAGGGAGCTCCTTTAATATGTTGAATATACCACATTAGATAGGTACCAGGTAGGTATAGATATCGTCAAAGATGTAAGGTTTAAGAAATAGACTCCAATGTACCACCGCACTTGCGAGAAGTGGTTACCCATTGTTTACACTCATTGAAACCATGTCTTCTAAGAGAATATAGGGCTCGATAGCACTAAAAGAATCTATCTATGCGTTTGTGCTCATTATAAGTGTCATAATGCTTGTCCATTATATCCAGCTAACCCCCTTTTCAAGTCTTCTTCATTAATGCTACCATGGCCACGATGGCGTGAGGTCATGCTTAGGTTAATAATATGACGGCTCTTGTTAGTTAAGTTTGAATTCTCACGAGACTGCTTTGATAGTAGTCTCGCTTTCTAGAAACGTCTTAATAAGACTCAAAGCCAATAATTTCAGGAGACATCGGTTTGAATGTTGGTAGTTGCGTTCGGCATAAGATAATGTAAGACATGGCGACGATTCTCTACA
The DNA here is from genome assembly GCA_022432515.1 of Hypoxylon sp. NC0597. Classification (NCBI taxonomy): domain Eukaryota; kingdom Fungi; phylum Ascomycota; class Sordariomycetes; order Xylariales; family Hypoxylaceae; genus Hypoxylon; species Hypoxylon sp. NC0597. Next base: position 813,369 of record JAJKLA010000009.1, on the reverse strand, counting down.
GCAGAGTTTAGCATAACTGCAAGGAAATGGGTTAATAAAACTCCATGCTGTATCGAATACGAATTAGGTTCAATTGGTATTGTATTGTCTTGAACAGGCAAGGGACTAGTATTCCGCCATCAATTTTACCCATGACCATAGGCCTTCTAGATTGTTTAGCACGTTATCTAGTACAACGTCGGTGATGATGATATAAAAGCTGTACTATAGTTCTGGATCTTATTTGGAATCCAATGGCCTGCAGACAGTTGCCATTGTTAGCGTAGGGGTACATATCATAGCAGTGACATTAAATGAGCTGTTTGCCGATGTCAAGGAAGACCGTGAGAAAATTGCCTCCCAACAAATTCTGGGAGCGGCCAAAAAGAAGAAGCCTGAGTGATGGGCACTGGCATCACGAAGTGATTGACGTCTAACATAGGATCCTAAAATCGAGTAGTTCTTGGCCGTCCTACGAGCAAGCCAGCCATCTAGCAGCTATGAAAATTCGGAAAGCGACTCCATATTCCAGGTAAGACAGTAGGGCTAGCGTGTAGATATGTCTGGAGCCGAAACACATCGGGTCGGAGAGGATTTCCCCAGGCCTGAAGCCCGGGCCCGTAGGACAAACGAGCCAGATTCTGCGATGCTGGAAGACGAAGTTCCCAATGCCGCAGAATCTATCCGCGGTTGATATTAATATAATGATCAATAAATCTCTTAATTAATTTTATATAACTCTCCATACCAATAAAATATCGCAAGGAGAAGCGCGAGATCCTTCCTTGACCTAGACGATGTGCAGGATCTCCTGGCGTCCAAAGAACCTAGTCGAAAAATCACTTACGCTCAGCTGATAGGTATTACGCTTCCTACCTACGTACGAAATCTGACATACCGCTTCTTCTGACACCGCTAATTGTTTGTATTCAGTTGCGTCGTCGCGGATCCTTCTCCGGGGAGCACGGCATGGTATATGATCTCTTAGCTTCGTGTCTATCAACCACGTCAGACGGTCATCTAGGATCTATCTAGCTGCCATCCAGACACCGGATCAGTTCAACAGGGAGCACCTAGAAATGCATCGCGACCAACGCGAGGTTTCCTAACACGAACCTCGTTTCGAGCTTGTGGCTGTGGTATCCGAGGCAATCTCGGCGGCGTCATCACGTACCCCTGCGATAGTTCGTGATAGCTGCAAGCTGCAAGCTGCATGCAGCAGCCTCGAGTCGTGGCCGCACCCCCCTAGTCAGTGGCTGCAGGCACGCGAGAATCACTGCATCATACTTAACGTCTTGTCTTACGGGTTCAATCGGCGCGCAAAACGGCCTCAGCCATCCCCAGGAAGATGCCTGTTCTACGGTTATCGGCCTCGTTTAGAAGGAGTCCTCATTGGCGTCTTCCCAGTATCTTATTGGTGTACCTGGAGCACGTCGTCCCAAGCTCTAGGACCGGGCCTTGAGAGCCAGCCAGTAAGAAGAAGCGGGCGGCGCTAGCGGTGTGGCGGAGAGCAATATGAAATCGCATTTCGGAGCGAGACATGCCTCGCAGGGAAAAGCTGAGCGTGAGACATCGTTGGTGTACCGCGAACGTACAGGTCGAATCCGGTCTGAGTCGAGATCGCGGCGTACAACCAGAGAGAGTTGCGCCTCATTTCTTGGCGACATCGCGGCCATGTGCGCTGTGATTCGCCGCTGTCTCCCCCCGTGTCTCGCCTACCTGCTGTCGGAACGAGGAGCGGTTGTAACTGGAGCACAGTACCCAAGCGCCTGGTTGAAGACGTGAACGAAGGGCACGATGGCGGAAGATACGCAAGATAGGAAGAAATATAGAGCAAATAAAAGATGGGAAGACAAGGAGTTCTCGTGATCGTCTGGAGTGGAACCGTTGGGAGCGGAGGAACGGAGAGCTGTTCAAGAGAGGCGTAAGGCCGAGGATATAATAAGGAGACTCGACCTACTGGCTCCGATGCGATCTCATGCTCTCCCTTTGCTCAGGTGGTGGATGATAGTTGGCACGTTGTAGGACCACATCGTTCAGCCCACAGGATCTACTACCCACCTTGGATCTTGCACTACCCACCCGGAAACGGTAGCAGGGATGCGGGTCGCGATAATAGGCGCAGGTCCTTCCGGGCTCGTGACACTGAAGTATCTACTGGCTGCGGAGAAGGCCCTAGGAACGGAAGCTGTCGAGGCTCGCCTATTCGAGTCTGAATCAGGCGTGGGAGGGACGTTTCTAGCGAGAACCTATGAGGATGCTGAGGTATGGACATGTCTTTTTGATTCCCACCACTTGTCCAAGCTCTATGTACCTCCCTTTCCGAGTATTCTAACGCTGAGTGTTAGCTTGTGTCTTCGAGGCAGCTCACCTGCTTCTCCGATTTCCGGTGTAAGGACGATGAACCGGATTTCATCAGCGCTAAACGATACGTCGAGTATCTCAATGAGTACTGTACACACTTCAATCTGTGGCCGCACATGACCTTTTCATGCCTAGTCAGAGGTGTCGAGAGTCACAAAGGGGGAGGTCACATCGTGACGTATGTATTAAGGGGGCAAGAATACAACTGGGAATGCGATGCGGTGGCCGTCTGTTCCGGGTTGCACGTCAAACCAAACATCCCAGAAATCAAAGGCATCGAGAAAGTCCCGCTCGTGCTTCACTCCTCCCGACTGAAGAAGAAAGATCAACTCGGAGTCGGAAAGACTGTGCTCGTATTAGGTAGCGGTGAAACAGGCGCCGACGTCTCATTACTTGCCGTCACTTCGCCTACGAAGCGGGTGGTGCTATGCCACAGGAATGGCTTCCATTTCGCCCCAAAGGTAGGCAGACCATTCATGAATGATGAGGCTGCGTAACTAAATAGTACCAATGCTGCAGAGAAATCCAAATCCAAGACTGGTACTTGCTAGGCGGCGGAACCCTCTCGATCGCCCCCAAGTGCCAATTGATGTTTCTCGAGCCAGCCTCTTCGACACGGCATATGTACATCCGTGGCTTAGGAACAGCAGTCTTTTATGGATATACTACGACTGCTATGTCCGATGGATTCTCTGGGTCTCGTGGGGCACCATACACGGCTCGGACCAGTGGATCGGAGGGAAGCCTAAGGGGTGGTCAACTTCTGAGAGTAAGTTTCTATCTGCTGCTCAGCTGTTATATACGCTCATATATAAACAAGTACTGATTCGAGCCAAGTATTCTTTAATAAGTCGGGCTACAAAGTCAGCCCCTATCTCAACGCTGTCTGGAAGCCGAAAAGACCGCAGGGACTTTTTCAGCTTATCCGGTCGTGGGTAGTCCGGACGCCTAATACGCTGGAAACCACGCAGGGTCGACAGATAGACCTGGCGTCCTGGCCGGATCGTATAGACGATACTGGCACCGTCATATTCAAGAATAACGGACGGCCCGAGTACGCGCGCATAAAGGACGAAATCATCAAGCCAGATGTAGTCATTTTCTGCACGGGATACACACACGAGTTTCCCTTCCTTGGAAAAGACAGGTGTAGTCCTCAGCACTACGAGGGTAAGCTGGTGCGGGATATCTGGCCTCGAGATGACCCCACGATTGGCTTCATCGGCTTTGTGCGGCCTAACTTGGGCGCAATCCCGCCCCTGGCCGAGTTCCAGGCGCAGCTCTGGGTGCTTAACCTATTAGCTCCCGAAAGAGTGGCCGGTACACCATTGCTCCCGGAGGACGAGGCGCACTACCGGCTCGTGCGTAAGACACACTCCCGAATCAGGTACGGCGTCGACCACGAAAGTTACGCATATCAGCTTGCTCTAGACATGGGATCAGCGCCGGCGCTTGGGGATATCCTACGTCTCAGTTTCTTCGGAGGAAAGGTTAGAAGTGGCGCCGAGCATGGTCGCGGTTACTGGTACAAAGTTCCGCTTACATGGGCACTCAGCGCCAACTTCAATACCAAGTTCAGGCTACTCGGGCCGTGGAGATGGGACGGCGTGCTGGAGGTCATGGCCACCGAACTGTGGGATACGGTATCGCGGAGACAGCTATTTTTCGGCCATTTTACACTGTCGGTCGTTCCAATGCTTATCTTTGGCCCATTAAGTCTCATCGTGTATTTATATGCCTCGTTATGTCGGGGTTTTCAATATCTAGTAGGAACACAACGGTCATAGAGAAACCGCTGGGGACCTAAGTAACAAAAAGAATATGTATCTTATGTAGGTAGATTCAAAAAGGGACATCGAAGTGGAGGCACTTCTAGTCAGGTACCGTCCGTTTTGCAGGGGCCCCACAGGACCATAACGAAAAAGGAAAAATCGAAACTTGGTTGAAATCCCAATGTTCCGGCTCAAAATGCGTATGTGATGACCCCGACCCGATTTGAACGGATAACCTTTCGATCTGGAGTCGAACGCGCTACCGTTGCGCCACGAGGCCGATAGTTTAACCGCTTCTAATTATTGTTTATATACCACTGCACAAAGAAAGTGTGAAGCCATTCACACGAACCCGTATTGGTGGGACCCCGGAATGATCAAAGCACCGCGACATATTGTAAAATAATTTTATTTTGACCAAATCAGCTACCCCAAAATGGTAAAACGCCAGAAAAAGGATAAATCAAATCCTAAATCGCAAAATTAGTCATCACATCATAGCTCATGACATCTGTAGAGGAGAAGCATTCCCATATGCCCTTTACATCTTTTCGCACACTCCCACAGATACATCGCCCGTAACCTGTGTCTTACTTAGGAGAATACCTGTATACATTCAATCATAGATTCATCACCTTACCCTTCGGGAAGTCTTCCGTCGTCAGCTCCGAGATCCAGTGAGTCCGGAAAACAATACGTCTTATCGGATGAGAACACCTCGTCGAAGTGCGCCGCGAAGGAACTATCCAAGTAGGATAGGTCGTTCAGCTCTTCAGCATTAGTGACACCGACACCGTCATCTATAGATGTAAGCGAGGGAAACTCTTGTAACCCGGAGGTCCTAGTAGCATCATCCGAGCAGTCATATGTGAGAGTTGGCATGTCTAATGCGGTTACCGATTGTTCCCCTGTTCGACTTTGTTGAAAACGCCGGACGAGATCGAGGCAGTTCGTAATCGCCGACACATCTTGCTGATTACCATCGTCTGCTAGACGGCGCAGATAGGCCTCGAAGTCGGCCAGAGAGTCCCCGTCGTCCTTTTTATCTGCTAATTCGTCGGCTCTACCTGTAATAGTATCGCAGTCTGTTCATAACTTTGTCAGTGTTGGGTACATCTAGCACTATGCTCGGAATTACTCACAAGGTGATGGAATCTCGGTAGCTGAATCGAGTTTAAAGATGATCCTGTAAATCTCATTCCACTTCTGCTCATCCGAGACCCCTCGCGGTTTCTTCTGAATTTGAGCCTTCTGCGATTCATCAATTGTATCAGAATCAGCATCGAAATCTCGTTTGTCACACGGGGGGTCCGCGCGAGAATGTTGATGAAGATCGGATCTGTTCTTAAATCCAGACAAGCAGCGGTCACACCTATAACCGGACACGTAATGCTTGCGATAGATATGTTCCCTAAACGTTCTCATTAGCTTCGGCGTCAAATAATCCACCATTGAAAACGAAAGAACTAACTTCAATCTAGAAATTTTCCAGCCAGGTCCGATGCATGCTTTCCAAGCTTTCGTGCTATATCTTGCAGGGTTTCTCTTGTGGAATGGGCAGGCAAAAAGCCTTTCCTCCCTAGTCGGTCCTGTTGGTTCTAAGGCATCCTTAGTTGTAGCATAGGGCAGTTGCCCACTTGTAGTTTCTGGCGATTTCTTTCTAAGACCATCGTGCGTTAGCAATTCCTCTTTCGTACGTGCTTTCTTTTTTCGCGGCTCTCCTATGCCGTCGGGACTTATCGCGTCGTTCAAAGTTCGCCTTCGGCTGTTGGAGTTTTGGGGGAGACATTGAGTAGATAGGGTTTGGTCCAGTATAGGGCTGTTATGCGCATCATGCGTGTAGTGATTCAATTGGTAGTGTGGATAGTAATCCGATGACAAGTCGGGTCGGTGGTCGCTAGCAACATTCCTCATAGATCCCGCCCCGTTAAGCAGTGTGTTAAATAGCTCGGTATCATTGTTATTGAGCTGCCCATCAAAATCAGGCCAGCGTATATCCTCGGATGGTGTTGGCATCGGATCTGAATAATTCAGTTCTCTTGAGCTAGGTATGTAAGCCATATTGGCTAAAATCGGTTGCGTCTGGTAGTCAAATTCTTGAAAATATGGTTTGTGTAGAGAATTGAATTCGTCGTTTAACCACGGGGGCTTTCGTGGCCACGGGAGAGCCACTGTATATGCTGGATCTTCCAAGCATCTCTGCCGAAGACACTGGAGCTTCTCGACAACTAACAAGCTACTGGCCCTTTTCGCCCAATTGGTATTCAGAAGATAATCGCGTGTCAATCTCAACATGTCAATAATGTAGGGACTCGCTGCTTTGTCCATGGAAAGATTGTCGATCAACTGTGCTGTTAGTAAAGGGTCCCCTTTACATAGGACCGAGAGCCTTACTAGGACAACACTTCGCTTGAGTTCCGCCTTCGGCATGCCTCCTTGCCTTGAAACTGCAAGTATGAAAAACCCATCGTCCCTCCATCCTTCTTTCATGCCTGAATTGTCAGACTTCGCTCGAGATAAGGCGAAAGATTCAACTCCTTCCCAGCCATGAAGCAACCAAGTGAGAACTTCAAGCAAAACGCATCCGAGGGACCAAATATCATAGGATTCATCGATAGTCCCTTTTATATCAACTTCTGGGGCCCGATAGGTAGGCGAGAATCCGATAGCGCGATCACCTGCTACATGTCTGCCTTTTGGATGGCAGAATTTCCCAAGACCAAAATCGCTTAGGGTCCAAACGAATTCCTCGCTGTAAGGGTCTTCCTTGAATAGAAGAATGTTCGCAGGTTTGACATCCCCATGAAGACCATGACACGAGACATGTGTTGGGTTGACGCCCCTTCGAGCTTTGACTTTCTGCTTCTCAGTTGTATAATGTTCTTCTTCTGCATAATGTCCATAATGGATTTGACGAAGAGCAGTAGCAATACCAAGACATTGTTCTGCAATCCATCCTAAGAAAGGGCCATCTTGAGTAGGTTTGGCGTTCTTTCTCCAGAAAGAGCGCAAGTTGCCGCCTTCAGCCCAGGGAAAGAGTAAATAGAATGACGCTCCATGCCGAAAGGCGGCCAGTAGGTTGACGACGTGTGAATGGGGAGAGACGGCGAACGGTCTCAGGGCGGCAACCTCTCGTTGGAAGTCTTTGATACGCTGGGAGCGCAGTTGCTTTAGAGCAAAGTAAGGCTGGCCCTAGGAAGTATTCAGCATTGAAACTTTATAAAGACCGGAAGTCTCCAACGTACCTGGTTATCTCTAAAATCATGGTGCCCCGGATGGATCTTTACCTTTCGCACGATGCTGTATCCACCTACGTTAATACAGGGGTTGGAAATGGTATCGCTGTCGAAAATGGGTAGGATGGTCTGGGCACTGAAGTCATAGAGGGAGACGTCTCCTTTTGATTTATTCAGATATGGCGAAAGAACTCCCCATTGGGTTTTAATGAAGGCTGCGATATCGGCCATCGTCCAGTTGTTGAAGCATCGCTTGAGTAGCACAAGGGATGGAAGAGAAGATTGAGGTTCGCCTCGGAAGTGGGCGTGGTCAATCGGAAGTAAGGAATCTGTAAAACCCTCGGAAATGAAAGATGGGATACTCTTCACTTTGTCAAGAAGAACCAGAACCGCAAACGTTCTCACCAATCGTTGCTTAGGGACACGGTGCTCACCCAGAAGCAACGGCTCGCGAGAACATCCGTAATTGGTGGCGTTGTTGGTTGTGAGCATACCCGTGATCCGTGTAGTATAGTTATCGAGGACAGAGTCAGGGAGATTGGGCAAAGCCCTTTTGAGCTCTTCCTTCACTGAGGCTGGGGTGAGCGAATTGAGCTGATCTTGTGGCAGAAAAGGTCTCGAATCGAGTGTTCTGCACATGGCCATAGTGAATTGAGTAAGAAGGGGTGATGGGGTGCGAGGGTGACCGAGGAAAGCGGGAGATGACATTGTGTCGAGATGGCCTTGTGTCGCAGATTGACTTGTCATAAGGTTTACTTCATTAAGCTGCGGCGGACGGTCAGGAGGCCATCGGCTCTGGCCATTAGACTCAGAGTCGAGGCGCTTATGGTCATTTTCTTTGGCCATATTGGTGGTTAGCACATAGGGCCGCTCCGGGATTAGTAGGAACAGGAGTGCAGCGGAACCAAGTCATTTAGGAGTAATTGACGGTAACAACGTCTAATAATGCAGTAACAACGCTGAAGGAAAACTTTGCTAATGAAAAAGCGACCGAAGTTAATCGAGAAATCAGGAGAAGATAGTTAAATCGAAAAGTTCCTCATTTGCGAGGAAGAGATGAGGGTGCAGCCTGAAATATATGAGTATAGGGTAGGTACCTATATAAGGCTGCTTCAAACGGTTCAGAACACGATGTTGCGTTATTGCGCATCTGCGCAATCGACGTGCCTACAAGATCAAGCGCGTTCGAGCGCCCTTGATTTAAGCAACCTCGCTTCCCCTCACTTTCTCCAACTAACGAAAGCAGGCAGGACTGTGACTCAGAACAAATACAACTCTAGGTAAAGATGCCAATGAAATCGAAAGATGTTGATATTAAGTTTTAAGTCTAAATCGGCAGTCTAGGTAACATGGAAGTCGCGAAGGTGGTCGAGGGTGAGACAAGGCGAACCCAATCCTGTGAGCTTAGGTAACCTTAAAAATCCCGTCATATGCGATTTACAAGCCACAGACAATACAACCACCATCAAGTTGAACTTCAGCTTTATACGTTCCTTCAAATTAATATCCAAAGGGTTCGTCAGAAAGGCCTACCTCCTATTTCTTCGATGTATCTATTCGACCTGTGATGCAGGGGTTTCATGTACAGTACGCGCCAGCATAAGCCCTCTACCGACGGCAGACGCCACAGTTCGTAATCATTGTGTTCCGTGGTGTCCTACACCATCCTCGTCCAACATAACTCAGGTACCTACCTAATTTTCAGCTCAAATGAAATCTTGGATAACCCTCGTCTTACTAGATCTGGACCGCTTGAGCATGATGGTGCTTGCACTCCTGCATACGATTGCCTTCATGCTTATTTAGAATGTAACAAAATGGGGGTACACGAACATCATGGCCCTTTATCTAAATCCACCATGGGAACTGGTTTGGCAAGCCCCAGGTCGCACTGCATGGTTCTAGTAAGCCGCCCAACCCCCCTGAGCTAGACCGAAAAACTCGTTAAAAAAGCAAGTTGATATTACTTACCTAGCATACATACCTGCGGAAGATACCGTGCCTTGGGAAATCAGAGGCGTCATTACGAGCGCCACCGACTTTGGCTCGTCGCTTATGAAACATCAATAACGGAAGAGTTCCGCTGTGAAAGAGAGCACAACTGAAAAATAAACTACAGTACGATTGTCAGTACGATGATTGCGAGGGCAAATACCTAATGTTCAAGATATAATGTATTTTATTTTCATATGCATACAGAGCGTATCAAACATGCCAACAGCATAACTCGAGATTCGTCTTATCCCTAATAGGCGCAAATCGAGTCCCATATCGCTCATAACCCATACCCAGCCACGGCGCCAACGCTGTTCAAACCAAAGCCCAATAAAATGGCTTCTTCGAAGTATATAGGTTACCACAGAGGTTCCACGGCAGTTCCTCCAACGATACAACCTAATAATAGTACAGGGATGAAGCAGAATTTTCAGCACTAATGCAAAATGCCTTTGTGCCCTCGAACGAAATCTTTCGGTATCGCCTCCAGGGCGTTTTTCCATCTAGTGTGCGCTGCGTCGGCTTGCTCAATGTCGCCTGCATCTCTATACCAATGCTCCAGCCGCTCCAATTCACCCAGTAGGTATCCCATGTCAGGATCCCATTGGCCCTCCATCACCGATACGATCTGTTCGAGATAGTGCACAGATAGCTGGTGGTTTGTTGCTTTCGCGACTGGGTCTTCGCTCAACAAGAATTGATTTCTGTGGTAGTGGGCTAGTGATGTTAAGGCAATATAGACGAAGAATTCGGTATTGTAGGCGATGCCCTTTGTATTCTCGAGAACTGTATTAGCGAGCTCGAAAACACGTTCCCCTTGCCATAGCGTCTGGTTCCCCAGAATAAGTAGCTCCGTTGCCTGGAAAACGGTCAATTCCTCTATTGCCGTCGGCATAGGCCCTTGAACCAGCCGCGAGAAATCACAGCGGCTTTGAAGTCGACGATATGGTTCGGATCGATATTGGTAAGCCCTCGGAATGAATATTAGAGGATATAATCTTGGCAATGTATCTGCCGGGAGGCCCGTGTGCTGTTCTTCTATGAGGAGTAGCTTTTCCGTGCATTCGAAAATGAATTCCCAGTATTCCTCGTAGTCATGCGTACTGAGATATTTCCAAATCGCCTGAAATAACCGTCCCAAGGGGCTATCGATTCGAACAGTGGCTGCGTATGCGGCGAGATACCTCCAAACCTCTTTGACGATTCCCTTGTTCGAAGCGTCGAGTACGGTTATTAATAGATGTAGAAGTCCATATATCGACGGTTTCTTGAATATCATATGCAATGACTTGAAACCCTGCTCACACATTGCACCCCCTCTCTCGTAGTGGCCAACTGAAAACAGCCAGTCCGCATTGGTAATATCTGTAATCGCACAGCGTACTTCGTCGCCACGATAATGTGCCGCGCAGGCGACTAGCGGGGTGTCAGGCGGACAGTACCAGTTCCAGGCCAGGTCCCTTGCGCATTGTAGGATGAGTTCCTGTAACGAGAGGTTGCCCGGAGCATGTAAGGCTTTGGGGCTCTCCGGGGGTGGTGTAAGACATCGCAAGTTCTCAGGGAGTTTCTCAGCCATGCCAGGTTCCACGAGATCGTACTGAGAGATGCCTTTTCTTTTGAGGTAGGCATCGATGGCAACCTCCTTTCCATTACGGCGAAATGTCGTTCGCTTGCCGACAGCGTTTCGTTGACGTTGAACCTGGAGCATGGCAATAACGTCCTTCTTGCTGTTGTTCTTGCTAAACCCCCACTTGTCAAAGCGCGACTTATACATTCTCACGCTATCGGGAAAGTTAGCCAACGGGATCTAAATAGTTAAGACGACCTAACGACTCACGTCGCTCTAAAGCCCTTCTGGCGCATTATCGCCATGACTTCCTTTAGAGGCCTGTTCTCATCTAGATATAATCGCCGAATCTCCTCTTTGTGAGATTCCCATACTTGGGCCGAATGTTGTTGCGAAGGATGCGCCTCTCCGGTCTGCGAGGAAAAGACCGTCTGTAGATGCATGGCCGAAGGCTTGACAGGCTCAACATCGTGCTTTGAGCTCGAGCCGCTGCTGTCAGTAGGGCTAGGTTCGCTAGCGGGAGGAGAGAGCTCTGGCGACATGGTCTGCATGACCGGAGTCGATACTGACGGGGTCCGGTAAGGAAGCATCATCCTCGCATTGGGATCAGGCGCATGGTTATTGACCGTGAAAATGAAGTCGCTATGCATTTTGACCTAGTCCCTATTGAATGCGAAAATCGTTCTCGACTGATGAAGATGTTGGAAACGAGTATGCGACCAGTCTCGTTTGCCGCGCAAGCGCGCCACAGGGATCACCTCGATTAATAGACTCAAACCGGTGAATATGTTCCCAAGCGCTAGTGGGAAATAGAAGAAGATTAAAAGAGCAGGGTCCTAAAACAAAGCAATCCCAGGCCAGGTAGCGAAATAAATGTATGTGGAACGATACCGACAATATGCCAATAAGTTAAGATGACGGGAGGTCTAGCAACACATATTATAATCAAGAATTATTCATACACAAGACAGTGGGAAGGATGAGTAACACCGTTAATAGTAACGAAGACGGAAGATTATCAACCCTGATACATAGTAGACCTAGGTCGAAGGAGGGGGCAAAAATTGAGTGGGGGAGCTTTAATACTAAATAGGTAATCATAATAGAATAAAGACTGTTTAAAATGCAGGAGGGAAAGAGGGACTAGGTTAGGCGATATTGTAGATGCCCTTGCATTGACGTAGGTAACGATACAGTACCGTAGTAATATGTAGCCTTGGTCCGCTGTGGGGTGTGTCAGGAGAGGATAATGGCCGGGCTTGTTAGAGTATAAGTCGGTGGGGTGAGGTTGCTTCGCACGCCTCTTTCGTCCTACGTTCATAGGTAGCGTACACTAGATGTATGTATTTGCCGCGTATGTAGTGAGATGACACGAGAGTGGCTACGGCGAGAACAAGCAAGTAAGCCATGTCTTGCCTGTTACTACGTATGTAAAGGTGGTAGAGAGGAAGAGATAGTCGGGGAAACGGTACATATGAAAAAGCTTGGCTAAGCCCGCCGAGGCGCGATTCTGCAAGAAAAGGGGAAAGGATAAAAATACCATGTAGTGTAGGAGGAGAGAGACGAGGTAGATGGCGAGATGGCCAGATGACAAGGAATAGGAATGTAGAATGGCTTGGAATAGGTGGAATGGGATGCGTCGAGTGGGTCCCCAATGCATTATGTACCTACATACATAGTACCTACTAGTAACATATATGTAAGTAAGATCAATCAATGGTAATAAGATGGGTGTGTCGTGCTATCCTCTCTGTTGAAACATTTTACCACGCACCTGCCCTGTCCTGCCTGTGATACCCCTTGCTCTATCCATGGATCTCTCCTTAGCAACTTGCTTTTTGGCTTAGTCCTATACTCGGGCTTCGGTTTAGTCTTCCTAACTCGCTCTCACTTGCACTCCACTTCGACCCGCCACTTGCAACTCACTAAGCTAAAGCACTGGCAGATGGACATGGCGCCATTGGTCTGATCTATCTGAGCGCTTCTTTTTTACCGCGGATCCCGTGAATACAAGGGTAGTTCAATGGTAATTGTCAGCCACAACCGCCCACCGTCGATAGGCTTAAAAATTAGATTGCCGGCCGTATCTAGACCAATCATCGAACCTATTAACCACCAACTAGTATTATAAGGGTGAGCACAAAGTTTGCACGGATGCTGCAACAACATTCGAGAACATCTTCAACGCAGGGCTGCGGCTGATCAGCTCTCCCGTAAACTTCCATGCAGGTCAGACATTGGATGGTAGGTATGAACGGAGTATGTATTTGAGTTTGGGTGTGAGTGGCACAGCAGATGCATATTTTGGTGTGGGCCACGTGGTCAGTCGATCCAAACCCAGATACAGGCCGAGAGGTAGGTACAGATGCATATTCCGCCTCATGTAGTACGTACATGCCATATACAGAAATGTATCCCATATAGGTGCCATTGATGTATGCACATGGCATGGATGGGTAAGGGCGGCCTGGTGTGGTCCTAGGGTTACACTGTTGCAGTATAGAAGCCGTGGTAGGTGGCATGCACGTGGGTTCTTGAGTTTCTGCGAGCCGGCTTAGGTAATTGCGACGATTATCATCGCGGCCACTATCAATGCAGAAGTGCCGAGTTCCATCGTACTATTGAGAGAAACCAGGGCATTTTTGGCTTAGGCGCGATTGAACTTCGGGGGACTCGTAATCGTAATGACAATCACTTGAATCGATTGATCATTTTGGACAGTAATTCAAGTAAAATACGGAGTTAACTAATTTCACGTGCTACTACCATCTTCTTTTGTATCTGGCTTCTTGTCGTCTCTTCGGGTCAGAATCTCGTCCACAATACCCATGTCTTTTGCCTCTTGCGCGGTTAAGTACTTGTCCCGCTCCATCATTTCCTCCACGTCTTTCAGATTATACTTCTCGTGATCAAATGCCGCATTCAGATGCTTCCGATAGATCTCATTAACCTGTTCGCGTGTGCGTTGTATCTGGTTTGCGTAAATCAAAATATCGCTGGCGGGGCCCTGCGTCCCACCTAGGGGTTGGTGGATCATGATACTGCTATGCGGTAGAGCATATCGTTTCCCCTTCTCGCCTCCCGCAAGAAGCAACGAACCCATAGAAGCCGCTTGGCCTAAGCACACTGTCGATACGGGCGAGCGGATATAGGCCATCGTATCGTAGATGGATAGGCCTGCGGTCACGGAGCCACCAGGTGAGTGGATATACATGGTAATCGGCTTATCCGGGTTGTCGGATTCCAGCCATAGTAACTGCGCAACGATCGAGGCCGACACTGTATCGTCTATGGGTCCGTTTAAACATATTATTCGCTCCTAGTCCGTCAATTGATGTTAGCCAGGCTCGGAAGGGATAAAAGAGGGCAATTGATAGCAGAGATAAAACATACTTGTAAGAGCTTGGAGAAGATGTCATCTATGCAATAGAATCAGTAATGCGACTCAAGAGGATTTGTTGAACTCGAAGGCTACGAACATGTCCTCCAACCACCAGACTATTCAGTCAGCTATATCACCTTTCTGCGCAGACCTAATTGAACTCTTACAGTAACTTCTGTGATATATGGTAACGGAATAGCTCCTCGAGGAGCTTGATTAGGGCCTATTGGAAATTGGGAGAAACGACGAGCTGTGTGTCTAGTTATGGTCGGGAGCGTTCGTAATGCCGCTCGCCAAAGCGATCGTTGGCAGTTCATGGTGTCGCAAGCTGTACCAATGACTTCGAAAAAGGTAAAAAGTGTCAGTGTCAGCTATTGCTGTATTATAGAATTGCTGTTAAAATAAGCTATTACGTTTGTCGTTAGTCGACCGATTTGGTGTTGGTTCTTGGTGGCACAGCTGAACTGGCTATGGCACGGGAAGGTGCTGGATCCAAGATCTAAACTGCCGCCGGAGCAGGAGCTATGACGCTCCACCGCCAAACGGTACGTACCTCAAGCACCACTAAATTGCTAAATTTATGACGAAGATTTCAAGCTCAACGACCACAGTTCCTTTCATATTCTATCTTAAGTATCTCCAATCCTAGACTTCGCACATCCTCTGCACCAATGCCAATGTGGTTATGAGACTATGTAAAGCACTGCTACAGAGCAGTGCCAACTTTGGCCATTACGGAACAATTGCGCCGTGTTTCAGTCGCCGGTACTTTGCCGATGATCGGGCTCAATATGACAATACTAATCAGATACCTTTCGAAGCCAATTCTAGCAGCAGGCAGCTTGCGAGCGATCGAGACGATGCCTTCAAGGTCGATCCACAAAAGAAGACTGTAGAGACGGCTGTAGGCGATCTACCCCTATCGCCCGTCATGGATCCTACATTCTGGGAAGCAAGGACACGGCACCAAACTCCAAAAGTAAAGCCTGGGAAGCCCCAGAATTCCGTCGAGCGGCAGCTCCGGGCCAACCCGTTTGGTATGAGTATTCTACAGGCCAGGTCCTTATTACTCTCCTTGAGTACTAACGTCCATAATCCACAGCGAAAGCTCTAGCGACACCTGTGCGCATGTGCACGATGACTCGCATCCGCCTACCCAGCTTCTTCCTCCAGGATTTCAACGTAGTCTCCCATCCCGAGACCGGCAAACCATGGTTGATTCCGCACAGCCTTATACCTGACGAGCATCCTGTGGATGAAGAACCGGACGCGAAAGGAATAGCAGAAGCCATGAGCGAGGCTAGCTCTCAAGAGACTGGGGACAGCATTGGAGATATAGAGTCTAAGTTGCACAGTCCCCAAGAGCAGAAGTCCGCCGCTGCTGCCTCAGCGACTGATGGTCGGCCAAACGGTCCGGCAGCGTACGTCTTAGCAAGACGCGATCTTCTCTCCTCCTTTACAGTAAAAAGGTCAGGCTTCGACCATGGACCAAAGCGTCTCACGGGTATAAGTCCGCGGTATAGGCATTTAGCCAGGACAGTTGTCTGGCGTCAAGACATGGATACCTACATCCTTAGTCTGATGCGGCAAGACATTATAAACGACTTAATATACCTTTCCAGGCTTTGCACAGAGAATGGGCGGTACTATATCGTCAAGTGCTGGGGTTGGAATGACGTCCAATACAAGCATAAGGGCGCCGTCCTTTGGTTTGGAGAGCCGGACGAAGATGCCAACTCGAGCCAAGCTCATAACCAACCAGGGCCATTTGCAACGTTTGAATTTCAGAAAACAGACATCCAAGGCCAGCCACTTACTGAAACCGTTGTCGTGCACAATATACCTATGCTCCTAGGGGTGGAGCAGGCTAAACATGTCAAAGACGAGGCTGCCGCCTTGCGAGATGGCTCCATATTTATGCTTGCTGGACGGCGGACGACAAATCTCCAGCTGAAACTCTGGAAACTACAGGGATATCTAGCAGATTATAGAGATGTACCATGACCTAATAAAGGAGTTATTGAATTCATTGTTCATATTGGTTCATCTCTCCATCGCTGAGAGGTTTATTATAGATCCTCATGAAGAAGTCTATCTCGCCATCCAACATTAAGTCTCGTCTCCGAGTCTAAGTACAATAGCCGAATAAGAACAAACCGACTATTATAACAAGGCTAAGGTATAACCGCTTTGTGGCAGTGAATATTGAGTTGCGAATAGCGCTAGAAGAGCCACCGACGTGTCTACCATACTGCCGCTCATTGATTGTTAGTAAGATGCCGGGTCTGCTCTTGTTAAGTTCCATCGCTACTTATTCTTACCTAGATTTCGTATCTATTTACTGTTCGAATTATTCGGCAATTCGACCCTAGCAAAAGGATCTTACTATCGCCCAAGAGCAGCGGAACACAGAAAGAACATTAAATCTATCCCCAAAAGTTGTAGTCACTCACCTGGTTCATGGCACTTCCGCATCGTCAACTCTCATCGCCACATTCTGAATGTACTTATTCCTTGCATCAAAGATCCCTCATAGATAAACAAAACAATGAAACCCATCTTATTATACGAACCACAGTAAAGCGAGATAGATACAGCTGGATACGTATAAGAGGTTATTGACTTAATGAAAACATATCTCGTAGTACGAAAAGAGCTTCTTAATAAAGTCGTTCTATACTCGTGATTTATTCCAGCTCCTAGAGCTAGAGTACCTACACATAAAAGCAAGGTAGACTTTACAAGGTAAATAATAGTTCAGGCCTGATTGAATATCACGAAGAATCACGTGCATAGCAGCAGTGCACTCAGAAAGGTAAATTTCATAACGTGTATCATTTCATCTATGGCTCAATCCGACCTATATCTCATAAGGGCATGAATGTAGAATACATGAGCAACCTGGATAGCATCAATCAACCGCCTAGCTGTAGCTGCTAGGAATTATTATGCTCCGCGGTTGGGAGGGGGTATGAGGAATTATGGGGAGAAAATGCCCGATTAGAGACGATGTAACCGGAAATAAAAACCCGAATCCATCCAAACTCCGAAGAACTTTTACGATTGCCTATCCTTTTGACTCGTTAAACCCATTTAGTCGACCTCCTCCATGGCACTGTCGCCAGTCTCGGCGGCAGCAGCTTCAGCAGTGGCCGGCGCCTCCTCAGCCTCAGGCTCCTCATCGAGGTTCAAGCCGAGAGACACAAGCTTGTGGATGCGCTCAGCGAAGCCAGCGGGCTCCTCAATTGTGAAGCCAGAGACGAGCAGGGAGGTCTCGAAGAGAAGCTGAACAATGGACTTAACAGTCTTGTCGTTCTCACCATCGGCCTCCACCTTCTTCTTGAGCTCCTTGATGATGGGGGACTTGGGCGAAATCTCGAAAGTCTTCTTGGAGCTCATGTAGCTGCTCATAGAGGTGTCACGAAGAGCCTGGGCCTTCATGATACGCTCCATGTTGGCGGACCAACCGAACTGGCCAGTTCGGATAGCGCATGGGGAGCCGACTAACTTGTGCGAGACGACGACCTTTTCAACCTTGTCGCCCAGGACGTTCTTCAACGCCTTAGCAAGGCCCTCGTACTCCTTCTCTTCGGCCTCACGGGCCTTCTTCTCCTCTTCAGTCTCCTCAAGGTCGAAGTCCTTGGTGATATCGACAAGCTTCTTGCCCTCGAACTCCTTCAGCTGAGTCATGGCATACTCGTCAATGGGGTCAACCAGGAACAGAACCTCGAAGTTCTTCTCCTTGAGAGCGTCCAAGAAGGGAGACTTAGAGACAGCCTTGATGGACTCGCCAGTGATGTAGTAGATGTTCTTCTGGTGCTCGGCCATGCGGGAGACATAGTCGGACAGAGAAGTCTGCTCGTCACCAGACTTGGTGGAGTTGAAGCGTAGAAGCTTGGCAAGGGCCTGGCGGTTCTGAGAGTCCTCGTGGATACCAAGCTTCAAGTTCTTAGAGAAAGCGCTATAGAACTTGTCGAACTGCTCCTTGTCCTCAGCGATCTCGTTGAAGAGTTCTAGAGCCTTCTTGACAATGTTCTTCTTGATGACTTTCATGATCTTGTTCTGCTGAAGGGTCTCACGAGACAGGTTCAGAGGTAGATCTTCGGAGTCAACAACACCCTTGATGAAGCTAAGCCACTCAGGAATGAGGTCAGTGGCGTCATCAGTGATGAACACGCGGCGGACGTAAAGCTTGATGTTGTTCTTGGTCTTCTTGGTCTCGAAGAGGTCGAACGGCGCACGCTTGGGAACGAAGAGGATGGCTCGGAACTCAAGCTGACCCTCAACAGAGAAGTGCTTGACAGCAAGGTGGTCTTCCCAGTCGTTGGAGAGGGACTTGTAGAAGGCAGCATACTCCTCTTGGGTGATGTCCTGAGGGTTGCGAGTCCAGATGGGCTTCTGCTTGTTGAGCTCCTCCTCTTCGATGGTAGTCTCCTTGACCTTCTTGGTCTTCTTCTTCTTTTCCTTCTCCTCATCTTCGTCGACCTCCTCGATCTTGGGCTTCTTGTCGTCACCCTCCTCGGTGGTCTCCTTGGTCTCCTCGGCCTCCTCATCAGGGACCTCCTTCTCAACCTCCTTCTTGACGTGGAGGTAGATGGGGTAGGAGATGAATTCGGAGTGCTTCTTGATGACCTCCTTGATCTTGCTCTCGTTGAGATACTCGAGCTGCTCATCCTTCAGGTGGAGGATGAGCTTGGAACCACGGCCAAGGGGTTCACCATCAGTGTCGGGCTTGACGCTGAAGGTACCACCAGCAGACGACTCCCAGATGTACTGCTCGTCATCGTTGTGCTTGGAGATGAAGGTGACTCGGTCGGCAACAAGGTATGCGGAGTAGAAACCGACACCGAACTGACCAATCATGGAAACATCGGCACCTGCACTTAGAGCTTCCATGAATTGCTTGGTACCCGATCGGGCAATAGTACCCAGGTTGTTGACGAGATCCTGAATTCAATGTTAGTATGGGTCTGTTCAAGACGGAGTGTGGGTGTTCAGATGTTAACTTACAGCTTTGGTCATACCGATACCGGTATCACGGATAGTCAACGTCTTGTTCTCCTTGTCTGGGATGATGTCGATACGGAGGTCCTTGTTGGAATCGAGCTTGCTCGGATCCGACAAGGCCTCGTATCTGATCTTGTCGAGAGCATCTGAGGCGTTGGAAATCAACTCTCGTAGGAAGATCTCCTTGTTGGAGTAGACGGTGTTGATGATGAGGGAGAGAAGCTGAGAGATCTCAGCCTGGAACTCGAAAGTCTCGGCCATCTTGATGTGTGTGTGTGATGGAATTAGGAGTCTGAGTGATCGAGAATGTTAGCTTAACTGAAATGAAGAGCGGTGGTGGTGATAGATTAAATTTGGGAGGTGGTTGGGTCTAGGAGGGGGGTATCGATAGTGGGGTGATAAAGTATCTCGCACAAAAGCGTCTATGCAATTGTTGCAATTCGTTGTTCGCAACAATATCTAGATGCAATGGTGCGTAATAGTTTATATCGTTTTACCCAGTAGTTTCAAGGTGATTGCGACAAATGAAATTTCTTCCTGGGCAGTGATAGGTGGGAGGCAGAAAGACAAGGCTGACAAGCGGGGGGAAGTCTGAAGAGCGATGATTTTTACTTACCAGTGATGATGTTGATATGGGTGCGTGTAAGGAGGATAAAGGGTATCACGGAAGAGATTGTGGTCTCTTACTCTAGTTGCTAGACGATGGAAGAAAGTTGTTGATCTGAGGAAGAGAAAATTGTTGACTGAAGGTGAGGAGGGAAGGGAAGAAGTATGTTCACGAAACCCAGAAGTCGCTGCTAAGAAATGTTCTTCACAGCTCTTTCTGTGCACAAGCCCCACATTGGTTTCTATTGAATTCTACGGCAATTCTGGTACTAACCAAGGAAAAGGAGCTCTCTGATTGGCTGAAATGTAACTCCATGGCAACCGCCGTGGGCCAATGATTGGACGAACGCATCCAGGGCACTGACAGCTGGTCCAGAATCTCTCTTGCCTTCTATCTCTTTGTGGTGCCTGCAGTTTCTCCAAACTTCTGGAAGATAACTCCTGACCGGAAAGTAAGGCAAACGGGGCCTTCAGTCTAGAAAGTCCGATTTACTACTGTACTGTAGCTGCCTAGATGGAACCTAAATAGATTGATCTCCGAGAACCCTGTAGATCCTGCGCTGGGGAATTACGATACAATTGGTTCTTGAGTTGTTGACTTTATGGGGGGACATCGTCCCTGCATTACAACATACTGATTTAGTTCCGATGAGTTTATTATTCTATACTGCCAGACTGTACCTATTACAATCATTAATTAAAATTGCTGATACATCTATCTTTTACTATACCCATTGTCGACTGAGGTGGAAACCCAAACCGCTTCCAATCTGAGACTTTGGATCCCCTCCGCAGTTTTCCCACGCACAGGGCATCGAGATAGAAAGTCTTGGAAGTTCTGTGCTCTTGTCCGCCAATCTTTCTCCACGGGGACAATCAATTCATCTCCACTTTCCTGATTAGGTAATAAGGCTGACCCTTGAGCTAACTTCAATTGGCAGTGGTTTTCCTTGATTGGCTGGGATAAAGTATCAGTTTTCTGGCAAAACACCGGGATACCCCACTGAGGCTGAAGCTGAGGCTCAGGGATCGTAAAATAGTGGCAAAGTTTCTCATCGACATGTAAGTATCTACACTCATTGCCTAACTTCGTCTCTATTCTTGAACATTCGAGCGGCGCATTTCTCCATACATGGTACATTCAAAGAAACATGATGGTAGTCACGTGGCACACCTAGGATAAGGGGAAGGAATTGGAAACTATCTGGCTAGACTCAAGGTGCACACACAGGATCATGTCTAGGTAGGTAACACCTAGAGGTGAATCATCTGACAATGGTCTCATTTTCATGATGTATCTCTAGAGACTTCTTATTTCTTTCAATGTACCTGATAAGGAGATGCTCCTTATAATTCTCTGAGTATCAAGAGCTCTATAATGCCTTGTAAATATTTCGTATTACGAGTGCGTCGATTCCCATACATGTGTAAGTAGTCTACGATCGAAACTGCGAAAGGAGTTATGAGAGCCTTACATCTTCACCTTGATGTATATTTCCTCTAAATATATGCCTAAATTACCTAGGTACCTGGGGAGCTCACCCGCCAGTCTCAACGAAATCCGCAAAAAGAGGAGAAAGAAAAAGGAGAGAGGGAGAGAGAGATAGATTTAAGTTACAACAATCGCGGTCGTGATATATTATCAATGTGCCCCTCCTAACGCAGTTCGAGTCAGCTTAACTATCCTTATCATAGCAGGCCATAGCCAAATACAATTTGACAGATTGTAGATCAATAAACATGTCCATATGTAGCCAGCAAGCCATAACTCAGTCAACAGCTACCTGAACATAATGATAAATCCTTCGAAGATGTCAATCCAACTACATTAAATGATTATAAACTCCTCTTCCGAAACCGCCTTGCCTTGTCGGAAATCCACCATTTTATCAAACACCTGAGACTCATCACCTCCGGCCGGGCCTTGGTGCTCGAACCAACCACAGCGCACAAATATCTGACACTGATCTTTTTCAATCCGTCGAAGCAGGACACCTCTAGCTCCTAATATCTCGCGATCTTTGTAGTAGTGGACGTAGATGGGCCAAGCACGGTACGTATTGTTCCCACTTGCTTCCCTTCTCCCGAGAGCACGGTCGAGCTCATCGCGACAGTCCCATTTCACGTAGCCTCTCCCAAGCCCTTCCAGCTGCAATACAGCGGGATCTGGCTCTGCAATAAGAACCTCCACCCTCGCAGGAATCAGACTGCCACAAGCTCGCACGCTACCTGCAGTAACGACTCCAATAGCGCTACATTCTTCGGCAGTAGAGAAACGTGCCTTCGCTACTGGAGAAAGGAAATTTTCGTCGGGCAACATATTGGTCGAAATAATTCCAGGGTGCGTCGAAATTGGAAACTCGAAATTCACTTTTCCAGGAAGGCTTAGCCATGACCATGTTGGGAAGCGATCCCTGGTATTGTTTCGATAAGGGAGCGTTCGTCTGTTCTCAACATCATCGCATACAAAGTGCCAGGCAAGTTGTTCCACGAGGTCTGCAGACCAACACCCGTAGGCGTATGACAGTGAGCCGAAGATATCAGCAGCTCCGGGTGTGGCCAGTAGCGGCACACATTCGGCTATACCGTCAACCACGGCAGCTCTCTCTTCCAGCGTTCGTGTACCAATCGTGCTATATGTCGTGATGATCTGTGTCCACATCGCAGCTAGGCATTTCTGTGCTGACTCAAACCCACGAAAGTCGGCAGGGTTCGACGAACCCGCTCCGGGGAACGGCACTGGTGGCCGAGGATCGAAGTTCGCATATGACTTGTAGTATTCCCGCGCGTAGGGCATGTTTAGTTTAAGCTGGCCAAGAATACCTTCTTGATTATCGACGCTCCTGCAATGGCTACCTGTTATAGCGAGGGCCTCACTACATAATGCTCCTCGTCCGTGATAGCATTGCCACCAGAGCTGGTCTTTCCCACAGTAAAGAGTGGCAGGAGATAGGAGAGTTCCTTGGTGGAAGAGAGCCGAATCCCACAGAGGAGAGTCGGAAACTGAATTCTGAAAACTCTCGCTCCTATATATTGCAAGTGCCTGCTCTGGGGCCCATTGGGGTCGAACAATGGGTATTCTGCTTAATTCCTTCGGGAATAGCAGAGGGTCAGATGAATTCACACAAGCCATGGCAGCGATATTGAATGCGCCTCCAGCAAATATGTGCGCGGTGGTGATTGGATCTTCAGTATGGTTGGCGCAGAGCTTGGGAGTCCAAAGGTATTCAACGCCAGTACCAAATGCAATCCGGGCAGCCTGGTGGAGACAGGTTGGGAGTTGAGAAGTCGAAGTCCATGAATGTACATTCTCAAGGCCGAACTCCCCGGTGACTGACCGATTATCAGTCCAGTCTAGATGGCTGACCGTAGCATAGAGCGGTTTTGGCGACAGTTCCTGGCCTGGAGGATACTGGAGAACCGTGTAAGACAGTTGTGCACTATCACGTTCTCTTCTTAACCGAATAAGACGGGAAGGACGCCTCAGAGTCGTTTGCGATCTGGTACGATGGTTTCGGCATGAGTTATGATACTCGGGGTTTTCGGAACGCAAACAGTCTGAGATCCAGCGATGGCAAAGATCCAACCCCTTGAGCTCAGTATCATGGTTACCTTGGCCTCCTTCCACTAGATAAGTTGTTAGTTATTTTCAAACTTCATCACGCAAGGTTGGATCGGACATACCTTGAACTGCGTTAAAAAACATGGGTCTGTTCGAATCGTTGACATTGGTAAAGATTCCGATTCGGAAGTTGTTTTCGTGCTCGGTGATATTAAAACTAGTCGCATTCTTATCTGGCGAGAGCGAGATAGGCTCAGGGGGCAAGGCGGCAGCTACAGCGATGCAAAAAGGGCATCTATCTTCTACTGCCTGCTTTAGTGAGGCGATAGAATGGTGATGGACATTGGCAAAGCTGGGGTGTAGGCAGTAGCCAGAAGGTGGACTCGAAGGCTCTGTGGGGGAGCTGAAGATCTGCAGGCAGGAAGAGCAGATGGGTACTTCTCTAACAATAGTCATTTTTTGAGGTTAAGTATTGGCGGCGTTGTAGAGAGGAATTAGGATAATAATGCGGACATGATGGTTTTTATATATGAGGTAGGAACCAAATCCCATACTGACTTGTATGTATCGAGGTACCTTGATATGGCCCCCAATTTTCTCTCGCCACCAACATTAGCACAGACTACTGCCTTCTGCAGTGAAACAACAGTATGGCGGCCAACAACAGTCGATCATATTATGTGAGCTCAAGGTCACGGTTTCGATGGAAGGACAAGGATAAATAGCGGTATGTAAATGGAGATGTGATTGCGTAGCCACGACTATAATACGTTCTAACCTATGCTTTAGGCATAAAGCTTTAGATAGGTACTTACCTACCTACTTAATACAACTTGAACAATACCTGGGCACATTACGATGTCGTATTCTATGGCCATTATGCCTCACATATAAGTACACAATAGCTATGTACGCTGGTGGCAGCCTATTAAGCCCGTTCTTGTCAGATTGACGAAATAGTAGGACCTATTGATATTGTCGTGGCGTACAGGTTGGTTATCTCGATCACGACTCTTCAAATCCTTTCTAAAGAAATCAGTGATCTGACAACCATGATGTCTACGGATAACAAGAAATTCGCGAGAACTCTTTCGACGTGTTGTTTGAGTAGATAGTCCGCAACGGAAGGGAAGATAGATCAAGCATAAGTAGGGTGTCAATTGTCTTCCATAAGTCTCTCTACTATCATACGACATTATCAATATCATCAACAAGATTTGACACAGAGAAACCCTTTAACTCTTCAATAAAATTCTTCTTTTCAAAAAACTTCTGCCTTTCAACCGATTTCAGTCTTTCGAAACATCCCTAGCCAATAAGAGAACGACAACCACCCTCATTTAACACCCAAGAACCGTCCTTAAGAGCTCCTCCCTCCGCTCCCTAAACTTCCTTACTAGAACACAAAAGATTTTGCTTTTCACAATCCCCAACTATCATATGGCTTCATGAGCTCATTATTCTTCACTCCCTCCGGGAAGTCCTCCTCACCAAGGTGCGTCGTGTGAGCCCAAGGCTTCAGGCCATTCTCCTCCCTAATCGTCCTTGAGAAGCAGCCGCTCCAGCCCTTCCTAGGGTACGCCTTATTCACATCATCCCTAGTAACCGCATCAATGATCTGGGGATTTATACCCATGTTGTCGTAAATAGTCGCCAGCTGGATGACCTGTCCCAAGAACGTGATCTTGCCCACGGTCCCGAGGTCCTGGTGCCGAATGATAGCTTCGGCGACGGCCTCGGCCTGAGCTTGTGGAGCGCCCAGTTCCTTGGTCAGATTTAGGGCCAGGATGCCTCCGTAGAACTCGAATGATAAAAGCGTCGCGCGCAGGTTGTCGTGCGTGGTGCCGATGTCGTGCAGGAGGCACGTCAGCGCCCACGTGGCCAACGAGAGCTTGCTGAAGTGCTCGGGGAATTGGTCCTTGATGATGGAATATCCTGGTCATTCCCGGATGTTAGGCTAAACCCAATTGAAAAGGGCGAATAACATGTGATTATGAGGGAAATTCTCTTACCCCAATGATAAACTCGCATTGAGTGGTTGTACGTCTGTTCGATGAGATGCTCTTTGGCGTACGCCTGGACCTTGGCGACAATCGGGTCATCAGAGGGAAAGGGGATGTCCTTCACAATTAAGGGGGATGGCTTGTGGAGATAGGGCTTGCCGTTGAGAATGGCGTTGCCATCGACTGGAACGGCATTCCAACCATGCTTCACAATGTCATCTGTGGATGCTGCTGGGGTGGAAGACATGATTGCAAGTGTTTAATATATTTTGATTCTTTGTTCCGATAGACCCAACTTGTTACCCCTTTTTATAAAAAGGGGGATCTATTCGGTTTATATACGATTTATGGCACCGGTGGCGGAGTTTAAATATGTGATTCTTACAAATAGTATTAGTCAGAATTTAGTGATATTGATCTGTATCGAATTACATCTCTTGCTCGGGGTTTGACTATGCAGAGTTGGGTGCGTATTGCGCACCAAACCTATACAACCCCGCGGGATCATAGCCTTTGATAGTCTTATACTTAAGACTATGTCGTCATCGGCTTCATATAAGTGTAGACTATAAGTAGAATCATCGCCGTTATGCGGCGTTCTCAGTATACAGTTACCGAAATTGCTGCTGTTACGTCTCCGGCGACTATACACCTTCCAGTCCCGGAGTTTTTCGCAGGCGATCCTGATATAGGGGTTTAAAATCCCCTTCTTAGATTGACAGTGCCTACAATAATACCCGTCACAATAGGATGGTATGATATGGTAAACATCGTCGATATTTCGGGATGTTAATGGAAGGGCGCGCCGCAACCGGTTCGGGGCAACGTTATTGAGATAGGGTCTCGCCGTCTGGCGAGGATGGTTAAAATGTAGTTCCTGCGATACGTACTCGAACGGAACTTGAACGCCACCGTTTGTTTATCTCGATTAGAATCTTCGTTGGTAATTAGTAATCGTGGCAAGGTCTCGTATGGATGGTATTGATTGAGAACTTACCTGATTTCATAGGAGCCTGCTCTTGTCATGTATCTTACCCACTTCACGCTTGAATAGTTGCTCTTTTCGAAGACTTTCAAATATCGGACCAGGAGGCCCGAGCTGGTGAACATGAGCAGACTGAAATTCAAGCTGAGAGGTGGGCGTGACCAGGCTTTCTGGTTGGTCATGCTTGTGAGCTCCGCTTCAGCGCTCAACACGAATTCGCTCTGGCCTGTGAAGCGGCCAATCTTCCAGACGATGTTGTTTTCGCTCGGTTCGTACTTGGCCTTGCCCTGGGTACAACGTTCCGTGATTCGAGCGGTGTTCAGCGGTGTTGGTATGCGAACGACAACATTCGTGGCGAACAGCTTGCTGCCAAAGTTCGCCTTGACGCCAATGCTGTACTCTACTTTGGTCTTGCCAACTTCGTTAACGATGGCGTGCACCTTGAAGGGTAAATTGACGTTCTCGGTTGCTCGATATCGCATGAGCTCGAACTCTCCATCGGGCGGAACAAATGAGATGATGCGGTCAGAGTCGAATTTGCCTAGCTTCACACATTGATGGAATTGACAATCCTCCAAAGTGACACTTCCTGCAGCTGCTTTTGTAGCTTTGGTTCCAAGCCTGTTTCCACTTGGCAATGACTGAAGTCCGTCGTGGTCTAGTAGAAGTCGGTCGTTGAGGCCGAATTTGCATTCAGGGGTGCCCGAAAGATACGCGCGCATGATAATCTGACCGGTAACATCGGCGCGAAGTACGGTTCCAGTTGCTGACATCAGAAGATTGACGTCCTCGATTACATCGACGAAGGCCTCATTCTTCCTGTACTTCACATCTGCCTTTCTCCACGATAACGCGCCGGTGGCTTGCATCGTAATCTTGGCAGAGTCCTCGGCGGCTCGTTCGGACTTGACACCTTCGGTGGTGATATACATCTTGAGGGTATCGGTCTCAGTGTTCTGGGGGTATCCAAAGTCGATGATCTCTGGAAGCATACATGCGTCAGGGATGGTTTCAGAGTAGTAGCGAAACATCGTACTCACCGTCTAGGAGTTCGTAGACCAGCACGAAGTTATTCTTGACAGCTTCCTCGTCAAACTTCCCAAAGTAACCCCTACCAAGCTGGATCAGCCGGTAGAGGAATTCAAACACGAGGGCGGCATTGGCATTGCTCTTCGTAATAGCAACCAAGTAGATATTCTCGTGCTTGACATGGCTGAAGGTGGTGCTACCGAGGGTGAGGATTGGGGAGCGGACCTGAGGATTGGAGATGACTTGAATTCGGAAGACATCGGCGAGACGAGGACGGCAATCATTACGAAAGGCTCGGAAGATGAGGTTCTCACCTTTCTGATTGAAGATTAGGATGCCGGACAGCATCTTGCCGACCTCGCGACTCGACCCTCGTTTGATGGGAAGAAGGGCGGTAACTTTTTAGGAACTGATAAGACGTGATACGGACTGTACAGTTGAAAGGCGACGACCATTGAATGTCTCGTCCAACCTCCCAGCCAATCAAATTGGTCGAGATAGCACTAGCCACGAGCGATAAGATACGAAAGACGCGTTGGTGGATCTTGCCAGGTGCTGACAGCTACTGCCAGCCGGTGGTACATTCCAAGCTGTCTCCGGACCCACCTTTACCCCTGAGCCAATGCGGGGTTCCGCCCTTAAACTCAGTGAAATTTTAGCTCTACTTTCTACATGGTATCCATGTACACCAAACTTTATGTACCTCTCTGGCCCTATCATATGTTGTCGTCTTGTGCTCATGTCATCGCCTTACAATCAATATAACCTTTGTATCGTTCATATTTCCTTGAATCACAGAACATCGAACGATATGACTTCCAGGACCTGAGGATGACTCGTTTCTTTGATCTATCTGGTTCAACTGTCTTAAACATGCATCCTTTAACTCGGCGAAGCTAGTATCAGGTGGCCGGCAGAAGAAGGTTTCCGAACATGATCGAGTTACCTTGTTCTCACTAGCTATGATCACTCGATTACATACTCATACCGTAGGGGGTATACGTTGTAATTCTTGCAGCAAGGTAACCTTACTTGGCATGTGTATATTAAATGTATATTAAATCACATGTGGTATTCCCCACAACCCGGTTCCCTTTGCATGAGTTCCGGATTCCGAGGCCTACCTTAACTAGGAGTCTTTTCTCAAGAGCCGGCTATATATTACCTCTAGACCCGAGAAAGAGGTTGGCCGCTTGGCGTAATATGAGACTTCTGGTCTAGATTATCATGGGGCCAGAGTTCTCAATGGCAACTAAAAACCGTGACGTTACTTAGCTCTGACTCAATTATGCCCTCCCTTCCCATTGACGTTACGGCGTGATACAGTAGCTGTGGAAGACAACAACGTTTTGTCCGAACCCACCGCGACTCCAAATCCCCTCACGGCATGAATTCCCTATTCTGGCCTGTCCAGGAACATGTTCCGAGACCACTGCCGAACAAGGCTAGGTCTATTCCAATGTCTTCCAACATCTGTGGCCTTATTATGTGGAACTCCCAGCTATTGTCTATTTCCATTGGGGGATCGTTCTTAAGATACCAATGGTCTTAAGTTCATATTGCTACCCTCATTGGAGACATCACATCTCCAGACGCCATGACATCTACACCGGTGCTTCCTTGAGGTTGGGTCACTTGTCGTCGTTCGGCCTAGTCCGCGAGTCCTATTCTAAAGTCGCTCATTTTACGGAACCATAAACCGCGTTCCCGCGCCTGGTAGGATAGTCAAGCGTGCCTCGAGCAACCCACAACATCTTGTAAAAAAAATCAGCATCATGTGGGGATATGTGATAGATTCCACGATCAGGTCTATGGCGTCCGCGTTCCCGTCTTTCCGATAGATCTAAGATCTGTGATGAATCTGATCTTGATAAAAAGGAGCCATCAGCCCCAACTCGCCGAGAAAGAAGTTCCATCACGACACGCCCACAGATCCCCATCTCGTGCTCAAAAGCAAGTGAAGTCAAAATGTCTGCGAAGAAGCTTCTCGTCGCTGCTCTGAGCTCTGTAGCTTTAGCCCTCCCTTTCGATGGTATAGTTGAAGAGCGCGCAGCTTGCGCATCAACCTGGTATGAGGCCTCGTATCACTATTAAGATCAACAGCTTACACCGTCTTAGGGGTCAATGTGGTGGTCAAGGATGGACGGGTGCTACGTGTTGTGCTAGTGGAAGCACTTGCGTAAAGTCGAATGACTACTACTACCAATGCCTACCCGGTGCTTCGACTACGGGTGCTAGCTCGACAACGACTACCCGTGCCACAACGTCGTCGACCGCTTCTTCCACCAAGGCTACAACTACCAAGCCGACCACTACTGTTGGCACTACCACAACGAAAGGTTAGTAGACACGCCGTTACGAGCTGCCATATGAAGTACACCCTCAATCACTGGAACTTTTGATTCTCGCTGTGTGAATGGTAACTGATTCCTGAATACGAAATAGCCACCACCACTGCCCCAGCTGGTAGCGGAACGGCCTCCTGGTCAGGGAACCCCTTTTCGGGCGTCCAGATGTGGACCAATTCGTACTATGCTTCAGAGGTTTCCGCGTATGCCGTTCCCACCTTAGGTGCTGGCGCGGCAGCTGTTGCTAAAGTGCCTAGCTTCATGTGGCTGTAAGGAGTGGCCTACCAAAACACCCAAAATTTCCGCTTAACTTGTGTTGTAGGGACACTCGGGACAAAGTCGACTTGATGGCGGAGACCTTGGCCGACATTCGCGCAGCCAATAAGGCTGGCGCCGATCCTCCAAATGCCGGTATTTTTGTTGTTTACGACCTGCCCGATCGTGATTGCGCAGCAGCAGCATCAAACGGTGAATACTCGATCGCTGATGGTGGCGTTGACAAATACAAGGCATACATTGACGCCATCGTCGATCTAGCCAAAACTTACTCTGATGTCAGGTTATTACTCGTCATAGGTCCGTTGCAGTAACCCTCAAGCCTGCGTCCGCTGTGCTGACACTACAATAGAGCCGGACTCCTTGGCTAATCTGGTCACGAACCTGAACGTGGCGAAGTGCTCGAACGCCCAAAGCGCCTACATGGAATGCGTACAATACGCAATCGAGAACCTGAATCTACCCAACGTCGCCATGTATCTCGACGCCGGCCACGCAGGCTGGCTCGGCTGGCCTGCGAACTTGCAGCCAGCCGCCAAGCTATTCGCCCAACTCTACAAAGATGCTGGATCTCCTCAGGCATTACGCGGTCTCGCCACCAACGTCGCCAACTACAATGCTTGGTCAATTAGCACATGCCCATCGTATACACAGGGCAACAGCAATTGCGACGAGTCGCGGTACGTCAACGCCATGGCTCCGTTATTGTCTGCTGCGGGCTGGGATGCGCACTTCATCACGGATACAGGCCGTAGCGGAAAGCAGCCCACGGGCCAACAGCAATGGGGCGATTGGTGCAACGTCATCGGAACGGGCTTCGGCACACGCCCTACCGCCAACACAGGAAGTGACTTGTTGGATGCGTTCGTCTGGGTCAAACCCGGCGGAGAGTGCGACGGCACAAGTGACACAAGCGCCGCGCGGTACGATTACCACTGCGGTTTGGCGGACGCCCTTCAGCCAGCCCCCGAGGCGGGCTCATGGTTTGAGGCATACTTTGAGCAGTTGTATAAGAATGCCAACCCCCCTTTTCAGTGAGGGATTGAAAGGGGTGGCCGAGTTATATAAAGCCAAGTGATTTATTTTAATTTCATTTTTTTTCAATATCTTCTGTCGGTTGTTTAATATGTATAGGTGCTTTTAAATGAAGCCTGGCTGTGCCATTCTATAAAAAGACGGAAGATATCAACAATATGTGCTTGATCATTAGACATTCTGGATTAACAAGGTTATTTAATCATATATCCAAAGCCCCTTCAAGGCAAATTTCCTGCTCGCTACACTTTTTTTCGACGGGCACAAGAGCCCACGTCCGGGGAAACATTACAGCCTCTCTTTTTTATAACTTATCTCCTCTTAACAACAGCAACCTGTCCTCTCACAGGAACATTTTCCTCTCTGCCCGGGGTAGGGAATCCATCAACAGGCACTCCGGCGCGGAACAGCAGGCAGTGCGACGAACCGCCAAAGTGAAACATGCCAATCTGGTCGCCCTTGCGCACCGACTGTCCCTGCTGCACAGTGATCTCGCACGTGCTCACCTCATCCATACCCACGCCCACGAAAGCCATCAACCCAATGGCCGGGTTATCCGCCTGAATGAAGATCACCGCGCGCGTCGCCAGCGCCGTCAAGTATCCCTGGGCCACACTAATCCCCCTCGTGTCAATCTCACCCGGCTTCTGCGTGCTCCTCTCGCCTTCCACATACCCGCCAGCCGGACCCTCAAACAGAGGCTCACTAAAATACGTCCCGTCCTTGACAAAGGCGCGCACAATGCGCCCGCTAACAGGCGAGTGCCAGCGGTGGTACGACAGCGCGGATAAGAAGGCCTGGTACACGGTCGCGCCGTCGAACTGCGCCGCCAGCGGGTCGTGGCCCAGCATGTCGAGCACGGAGTACGGCTGCGCCTTGATCCAGAAGCGGTCCCGCAGCTTGGCGTTGCGCGCCACGTTGTACACTTTGGACTCGCAGGCGTTGGCGACTACGCTGTCGTCGTCTGGCGATGCGACGGGACGCGCGTTTTCGCGAAGCTGGCGGGTGAAGAAATCTGTGCCGCGCGGTATTGTTAGTTGTGAGGAGGGCAGAAGGAGGGAAGGGGAGGGGGAAGGGGAGGGTTGGGTGTTCTTACCGTCCCAGGAGGTGAAGCCGTAGTGTTTCGCCGACGGGTCGCAGACGTATATGTCCTCGAACCGATGCGACGTCCTCAGCGGCGCGTTGGCTACCTCCATTAGGTCCTTGAGGCCGTGCTCGGAGAACCAACCCTGTTTGTGGGATGCGAGGACCTCGGCTGATTTTGGCGACTGATACAGCGATTGGTGTTAGTTAGTCTCCCTGTCTGTTTGAGGATAACTTCGAGTGAGATTCAAGATGTTTACCTTTAGGAACTTGCCCCATTCGTTAAGGATCCTTTTCATCATCTTGTTGACCTCCGGGTCCAAGAATGCAGCGTGACCGCTAGATTATCAAGTTAACCAGATGCCGGATTACTTACAGGTGTGTATGCGAGGGTTCTCACCTTGGTGTGGCCATCACATAGTCGAATATTCCCACCATAGGGACTCCGACCATGCCAACACCGAATGCAGCATCAGTCCACTGGGGGGCTTGCGTGAAGATGTGGTTGAGCACGGCAAGCATGTGCCGATAGTCGCGGATCTGCCTCTTCGTGCCAGTCGGGTCCTTATTGTACGGCTTTTTGAGCGGGATCTCCTCCCACATCTGATTAAAGTACATGTAGATCCGCGAATCCCCCTCAATGAGTTTCTTGAAATCTTGGAGAACGGGAATCAATTCCTTTTTGCCGCCTTTATCGACATGATCGATTTGGGTCTTGAGCCATTCGTGTTGGATACGATGGTCCGCAGGGAGCCAGGCACCATGCCTGCAAACGATTAATATTACAAACAGATACTTAGCAACGTACAATTCAAGTGTAGCTGCTAGGTTTCATTTACGAACCTCTGGACGCGGTGTTCCTGGGGAATATCGTGTTCGTCGCCGTGTTGGTGAACCATCTCGAACTATATCGGGCCCGATCGCCAAGTCTCCAAGGAAGTATTCGATGTGGATAATCAATACTCTCCTGGGACCGTTCCTGAATTGCCAAGAGTGATGGTCTGCTCTACGATCTCATATACGATGGGGATGCGGGGTATGGATCTAATGTTATTAAGGAAAGCCATCATCATAGGAGAGCTCGAAGGGCCAGTCATGATGTAATGATTGTGTGTAGCTGCAGGGCGATCACTAAGAGCCCCAATATATAAGAATTGGGTTTTATGCACCCCTAATTATCGAGCTAAGGGCCAAATTGGTTTCATTGGATGCTATGGCTTTCTGGACAGTAACTTATTAGTCAACTGATGCTTTCTCTTGATGTGGTTGGCAGTTTAAAGTCATAGTGGCCACTGTCAAAACAAGTTGAGTGCTTCGGCGAGACAGGCGGCAAGATGTTTCTAAACAGGACATCCAAGATGCTGTGGTAGTCACTATTGTTAGGAACACTAGAACGAATGTCCCTATTTTCCGTGGGGGTCGGGAGCACGGGGCACTAGGCTTAGGCGTCTTGGGGAAACACTGCGTCTTTTTGATCGCCCGGCTTGCTGGAGGCTGCAACAGTGCCATAATACTCCAGTAAATCTTCGGAAGATCATAAATATGGCCATATATAACCGCTAGAGCAAGGTATAGAGCTTACCATCTTTTGGCGAAGATTCCAAACGAAACCTCCGGCTTGTTCTCAGTACCGTAGGGAACCCGCCGGTACGTTGGGACAAGCTTCGCCCTGCTCGAGTCCGTGCATTAAAGGCCGAGAAGCCGATTGTTTTGAAGGTGGCCAGCTGCTCTAGAATGATGCTCCATTCGAAGTCCCAACTCGACCCTTTGACCTTACTGCCAACCAACGCCTCGAATGGATCTATCAAAAAGGTCGTTCCCAATCCATATTTTCAAGCCACTGCATGAAATCGTTGTCGGGTCCCAAGAAGGGAGCCTCCATGCCAAAGTTGAGATCTGCCATTGCAGGATCAATTGCACCTGGTATGTACCACCCACAACTCTGTCCCGGCTCGTTCGCTAGGACGTTTGAGTTTGGTTGGCTGGACACTTGGTGTGCATGTTGTTGCGCCGGCGGCTCACGAGGAGCAGGAACCTGTACTGGATCTGATGCGTTCGGAGGGCTCAAAATCCTGTCAAGTATATGAGTGATGACTTTACGTCCTTGATCACATATGCTATAGGAGCCATCTGTAGGATCAATGGCCCCTAATCTAGCTGCGAATATGGCCAAGTCTTGGATTGTCTGACTTCTAGGCAGAAGAGGCTCCTTGGGATACACGGGGAGCTGTTCTTGCTTTAGTAGCTCGACCGCGATGACTCCTGCGCTTCGCAAACCCTGAACTGCGAGGAGCGAAGCAATGTCTGCTTGGAACAGCGTCCCCAGGTCATAGCGTTGGCTCATCAGCAAGATATCCTTCAAGATTGACCGCGCAGTGTATATGAGTTTCTCCGAACTTGCGTCAGCTTTGCGGATCAATACGCGCTGAAGCAGGAGGTCATTTGCCCGGAACGACTGACGGATAACGACCATGAACATAATTTCTGTCGGCGTTCTACCCTCGGTTTCCAGGGGCCCGTCTCTTATTTTCTTAATGAACGGTGGCAGTCCCTCTAGGTGTTGTTCATTTCTTCTCTCAATAATTTCCGCGCGGTGGAGGATCTCTTCACGGGTGTATTTTCCTATGGCTATGTCGAGTATGTCCTCTCTTTGAGGTGCAAATCCTAACCAAGTCTTTATCCAAGTAACGCGATGTATTCTTCCGGCCGTGTTAAAGCCTTGATCGTCCAGTCCAGCTAGTGCCAGAGCCAACTCGTCTCCTTCAAGGACCAACTCAGAAACGGAAAGGTCCAGGGGTGGCTGAAAGTCACAGTATCGATGAGATAATCGAGGGGGGCGACCTAAGAATGTTGATTCGCCGATTTCTGCGCTGTAGGTCTGAGCAAAGAGCCTTTTTCTTATCTCCGAGAGGAAGAATGGAAGTCGATCTTCTGCCTTGACTCCCTGATGCAAGCCCATTGCAATGACCGCAGTTACAATCTCGCCATTCTGAGTATACGTGGCGTGACCAGACTCGCCTTTGATTTTTCCAGTTAAACAGTAATTTTCCATCAACAACCAAACAAACATGTCACCTAGGACCTCGCACTCACGGCAGAAGCTCAAGCAAGCTTCTGATATCTCGAGCATCTGTCTTGGGAATGAGGGATGGGCGAATTTGTGTGTCTTGGAATACCTATTTGAGGGCTCGGGGGTATTTGCACACTGGCCAGCAATTGCGGCGATAAGACCGACGACCTCCCACCGCAAGTTAGGTCCGGTCGAGGAGCGTGCCCACTGTGTAACCGTGGTGTTCTCATTGAAGGAGACTGGAGCCTGAGTATTGCGCCAAATTAATTCGCAAAGTCGACGGATCTTTTCAGGATTCTGATCCCTTAACTGCATTTCTAATATTAGCCCATATGTATTGTGTGAGGGTTTATTTCAGAGTTGTTTTTTTCACACGTACAACGTCTCCATGGTGCGGCCAGAGGCCCCAGAGCCACTCTTTCATGATAGGCTCTATGCATATACACCCTTCGTCTTCGCATATTTCGTACCAACGTGATACTAGACGAATAAGCATGGAGTTGTCCCTTAAGAACGAAAGCACTTTGCATCCTTGTGCTATGCGATCGTGTGATAACCTGACCTTCTGAACGGGAGAAGATTCTAGATCGGGATTAGAGATGCCGGAGCACCCCAGGCCATCTTCAAAGATGGAAATATAGGAAGTCTCGCCGAGGAAGCCTTGTCTCCCGGTATGGCTGGTATATTCATCCCGGAGCTGTAGTGGTGGAGCGGATGCTGCTCTGTGAATTTCGCGCGTTACTACCTCAGCAGAACGTAGCAAGAGACTCTGAGGGGTAAGGCAACTGGGAGGCTCCGCATTTGGTGTCTCAATTGACTGTACGGCATCTCCTAGATCCTCACCGGTCGTCGGCGTCAATGGTATTGAGGGAGCTTTGCCCCCTTTTCGGCGATTCTACCTCAACCGACATCAGCCTGACTGACTAATAGATACCTGAGATACAGAAGATGTGCATTGTTTAGCACTTTTCGACTAACCTGTGTCAAGGGGCTTGGGTGATAGATACACTGATCGGCGCATCGTCTCTTGATACATCTACCGCAAGTCGGAACAACGTGATCACATCTCAACTTAGATCGTCTACATGGTTCACATGATCTAGACAACACGGGTGATATGGAAACAAGACTCAATTCCCAGTTCGTGAGGTACATGGCTTGAGAAGTATACCTATCTTAGTATGTACCGGACGTCCCAGAGAATCTAGACTTGGTCCCACAGTGCCCTCAGGTGTAAGCTTAGGTACCTAGGTAGGTAGGCAGAGAGGAGATTAAAAATGCGTACTGCAGTTTTCCATTGCGACGATGCTTTACAACTAGATTACGATTTGAGGGCGTTTGCTGTAAATCTATAATCTGGCCACCGGGTGGTTGTTGCGGATGATTCATCCTCAGATCGCCTCGGAGTGAACTTCGGATCTAGAATGGA
The DNA here is from genome assembly GCA_022432515.1 of Hypoxylon sp. NC0597. Classification (NCBI taxonomy): domain Eukaryota; kingdom Fungi; phylum Ascomycota; class Sordariomycetes; order Xylariales; family Hypoxylaceae; genus Hypoxylon; species Hypoxylon sp. NC0597. The sequence continues at coordinate 776,641 of JAJKLA010000009.1, read as the reverse complement.
GTCGGAGTTGATATAACTAATGCAAGGAAGGGCTTTTACTAAAACAGGGGATCACCAAATTCTTTTCTAGAAGTATTCCTGGAAAAGCTTCAATGGAGCTCTACTCATTACTTCAGAGGAGGAGAGACCGGCATTCACATCCGCAAGCAGAGAGTCTCGATCCCGTCATAAAGGAAATATAGGAATCGAACTCCGATATCCTCTGATGTTGATTGGTGGAGATATATCTTTCGGCGTTCGGCATATTTCCAAAAGGGGTAATTCGGTCAGCTTATGTAACCAGCTCAAGGTACTCTCTGGCATGACTCCGAAACTCGTGTCCGATGCATCCATTCATTCTCTAAGCAAGAACTGGCGGATGTAAATCCGCTCATCTTGAAAGTGTTCAAGGTATCTCCTTGCCCCTAACTGCCCTCAACGCGATTCATTGAAAAATTATCACATGTATCGGCGGGAAACTGGCGACCCCTATGTTTTCTTCAAGATTCAACCATGTACTGATAATGGAGTGTTCGTGGCATCATCAATTTTGGATCACTAGCAACCATGACGCGCTCTAGTCAAGATTAAGTTAATCATGTGCCCGACACACATTCACAATCATTTGAAGTATAACGTTGACTAGAGCTGATCTTATTATCAATACTAAACTTCAAGGCTACCTACCAGGTATTGGAATTGGTGCCCTAATACAGGCGCCGCTTTCATCATCTTGTACCCGCATCACGATTGAATATCCCATCTTAGTGTTAACTCCGGTTTTTCTTCGAGTCGATGGTGCTCTATTCAAGACAGTCTCGCCTCACGACGTTAAAGTTCTGGGCACTTGGCTCAAATGTCGAGTGGCGAGAACTAGAAGGGGACAAGAAAGCCCGTATGAACTGGCCGCACGTCGAGCTTTGCCTGTGCAAGTTATGGGAGTGTAAAGTCGCGGAGTAAATTGCTGGTTTCGATGACTGGTCTTACGACAGTAAAGGCGGTTTCCATGTTATCAGCGAACTCATCAACAGCGTGGCTTCCGTCGTTTGCTAGTACTTCCTCGACGGGATCCCCGGGAAGTAGGTCTTTAGCACCGGGTGGAACATCTATCGGAATCTCAACATGACGGCCGGTGATCAGGGACACAATAGGGATTCAATAGAGCTGGGACGCCAGGATTGGGTGCTCTAAGTGTGCTCACTGCGAGGCTTCGGTCTCTAAGGAATCTAACATGAGATTTCAATGGATAGGTACCTACCTAAGCACCTAAAACAGACAGTTCGACTGTTACTTTCGACAAGCAGCTATGTGATGAGCTGATAGATGCCATAATGCATGGCCGTTGTCTAGGCGACGAGGCTGTTGATGGTATTACTTCTGCGGGAGGATAGACGATGATAGTAGACCCGGGAAAGTAGAAGGGAAGCTAGATTTGAGAAATCCATCAGTGAATAGTCATTTCGTCCTACCCACCATGGCATTATCTTTCACTTCCTTACACCACCGCAATAGGACAAACGAGTTGCGAACTGGGGCTAGTGATTAAATTAGATCAGTTCACGCAACCTTAGGGATCATCTATGAGCCGTCTTAGGTAAACCACCACGAATACACCGCTTTCTCGTCCTTTAATAACTCAGCACAACTATCATTCTGGCGGCCACGTGGAGCTATGTCAGCTTGCAGGGTTATAACGTGGGCAGTCAGATTCCTCCCACTCACTTAATCTTGGAAGATCCTCCGGGACGGGAGGAGCAGGTAGGTGTTTATGTAAGTTGGGTGTCGTACATGAACTAGGCCAATGGGAACAGTACAATGTAACACAGTGAGGAATTAGGGGAACAACCCCTTGCTCGCGAATCCTCTATCAGCATTACATGCGTCCACCCCTTATTAGAACCGACTGCGATATTATTCTCAACTCTGGGTCACGTCATCACCGGCCTTCAAGCCATGTAGGGGTTGCTTAATCAAATCTTTTAAATTGCACATTCAGCAGTCCTGATCATATAGTAACTTCATAGCCTATCATAGGAGTGGAGCACACGTATGCTCAGAAGCTTGGCCCGATAAGCACATATTCGGAGAGAAGCCCTCCCGCGATGGCTCCTCCGGCCAGCCAGAACCCATATCTGAACCACCACCAACAACTTGCCGATTCCTTCAGGTTCACGTTGGCAATCATAGCGCCTAGGGACAGCAAGGAACCGCCGGCTGCAATAACGTAGAATGGGATCCCCATATTCAGCAAGTTTCCGCATGTATATAGTAGCGTAACCATACAGCCAAGGAGTAGCCATAATAGCGGCTTTGTCTGATCCTTGAATAGGACCGCTATGCTCTTTAGGCCCACCTTGATGTCGTCCTTGATGTCCTGGTGCGCGTAGATAGAATCGTAGATAACAGTCCAGAGAATACTCGCGAGAAAGAGACACGCAGTGGACGGCTCGGCCCAAAAGAGTTGTTTCCATCCGCTTTCGTCACCCCCTCCAAAAGGTTCTCCAGTAAAAGGCTTGAGACCCATGGCACAGGAGCCCATGATGATTCCCCACGCTAAGCAAAACCCTAGCACCAACTGCGCAAAGTTGGTGTGCCGCTTGGCCCACGGGTAGTAGCATGTGCCGATGATATTTGGGATGGCATATATCGCGCTTCCTTCCGGCATCAAGAGTAGAAATGAAGCAGCGCCGATAGCCTGCGTAGCTGTAAATATGAAGGCGGCCCGCGGGGTAATTGCTCCTCGGGGGATAGGTCGCTTGCTTGTGCGTGCGATGGACTTGTCGATAGGCGCATCGATGAGATCGTTCCAGCCGTGGGCCGCGTTCGAGAAGAAGAAGCTGCCGCCGAGCATGATGAAGCTCGCCCGAAGGACCTGGGATACGGGCGATCGTTGGATAATGGCCGCGAGCATGACACCGAAAAAGTGCGGAAAGTAGATTAGGAAGAGGGCGGCCGGCGGACTCAGTCGTGCCAGTTGGACGTAAGGAACCCACGAAGAGGGTAGACGGCCAACCCAGCCGCCAACATGTCCACCGCCGTACTGCTGTGCGAGAGCATTATTCTGGAAGGCCGAGGCCTCTTCAGCCGATTGCGACTTTTCGTTCTTCGTCTTACTGTTCATAGTGTCGGGGAGCAACAGAGGAGGCCCGAGAGGATGGGATGACCAAGAGAAAAGAGGGAACGTTCTCTCTCATTCTTCTTACCTTTTCTTCAAGATAAATCCTAAGACACGGCGAGACCACTTAATCTTGCATCGTTCCCGACTACTACTTAGTAGCATGAGACACTAGTCAGAGTAGTCCGATAGGCTACCAAGGATGCTGGTATACATATGTAGGAACAGTGACCTCCATCCACATGCGAGTGCTGCATCCTTCACCCCACACGAGACGGTGTCTTGTCGCCCGTCGAGGGCCCCCAGCTCGGTCTGGCGTCATATATGTTTACGCCATTAACGGGAAGCTTGAAGGCTTACCATAGAGTCGGGTCGTGCTAAAGAGAGTACCTAACTGTAGCCAATCATGGATGACTAGCGGAGAAGGTTATCATGATTCCATGAGATGAGCAAGGACGTGCTCGCCCCAATAAATGGGAATATAATACGGTGGAAGAAATCTCCGTTTCTGTAAGAATTATCTAGCATACTTCTCCGCGAATGGTAGAAACACTGTTACCCAAGCCGCTACGAGGCTCGGCCCCCTAATCAAGCCGCCAACGGGCTGTCTATACATAGTAAACATATGTAAGCCGACCCTAGAGCGTCCCGAACTGTACCAATCGGTCCTACTCCTAATTTGGTGGAGGGACTAGGAGGTATTAAGTCGTGTCTGTCCATTGAGTAGTTGTGACAGATCCGAAGAGGCAATTTGGACGATGAAAAGGTTATGCCTGAGATTCCATTAACGGCTAGACCATGTCGGAACGACAACCTTGGCTTAGGCAAGAGAATTACCAACATGGCTTGAGATCCACATGGCAAAATACAACGGTATGATCCTAGGCGTTCCCGTTGGGTTGCATGGGTCCTCAGTAATCATACTGTAGATGATCGAGTATGACAGCCACAGCGCGACGAAACCTCAGCTCGTACCCGTCGGAGTAATTCCAACAAGCTTTGGCTTGCAGATTCTCGTCACCCACGTTAAGATTGTGGTGCGGGACGGAAAGTTGCCTATGTGCCGAAAATCCCGGCATATCGAGGCGTCACCATCGAGCGGCCCGCAATAGAATACAAATCATTTCTGTAGCTCACAATAGAGATCATCGTGTGGTTCAAGCCCTAACGCTTTTCAGCTCAAGCGCGATTAATGCAATGTTGAATTAACTGCAACGGCAGTGCACAGCGCACCGTAACACACTGTCATTTAGACCCCTTGAACTGCGCTAAAGCATGTTGGCGTATTACTAGCTTGCGGGCTAAGAGCTTGGTAGACCGTCAGGGGCATATTGTACCCCCTGTCGATATTGGGGCACATACGGACAATGATGTAAGCAGGTCTGGTCCCTGCGAGGACATCGTCTGTTTCGCAATAGAATCCATGTCAGATTACCGGCACACACATAGCAGGGCGGCAAACCGCGAGGGGCGCGCTTAATGGCTTGATCCGCCCCGTATTACTATTTCCTAGGAGATGAATACATAGGCTGAACTGGACCTTAACCCCTTTCGCAGGGGCGTAGCATATTATGAGCATGCCCCGAAGATTTATTGCTCTTAGGGCTGGAAATGGCTTACATGTGATTTAATAAGTAGGACTAGGGTCCCTCCAGAGCCCAGGTACTCGACGGTCTGCTCGTCCTTATACTAGGTATTTAAACTAGCACACTGACGCCGAGACGGCGTGAATAGCCAGAGCGAGCTACCCTCAAATCATTGGTTTCGGCCGAACAAGAGGATCATGGCGCGTCCCACCGCATTCCAGGCCCTCGTCGGCCTCGTGCTTCTCTTCTGTTCAGCAGTGGGAGCGTCTCAAGACCATGCCTTGTGCAATGAGATCAAGACTAAGCTCGGCAACGATACAGTCCAGCCCACGGAAGATGCCTATGAGGCTCTGAGCACTGAGAACTGGTAGGGCTTACACTCCGCCAATCCAAGAAAATTGGTCAACTGACTCCGCCGCATAGGTCACAGACAGTCTGGGCAAAGCCATCATGCATTATTCAGCCCTCCAGCACGGAGGAGCTTTCATATGTGGTCTCAACCACAGTTAAGTGGAAGGTGAAGTTCGCTGTCCGCTCCGGGGGTCACTCGGTGGTACCAGGAGCAGCAAACATCAATGGCGGCGTTCTAATCGACATGGCCAAAATCGACACCGTGGAATACGATGCGGATAAGAAAGTTGCTGTCGTAGGCTCCGGACTGCGGTGGAAAGAAGTCTACACCTCTCTAGACCAGTACAACGTAACGGTTGTTGGCGGTAGAGTTTTGGAAGTGGGCGTTGGCGGTTTGACCCTCGGAGGTACGCCGCTTGTTAATTTTGTGTATGAACGGACCATTGACAGCTGACACAGGTGGTCTCTCATACCTGGCTGATCTCTACGGCCTGGTCTGCGACAATGTCGTCAATTTCGAGGTAAGCAGGGCTTTAGCTGAATTTCCGTGCTCCGCGCTAGCGCTGACTCAGACCTGATACCGTAGGTCGTAACCGCAACCGGAGCTGTCGTCAACGCAAATGCGACGTCGAATCCAGACTTATTCTGGGCTCTGAAGGGCGGAGCCAACAACTTCGGTAAGACTTAATAAAAGTGGTGGCGTTACACTGTAGAGATGATACCTAGGTAGGCTTACACATAATCAGGCATCGTCAGCAAGTTCACGCTGAAAACATACGATATCCACGATGCCTGGGGCGGCGTCAGGGTGTACTCGCTCGACGCTCTGCCACAGCTCTTCGATGCCATGTACCAATACCAGTCGGTCGCGAATAAGGATCCTTACGCGAATATCATGTTACAGGCGTTCCCAACAAATGCCAGCATCGGTGCTATACTCAACATCGTATACTTGAAGCCCGAGGAGGAACCGGAAGCTTTTGCGCCTTTCCGGAACATCACGCCCTTGGCTGATTTGACTAAGCTCCAAACTCTGACTGAATTGATGCTTGCAGCACCTGTGCCCGAGCTGACACGGTGAGTCCCGAGATGGGCTAGGGCCTAAATTGTCTCATATACTGATTTGATCCTTAGTGTGAACTGGTTCAGCTCAAGCTTCACCAACGATAAGGAATTATTTGACGAAGTCGCTGAAATTGTGACCAAAGCTCCGGAGTTGGATCAACTCACAAACCTGACAGCAGGATCCTTGGCTTTCGGCTGGCAACCCATTTCCAGCAGTGCCGTTCTCGCAGGACAAGCCAGCAATGGCGGAAACGCACTTGGCTTACAACCCGTCAACCAGACCTGGCTCGTATTAGATGTAGGTTGGTGGTCTCCGGAGGACGACAAGAAAGCGCATGATTATACGTTGAGCATGATCAACAAGGTCGACAACGCATCCAAGAGCAGCGGCCATTATGTCGACTACATCTTCATGAACGACGCAGCCGCTGATCAACCTGTCATCGAGAGCTACGGGGCAAAGAACGTGGCGAAGTTGAAGAACACGGCCCGCAAGTACGATCCGAATGGGGTATTCCAAACCCTTGCTTCAGGGGGATTCAAGTTACCTTGAACCCCACCACCGAGCTTTTTGGTTATCATGCAAGGCCGATGTAACCAAACCGGCCGCGTGGTAGAAAAAAAACAACTTCAGGACTATTTTCGTAATGTATATATTGTTGTATATTTTAAGATACCCTCATGCCCAGTTCTAGCTGGCTTAGACGTTGCATTTGCCTAGCTTTTTGATAGTCTTGGATTTTCTTGTCTGGCCAATTAAGAAAGCTTGTAGCTTGGAATAGAGCTCAATCTTGAGCTAACATTGCTGTAACATTGTCATAGCGGCTTGTAAGAGCCGCGAGAGCCGTTAGCGGGTCACGGACTACTACGCAGTATTTGGACACGGAAATAAACTCCGGCTGCAGTCAGAAGTGGATTTCTATTAGAGAAGTCAGAATTTAGACACGAGTTACATGTGTACCTTACCTATATCAGACTACAGTCGGCTAGGGCTTATTTAGCTCTGGATGGGTTCCCAGTAGATCCGGCATATCAATTTCGGTATAAAACCGGCTGCGCCATGGCTTTGCTTTAGTCTTACGAATCTCGCGATTATTTTACGCATAGATCGTGTCAGATGTTTATTTCACAGGATAGGGGATCTTGTCGAGAGAGATTTCGATACGCAAGGACCGCGGGACGGGCAAAGACACGCAGGGGGCCAACAGGCTTAGGGCCAGAGCAGCCAAGGGCTAAGTCAAGTTCGGCCGTAGCGTACCGGTGTAGCTCAGTAGCGGTGCAACACAGTCTGGATCCTTCATCTTATATCGCCTCCGCTATGCGCTAAATTCCTTGGAACTTGGCTAGCTGGGATATAATGTCAATGTCGTATGTTAGGGCGACTCCGTTCGCAAGCTATTCCACCAATAACCAGCAAATAGGGGGTTCGTTAGGGATGACAGATCCTAGACCCCTGTTACTCTAAAATAAGGCTGATTGATGACTGATGACGGTGAATGTAATTAGGTAAGGAAAAAACAGAGTGCTTCATGCTATCTTGTGAAATAGTTTCCCCGGGAGACGAGAACAGTGCCAATGGAAGAAAGTATCATGGTTGAGGGATTACGCCACTCTAGTATGATCGAGTTATCAGAAACAAAAATTAAGACATTCAGGAGGAGCTGAAAAAAATATTCAACCTCGCTGACAGTTTAGGCCTACGGGGATGCATTCGCATGACGCAGTGACACCACATTATTCTTAATTTCCCTCAGCCCGTAAGCCTCCACTTACTATATAGTAAGGGTGAAGTGAAGCGGACGTAGCATTGTCTTGGAATACTACCTCATAGCACACACACACAGCAAGGGGAAAGTCCACTCGAGAGCCAGTGAAACCATGGCCCAGGATCCGTATCTGGGACGCGTAATTACGGCGTAAGTTGCTCGTCTTCGATCGCGGCGTAAGCCACGTGGGAGTGCAACAGCGAAGAACTCTGTTTTTGCTAAAGATGATGATCGTCGTTCGCCCCGCTGCAGCTTCGAGGGCGGCATCACCACGCGTGTGATCACCCACCCTTCTCATCCCGATCGAGTCTTCGCCTACGAGGTGACGTTCCTACTACAGCATCCACGGGTGATCGCCGTTGCGTCGCAGAAACCGCCGCTACACTTCCACCCGCATCAGGAGGAATACCTCCAGGTGCTCGAAGGACATCTAGCTATCGAGATCGAAGGCAAAGAACGTATCCTCACCCCGGAAGATGGAGAGGTCACTTTCCGCCCGTGGACGAACCACAGGTTGTACTCGCCGGTGTCTAATGGCAAGCAAGATGATTTGAAGGTAACGAGGTTCCTACTTTCAGCTGAGAGTACACCGGAGCTCTTCAGGCTCGATACCGTCTTCTTCGAGAACTGGTATGCGTATCAAGACCAAGTTGTTGTCAAGGGCGAGAAGATCGATTTAATCCAGGTGATGAGTGTAAGTCATTTGTCCATCTCAACTTTCCGTCTGTTTATTGATATGGCTGTAGATGTTTGATGCAGGCGGATCCTACCTATCACTCCCACGTTGGATACCGTTCAGTAGAACAATAGCACGAGCCTTGGGAATTGTGGTAGGTAGATGGATAGGAGGCATTCTGGGATATCAGCCATTCCATCGTAAGTGGACCACTGATTGGGAGTTTGCGTGTCGCAAGATGGAAATGTCAGTCTTTCAGAGACGGTTCGCAGATCGATCGAAGACGGAGTAGAGGATGTATATTGCGATCCGACTTAAGTACTGGCTGTAAGACGACGCTCGCTTCATTATACGTGTACAATCTGAAAATTTCCATGTAACTGAATAGGTACCTACCTAGACATAATTCATACTCGCGAGCAAGAAATAGAACACCGCCATATATCTCATTAAGGTAACAAATCCGACCCTTGAACACCATTCCCACATTATCTCTGTGTCTCATTCAAATGCTGCTTGCGAGAGCGGTGTTTTCCTTTGTGATTTTTGCCCACTCAGCACTCTTAACCCATACCTTCTGCTGCTTCTCCTCGTCGAGACTTTCTGGAGAGCTAGGCTCTCTCTTCAGCAGCTTGAGGTAGCCGCGCTCTCCTGGGTACGCGTGGTTCGTAGCAAGCTCTATCACGTCAGCGCCTGCATCTGCTGCAGTACGCATAGTCGGGTCTGCAAAGCGCAGGATCGGCCGCAGAGGCTGAAGTGCAAACCTCTGAACATAGTGTAAGAACTGGGGCGTATTTGTGCGCAGCGCGCGCGAATCAGTGAGGCTGCCGGGATCGATCACGATAGCAGTGATCTTGCGCAGCTTTTCGTCCTAATAAATTGGTCAGTGGGCTGCTTGCTTTCATGTATCCATGAGGCGAAAGCAACGATCAAGAACTTACCTTTTCGAGATATCTGTTCAGTGCATATCCCCACATGAGAATAGCCAGCTTTGAATTGGCATATCTGTTGAAGCCTCGACCTAGCTTATCGGCATCCGGAGATGCCTTCAACATGGAATCCAGGTCGTCTGGGATACCTGGCGGGTACTTCTCCAGCCCGTTCTTGCCGGGGAAATGTCCATCGCTAGTGAAGAGGACGATACGACCACCCTCAGGTCCAAAGCTATCTAGAAGGCGAAGAACTAAGGCGACATGGGAAATGTGGTTCACCTGGATAGTCGTCTCAATTCCATCTGCCGTGAACTCAGGATCGCGAGCCAGATTCCAATAGTAAGCATTGCAAACGATGCTAGCAAGAGGCGGGAGCTTCTTCTCCGCTATTTCCGAAGCAATTGTATCGGCAAATTCGTGCACGGCAGTGAGATTAGCTAGATCAAGTTGACGGATAGACGTCTGAGCTTTGGGGAATTTAGCAATCGTCTCACGCAGCTTCTTGGTGTTTGGATCCGTATCTTCCGTCTTGCGGACAGTCAAGACGGCCGTGTAATCCGGATACTTGGTTAGAAGGTGCCGTACGGCCGGGATAGCGAGGGAGCCGTTAGCCCCGGTGACGATGATAGTGCCCGCCATGATGTTATTTTTTTGTATAAATACCCAATAGGCAGGTTAGAGCTTGATAAGCTGCAGGGTGAGTTCCACCGTAGCTCCTAGATTAGGTAGGTAGCTGTCAAGTCTTTAGGATGAGATGGTGAACTATTCCTTAGCTACAGACTAAAAGGTGTAAGTTAGGTAACTAGGTGACAAGCGGAGGCCCTCGGGTCTGCTAAAGCTTGACAGCTTTTAAGCTGATTCTGCCTTACTAATCAAAGGGCAAAAGAGCCACCGGCAAAGCCTTAACAATAGTCCTAGCTCATGATACAACTCGGAAAGTTTTCGAATAGTATGGCGTGTTATAGAGGCATCTTCCTAGCTATAGGTGTTATGTTACATTACTAGCGCAGATCATCGACATAATAAACCATGTATCGGATTTACCAATATTCGGTGTAAAAAATCGTTACACTACAGGAACGTCGGAGACTTGCATTGCAGGTTGAAGGCAAGCTAGCAGCCTAGTGCTGAAAGGCGTGCGGCAAAACAAAGTGGGTGACACAAATACCAAGGAATAAAAGGAGAAAACACAGTATAATATGTTGCTAATATATTATTCATACTGTAGCATCGACTCGTCGAGGTTACGTACCTGCTGCAGGTAAGCCACGGGAGTCGATCTAGGCTCTCAAAGTAGGTAACCTTACAGTTTTGAACTCCAGTTCTACGTACGGATGGATATCATATTACTATATATGCGGGAATTGTAAGGAGTTGGTTCCCTTATTATTTGCTACCACCCCGCATTATATATTAAGAATCGATGGTGGAGGATTATGCAACTTCAAGCTGGCGCTAGATTTCGAAATATATCTGTATCGCAGGGGGTTAGCGTTACTACATGTAGGACAAGTCGCATTCGCATAGAGATATTTTCTATACGTACTACAGAGGTAGCATAGTGGCTCAAAAGGATAGCTTCAACACCCAGTATTGTTTAAAATTCTAATGACGTCGCATTTGATTTGGGATTGTGACTAAGAAAGTACCTAACTAGACGACATCGTTGTTAATGTTATACACTGCGATATAAGAACGTGATAGATGACTCAGGTATGTACGTTAGGTACCTCTTGAGAACGGGATTAAATAAGCGTACCAATATGTGATAATAGTGAGAGTGCTTGGTCTCCCCGAAAATGTCGTCATGTCCTGAGCTGATGCATCGTTTCGCGTTTGTTTGCTGGATCTTGATGTGATCCTCGAAATAACTCCGAAGGCAGCGGCAATATTGTCTGCTTATCTCCATGAGACAAGTCATCGCAGAGTCTAATAAACATCTCACAGCGACTGATCATCTTCCAGGCTATTAAGCTAGGTATGCGGTCATTGCCCGCGGAGTAATTCTATGAGGCATCAGCTCGACTTTATGGTCTCTGCCGCCGGTGTTTCACCGAACTTCCACAGACATCTACATCTATATTGGAAATAGATCTCCATATCTTTATATGTCGAGGTTGGGTGAAGCAAATCCTAAACGTAGGATTATGCATTGAACAAGGGGTGCTCGGCATTTAGTCTACAGATCGTCAGCTACATGGCACCGAGATGCCTCGGATGTTAACTTTCAGCCTCCAGATTCTTTTGAGCTTCTCTTCTGGTGATAATCGATCCAGTTACTTGATATGTAACTGAGTACATATATTATACCTGAACGTCAAACGCTATGAGTGCATAGTGTCTTGTGTTAGATCATTGATTTAAGTCTAAGAAAACTAGGATCTGGGCTGAAGTGCGAACCCCGAAAGCTTGGTCATCAAGACCCCTGATATCCACTGTGACGTCAATCAAGTTGACAGTTCACAGCGAGTAACACAACCGACATACGTAGTGTGTGGCGCGTGCTTGGAAGTGAGAGCGCTTAGAGATATTAATGTGACGATTAAGCCTAGCCGAAAGAGAGAGAGGCCGGCGACGGGATGGACTGATGCCGATGGTGAAGGGTATCAACAGATGAAATCGAACTTTGAAACCAACTAGGTTTGCTGCATTACCTTAGGTACGTAGTCTGGAAATCAGAACACCAACCTCGGTCTTATACAAACATTGATTGAACATTGAAATAAAGATGCCCAGACTCGGATTTGAGAGGAGGTAATGTACCTAGGTAGGTAGATGGACAATCCGAATCACAATTGGAAGGTCAAAATCAGAATCAGATGTATACAAAAGAACTACAGATAAATGCATATCATATCACCCTAGCGCTTTAACGAAGTCGATAGAGCGGCTAAGCGCGCTTACCCCGCGCTGTTGACGCAGACAATGCAGTAAGCCGTATGAATAGCTAAGTAGAATGTACATAGGTTCGGTGCCCCCTGTGCCCGTGGCGTCTCGCTATGGGGTAAGACCTAGGCAGCTGCATCAGGAGTTCGTCACCTGCCCGCTGTAGGCATACCTAACGCCGAAATAATCAGCGGATGTATACTATACTTCTAGTCCATACCTTTTTCTGGCCTGTCAATCCTCGACAACCCTGGCCTTTCTCATATCAACACACCGAAAATACCAGTCCTGAAACCCCAGCCCAAATGATCATAGTTAGCCACACGTAAGTAGGTGGTACATTCCACATTCTACAAATCAATACACTAGATTTCTTCTTTGTACCTTGGCAACCGCTACCAACCTTGGAACCCAGAATAGACTTGTTCGTAGGTCCTTCCTTCCCAACAACCATCACAATCCAACCCCATCTTCGTAGTTCGCTGTCATCGTCGCCCCCATTTTTTGCTTCTTCATCATCTTGCGACATCCATCTAGGTAGTAAATATCCAAGGGGAAGGAAAGCGACAGCCGGTCACTGCGCTCGTTTTGTTAATTCTCCCTTTTTTTTCTTCCTTCGTCTTTTTCTTTTCCGCAATTCGAAATACCTAAAATAAGAACATCCGATGATATAGCAGTACCACCATCAGTACTACTATTACAACCTTACCGCTGACCCCTCGATCCTCCACCCTGTTGAATCCTTTGGCATCGACATCATCATCCCTCATACCACCAACGTCTACCAGCCTTGACTACCTTTGGTTCGAATTATTCCCTTCCCGAAATCGAAATAGCGATAGAACCATTTGCATACTTGCCAAAATGCGACCTCCGGCTCCTTCTCTCGATGTCATAGCCGCTCGTAATTCTGCAGCGGCTGCGGCTGCCGCTACTGCTACTGCTGATTCTGCCGCCGCCGTTGCGAGCAACACTTCAGGTCCTAATATAAACGTGACGGATGATTCGAGAGATTCAAGGTCGTCCTCGTCAACAAACTCTCCTGTCCCTGCGGACAATGAGGAGTCGGATTTCTTTCACGTAGCCAATGATTCTCAATCTTCGTTAGGAGTGGTACCCAACTTGCAAGACATGCAAGTAACAGATCCAGAATGCCTCCCGACCGTCGCGGCCCTTCCGAGCGAAATCCTCATTAGCATCTTCTCCCGCATAACTAGCCCACACGAACTCTTGAATTGTATGTTGACTTGTAAGAGATGGGCCCGCAACGTCGTCGAAATACTCTGGCATCGTCCAACTTGTACAACTTGGCAAAAGCACAAGTCTATCTGCGCAACCTTGGTACTGGAAAGGCCATACTTTACTTATACGGACTTTGTCAAACGCCTTAACTTGGCCGCCTTAGCCGATAAGGTCAATGATGGCAGTGTCATGCCGCTTGCCGTCTGCACCCGCGTCGAGCGTCTCACCTTGACCAATTGTCAGAACCTAACCGACTCAGGGTTGATACCCCTAGTGAGGAGCAATCAACACCTCCTTGCTTTAGACATATCTGGCGATATCAACATTACGGAGAATTCTATCTTCGCCATTGCCGAGAACTGCCACAGGCTCCAGGGCCTAAATGTGTCAAATTGCAAGCAGATCTCTACTGAGAGCATGGTCCAACTAGCCGAGAACTGCAAATATATCAAACGAGTATAGCTCCCCTATTACCTTCCCTAATCCAATTGTATATTCCTGCAATCATTTTTTAGGACAGCGTTGCTAACCATAGCGGGTAACTTGGAAACAGCTTAAATTGAACGATTGTGAACAGTTGAATGACAGCGCCATCGTGGCTTTCGCCAATAATTGTCCGAATATCCTCGAGATTGATCTTCACCAATGTTCAAATATTGGCAACGAACCCGTTACTGCCCTTCTTGCGAAGGGGCAATCTCTCCGAGAATTGCGACTTGCTAACTGTGACCTCATTGACGATGGCGCGTTCCTATCTCTGCCGTCTAATAAAATCTATGAACACCTTCGCATCCTCGACCTGACCTCGTGTACCCGACTGACGGACCGCGCCGTTGAAAGGATCATCGACGTCGCCCCGAGGTTGCGGAACTTGGTACTGGCCAAGTGTAGCAACATCACCGACTCTGCCGTCTATGCCATATCTCGCTTAGGCAAGAATTTGCATTACGTACATCTAGGTCATTGTAGACACATCACGGATGATGCGGTTAAGCGCTTAGTACAGTGCTGTAACCGTATTCGCTATATCGATCTCGGTTGCTGCACGCACCTCACGGACGAGTCGGTTATACAGTTGGCAAGGCTTCCGAAACTAAAGCGAATCGGACTGGTGAAGTGTAGCAGCATCACGGACGAAAGTATGTACGCATTGGCTGGTGCAAACCGCCATGCGCAATCCCGCCGTAATACGACAGGCAACACTTCAAGGAGGCATGAGTACCACACAGGCAGCTTGGAGCGGGTACATCTAAGTTACTGCACTAACTTGACTCTTCCGGTACAGTTTGACTATCGTAATAAAATCATGGATGCAAAAACGCTAACACTTCTATAGAGTATTATCAAACTTCTCAACTGCTGCCCAAAGCTTACTCACTTGAGTTTAACGGGTGTGCCCGCATTTCTCCGTGATGATTTAGAGATCTTCTGCCGTGAGGCTCCACCAGGTAAATATCTTCCCCCTATTCCCATATCTGGTATCGTTCAAGTACTAAAGAGATCTCCTTAGATTTCACCGACCACCAGCGTGCGGTATTCTGTGTCTTCTCCGGCCAAGGTGTTATGGGCCTTCGGAACTACCTCAATACTCAACCTGAGTTTGCAGAGTACCACCTGCATCAGTCAAGCCTGTTCGCACCACGAAGACCTGTTCATATTAACCAAGACGCAACACAGGGGCTACACGGTATAGCGCCTGCACCAGCTCCTGATATGGACGGATTCGATGATGTAGACGGAGTTGAGGATGATGACATGGGCGATGGTAGCGAGATTGCCCTCGATCCTGGTAGCTTTGGTGGGATAAACGATAACGCAACAAACGGAATTAATATGTCGATCCCTCCTCCGCCGCCACCTCCGCCACATCCTCATAACATGCCCTTTCAACTTGCACACCCTATTCTGCCACAGCATTTAGTCCCTATGACTATAGGTGCCACCTTCACGCCTCTAACTCAAGACGGTCAGAATTCGGGGACTTCTTCGGGTAGCACACCAGGCCCTAGCACTGCTGGCCAGGGCCAGTTCACGAACCAGGGCTCTTCTGGCCCCAGCACAGCCCCTATGCAAGGGCACCTTGATGAAGAAGAGGAAGGTGGCCAATCATGAATGATTGTCAACAATCAACATTTACGAATTGTCCCAAAGCGTGTATCGTCCATCTCAAGTGCACGGTCTCTTAGGCTCGCAGGAATGCTGCCTAGAACTTCCACGATTTGGAGATGGAGGATGGATTAGATCGCTATAGCCACTTGGAACCTGCCAATTTAATCCAGTCATAGTGGCTTGATTGATGCAGGGTCAAGTTGACATGGCAATCAATTCATGTCTATCCCTGGGCACATCTATTAACCCGATCCGCACCTGAGTTACCGTAGAACCTCTTCCCCACGAACCGACTCAAGATCAGGACTACATCCAGTTAATCACCTGGGTTTATTAGTTGTCTTCGTCTCTCCAATTATACAGCAATGGTGGTGTGAAGAGCTTAGCATGGGCCAATGCGTGGCTAGTATGGCAACTGCTAAGAATCAAATCTCGGAAAACAATTAGATACAATTACGAAAACCCCGCAAGGCAACAAAGTGATGAAGTAAACGACAGTGGCGTCTGGTGAAGGAGTATTGTTCTGTTGGAGTCGTTAAAGATACCAAGTGTAGCGAAAGCTGGAGATGGAGTGGTATTGTCGAGTTAGCGCAGTCATGCGATGCATATTTGCTCTACTTGCTTTAGTAGTATTGTGGTAAAGTACCTACCTAGGTAGAGACGCGTTTAGTTGCCCTAGTTGGCAGGCATGGTGTTGAGGTGGCTAGACATTTCATGAATAGAATGCCTTCTGTTCTATTATAAATTGGGTCAGGTATTGTTCTGGGAATGGGAGGATTCCAAGTCAATTGTCAGAAATACGTAGTTTGAACTCTAGATGAGCGTAGGAAAGAGTTTTGTTATTAAGGCGTTCCCTCTAGTCCCCTCGACGTAGGTAGCACGGTACATTGGCGGCGGGTTTCTAGATGAATTTCTTGTAATACCCAAGGGAAGAAGAAGAAATAATTAGAATGCCTTGATGGTTTCGCGGTTTGGAATGGACAGGAGACGGTAGGGCAGGCGGCCTCTTGTCATACTCGGTTCCGACCATAGGGCGGGTCCACTTCACGGCCAGCAATTCGGACCCGAAAGCTTGGTTTAGGACTTTTCTGTCTATCGATAAGCCTAGCTGCTCCCGAAAATTACGTCTGGGGCCGAATCTTGATCGCGCAAGGACGACATACTATCATCCGTTCCACTAGTTAGTATGCTTCCGGGCGTAGAGTCTAGCCGGCCATTAGGCAGCAGTAGACTATCAGGTAAATCGGATGATAATCAGCTAGGTAGATGGGATAATGTGCCTCTTAGCTGCGGCCCGACAGCCTGCTCCTTGAAACATGGAATATCTTTACTCTATCGGCATTCGAACTTGTCGCAAAGTCCTCTTCCTCTATTATTCCGGTCGAGAGGTATATGAAGGCTGTCGACTTCCTGTCGTTTTATCTAAGAATTCCCATCAACATTGAAGCGCAAGAAAATAACTTACCGATCTAAGTGATATTTTGCATAACTACCCCCAAGTTACTTACAGCCTCAGCTGATTGGACTTTGTACCATTTTAATTTAATCATGTCGCCCACTACTCCCAAAATCGCCATCGTAGGCGCGGGCCCCGTAGGCCTCACCCTCGCCAATATCCTGCACCGCAACGGCATCAAATCCACCATCTTCGAGCGCGAGAGCAGTGCTACGGTCCGCGCCCAGGGCGGTACCTTGGATATCCACGCCGAATCCGGCCAACAAGCGCTCGTCGCCGCGGGCCTGCTCTCTGAGTTCCGGAAACTGTCCCGCCCCGAGGGCGAGGCGACACGCCTCATCAAGAGCGACGGCACGGTGCTACTAGATGAGAACGAGAACCCGCCGCCGCAGCTGCAGGAGCACGTCACGGCGGGCCAAACAGGAGCCCAGCAAGAACCCCGCGGACGCCCTGAGATCGACCGCCGCGATCTGAAGGATTTGCTCATCGCGGCGCTGCCTAAGGATACCATTCGCTGGGGCAAGGGCATCGCGTCCGCGACGCCGGTGCCGGGGTCGCTGCAGTGGAGATTAAACTTCCTCGGGCAGTCCACGGACGAGAATCAAAATGATGAGGACGCAGGGCCCTACGACCTTGTGCTTGGTGCCGATGGTGCGTGGTCGAAAATCCGGCCCCTGCTAACGGACGTCAGGCCATTGTACAGTGGCATCGCGGCCCTCGATGTATGGATCTCGGCGGAGAACTTGGCCAAGAGACCGGACGTGGCTAGGTTCATTGGAGACGGGTCCTGCATGATGATGGATGAGGACCGCTTTGTGTCTCTTCAGAGACACAGCGATGGGAGCGCGCGGTGCTATGCTTGTGTCCGGACGAGCAAGACGCTGGGAGGGGAACCGCCTCTGGCGAAAGAGCTACTGCAGCTAAGCGTTGAGGAAGTGAACAGTCTGCCGGGAGGGGAAGTCGATTGGAAGGACGAGAAAGTAAGGGAACGGTTCCTGGACAGGCAGTTTGCGGGCTGGACGAAGGAGTTCCGGAACGCGGTGCTGGCTATGACCGAGCAGCCCTTGCTACGGCCGCTGTACATGCTGCCCGTAGGCCACAGATGGGAAGCCCGGCCCGGCGTCTCGCTGCTGGGCGATGCTGCTCACGTCATGACGCCGTTTGCGGGCGTGGGCGTCAATGTGGGGATGGTGGATGCCAAGGAGCTTGCGGAAGGCATCGTGGAGTACGTCGGGGGGGATAGGAAGGGAGGGGAGGAGCTCGCCAAGGTGCTACGGAAGTACGAGGAGGGCATGTTCGAGCGCTCGGCTAAGGACGCCGCGCTCACGTTTAGGATGTTGGAGCTCGAGTTCCAGAGGGATGGGTGCGAGAAGGTGCGCGATGTTATGACTGGTGCTGAATTTCCTGCTTAAGCGCGTGAGTCACAGTCAGCCCGCAAGGGAGCTTAGGTGCGCGTTATATCTCCCTGCTTGGATGGTGGGATATTGAATGGGTGTGTATGGATGACAGGATATGGGAGGTATCTCTACTCTTGTATTGTATGGCGCAACGGAGTTTTCTGTGTGTGGAATAGGAGGTAGATACCTGATATTGACTTGAAGCTAATACATTCTTTTAATGATATCTATTGTCAACGAAAGCCTTCATCTCGCATCTTTCCAATATGGTGGTCTTTGATTTAGCAGTTAATATTTTCAAGGCGGTGTCCTATTCACGTAGAGACTACAATCACTACTCTAAAGACGCTTCATAGTCACTACATAGTAACGTCTTAAGGAGTCTTTTCATGGAAGAATAGATCATAGCTATCTGTAAGTTCATTTTTTATATATGCGTACCTGTATATCCATGACAGGAAAGCTGACGATCCGCTTAGTAGAATAGGAAGCGTCCTATTCGGATAAGAGTCCGTAGATTCCGATATGACGTCCAGTATACCAGGATACTGAAGCTCGAATTGACGAGCTGACCGCCAAGTGGCCGCACGTCGTGATTATGTGTTACTAACTTCTCACATAACACCGTGGAATTACCGAATGGGATGACGACAGCATCCTTGTGACCAATAGACCGGGAGGACAAGTGGCCGGGGTTAACACGCCCTTGGAGATCCTCGAGTATTCAAATTTGGTTCGCTGCATATCGGTTGGCTCGTTGGTCGGTTAGAAGGCGCACACACCCCTTCTGCCGAGCCAAGGTAGGGATATCATCTTCCTGGGGTACACACGGTGGATGCTAACGGCTACCTTGTATGACCGTGCATGTCACCAGTTCGCATCTCAGTCGAAGCTGTCAGGAAGGCATTGCTCTTAGCGTCGGAATATACTTGCCTATGTACCTGGTATACATGGTGTACACTCCATGGTGCCTCCATTAAGTGAGATGGGTGACACAATCAAGTCTCGGACTAAGACTATTTATAGACTTTGACGAGTTACGGCCGTCAAGTTCTGACGTTTGACATCATAGGAGGGACAGGTTTGGTATAAAATAGGTACCTATACTGATGCTTCAGCTTGCGGTTAGTTGCGGTATAGCTATTAATCGTTATACTCGGATTGTATATTAGGTAAAGAGAACTTTGTTACGGGAAAGCATGCATGGTATTCAGTTAGATACGACAAATACGTACAGTCCAAGAGGTCCGTGTTCAGGTCTTCACCAAGGAATCAGTCTCCAAGAAACAAACCGGAAGCAAGGTCGGCAGTCATTGTCACGATAGTTTCCTAGCTTACCCCATGGGGAAAGAGCCATACTGCCACGACCTCGGTCCGTAACTCCGGGACAAGTCGGTTGCTAAGACTCGTAGCTTCGTCGGGACGCTCGTGACGATAAGCGACGAAGCCTCACTGGTGGAAAATGCAGTTCACATTTGGGGTCCCCAGATTCTGACCCCCACACACGAGAACGCACAAGATGTATAAAGCCCCCAAAGGTCGACTTCTAGTTCTTTTCTAAAAACTTAGTGCTCTTATTCTATGGCAGCCTACGAGTATCGAGCAACAAAACCTAGCCTCTATCATGCAACTCACAGCCGATTAAAATGCACCGATATACGTAAAGGATTCTCCTATTTTAGAACGATGTACGATCACGTCAACGAGAACGAGCGATCCTCCAAAAAAAAAATCCTTAGGTGTCGTTGGATTGCCAGAAGCGGTTTGAAAGTGCGTCTCACGTATGAGGGAATGGGATGAAACATTAGACTTGGAAAGTGAGATCGTCCTGGATGCGGTGCTCTGATGCCCGGTGAAGACGAGAAGACATACCGAGGCCGAGCAAACAGCAAACCCGTCGCAATTGTTATCCCTTGCTGTACCGCCGGGTTTAGTGGAACAACATTCCTACCCCGGACCCGGTCCTTCGGCTCCTCGTGCGACCTTTTATGATATGTTATAGTTTGCGGAAAGACAATCAACGACATAACAATATGGGGATCCGGTTCCGGTCTCACCGTCTACGATAAGAGATGTGGAATGGCAGCTAGGATGTTTTGGATGCATATCGCACGAGACTTGGCGCTATCAGAGGAACATCTAGATTTTTAGTCCATGCCATCGATCGACCGATTCACTTAGCTCTCGTCGCTGAGACACTAACCCGAGATACGGATGAGGGAACATAAGAGAAGGCGAAAGATGCTAGCACGACGGCGCGCGCATAAGACCAGAATCCGGAGTTCGTGACAAATTGAGGATAATGGAATGGGGAAACCAGGACTGGGGAATGGGGTCATGGCTGATTATCCTGGAGCCGTCCGGTTTCATGACTAACAATTAGAGACTATCTTGGCTCGCAAAGTGGATTGCAAACTACGCTATACCCCCAGAGCTAGCCAACGCCGACGCAGCGGTTTCCCCCAGCGAATTTCCCCAGCACTAATAAAACGATATCAAGCGAAGCGCTGTTGGTCTTTTTTTGAGAAAACTGGAGATGAAGATGGATCTGGAGACCGAAGACTGGAGCTTGAAGTCCGGAGTCTGGATTACTATTTTGATGGAGACGCCCACGTGAGGTCGCGAGACAAAGCCATGCCTATTGGTCAGGTGGTTCTGGAGGTTGAAAGAAAATGGTGATTGGTTGTCAGTTCTTGGTACTTGGGAGGTTGAATTTTGACTCCACTCCATCCGTCTTCCCTCCTTTCATCCATCTTAGCCAGGCCTAGATTCCTAGACCGGTTACCGGTGTTTCTGGTTTGGGGGTTGTGATACCACGTATGAGGTAGTAATGTTTAAACTTGGCTCGCTTTTGTTCATCAACACGTGTGTCGCTTATTTTGGCTACATGTCTCCAACGTCCTTTATTCCCTAAATTGAGGGGACTTCCCAAATCTGCCCAAGTCCCGAGACGATATGTCATAGTCTCGATCTTTAGAGATCCCTTTCAAGATCCTGATGCAATATTGTCGTTTTGAGCAATTTTTCTTGGTGCATTCGTACGATACTGGACGTGTGTAGGTTGCGTACTACTTTAGGTAGTCAGATAGTCAGATGGTAGTTAGATGGTAGTCAGATAGCTTTGAGCTTAGCATTAGTGTTTGGCAGTAGTCCATCCAAGACACAAATCGGACTTAAGCTATTACTATAAACCACACCGGTCCAGACTAGACCGTTGGGGTTCGTTGATTCTAGCGGATATACATCGTGGATAGCACTCCTAGGTCGACCTGCTATTGTCATAATCTCTAAATAGATTAGAAGTGGTGTGCGATCTGGATCTGGAGGGGTCAACGTTCTAAATGAGAATGGTACTTGAACTCAATAACATGTCGGTATTCTTTTCAAATGCCAGAATTAATATCGATGAAAGCAACAACCCCTGCTTCTCGACAAGTCCATTAGCGTCAAGAGGCTTTTTAGCTGCATGACATTCCCGCTCTTAATTTACCAGAGCGCCGCTAAAACCTCCTATAATAGGTACCTCTTTTCAATATAGACGACTGCAATTGCCACGACCGTATATGAGAGGTAAGAAAGGGGACAGTAACATCCCGTCTGGCGCATTGCCCTCGCCTACCTACTATAGATGCATGGCTCTTTTTTTCCCTGCTACCCGCGCCGACAAAGTCGCAATGCATAAAGGTTATCAACCAACAAATGGTACATACCTATGCAGTTATTTTGACGCATCTAAACAAAATCTAAGGTACCAAGGAATCCCGAGATTGGAATCATATCCCGACGTACATATGTACACACAGACATACCTAGTAACACAGATAGAGTGCTAGTGTAAGCGCGTATGTCGTGTTGGAAGCATATCACATACCAACTACTACATGCCTACCATTGTATAAGCGTATTTGGACAGCCGAACTTGGCGATGGAACTAAGCTGAGAAAAATTTAGAAATTTTAGAAAATTATCTACGAAAGCAGACTAGGACAAAAGAGATTAGCTTCCTCCGCACGACGAGGGAAAATTTCGACATGGTTTCGTTTTGTCCGTGAGGGGTAACGATTTACGCTACCAACACCATTGGATTCAGCTCGTTAGCGGAGAATAACGGAAAAATGGTTCCTCGACTTGCCTGGTTAATTCTAGTAGCGTAGCATCTGATCGCGTTGCCTTCAAATTGTACGCATCTTTCGACTACACTATATGGATGTTAGGTACATGACTGTCGATTAGGTATGAACTAACTAACCTAAGTAATAACGGGTGCACAGGACTCATTGCATCTCGTACGATACATCAGATTCGGGCTTCTCTTACGCTGCATTAGATATTACGGTGATCTATGCCCTTGCAAGGATTAAGTCAAGAACAGCAACCTGGTTTATTGGACAGCCTTCTACACTACGCCATGCTTCACCGAATAAGAAGTTTTAGTGAGACGATTACTTCAATCTAATTAGGTAACTTCAAGCCGGGGAGTTTCTTGTCAAATTGCTTGGATGGATAGCGTCTTGGGAATTCGGAGCCGACCGAATAAAACTTCGCAACAAAACTTCGCAACAGATATAATTAGTCACGTGTGGGAATCCATCACCAAGGACCAGGGCGTTGATCAACTCTATTAAATGGGAAAGGAGGGGACCCCGAGGGGTATGGAGATGACTTCTGGGGCGTAAGGGGTGTCTAGTTCATGAAAGAATTTGTGGGTAAATCTCGTGGCATTCTCCAATGAATCATCTTTGTTCCCAATCGACCAGGATCTTTTCTACTGCTAATCGTTTATTTCACCGAGCTGAGGAGAACAACCAATATACATAGTACTCTTTATAGGTCCTACTATAGCACAAGACCGATCAACTATCTTGGCTTACCTGCTACTATCTACGTAGTAGGTACGTAAGCGGCCTTACTTATCCACGTTAATTACGATACACAACTATGTAAAGATACACAACGGAACACAACGGCGCATTGGTAGCAAACTAGGTACTATCGGACTAACAGAGATCGAGACTCCAACATATAGCTGTGGATGTAAGTGAGGGAACGGTTGGAGGCGCGGAGATAGAGACTAGAGTTGTAGCATAGAATGCTAAAGATGAATGAAGACTAGCCAAGAAGAAGGAAAAAACGAAATAAGAAACTGGGAAAGGATTGAGGAGAAGATGGGGAAACGGACGTAGCGCACGAGCTAGAGACGAGATTCCAAGCGAAGCTAGGCAAGATTCAGAATAAAGCCCCAGGTTAGGTCAATTCCCCGCATTTATAGACAAGACCCGAATGAAGCCATCGTCGTCATCGTTCATGGTCATTCGCACTTCATTCGCAGTCATTCGCTCAACGTTAACCAGAACCGGCCTAACCTTTTCTTTTCTCCTTTTCTTTGACACCCTTTTCCCCTCATCCCGCAAATGTAGTACGGTACTTCCCCCTCTCCGGGACTTATCAGCCCCATCGATGTATAGTAGGTACTTATTTCATGTAAGTAGTACATAAGATGACACGCTGACGGTCAACCTTCTTGGCTAGGTACCTACCTAATCTGAGTAGATAAGGTATGTAAGTATACGTAGAAGAGCTTAATCGCACAGGATTCTCACACCGCTTAAGGAAAGTGAGACAAGTACTTACTTAGGTAGGTACATATATCAATGAACAGGTAGTACGATTGGTTTATCGTACAGAGCCTCATACCATAACAACGGCATTATTCCACAGTGAGACAACTCAGCTACAACAGAAGGTATGCAGCTAAAGATATGTAAGACGGACCCAGTAAGCTGCCGCCTTGCTACAAGGTATGTGGTTTGTCCTACCACACCTCACTATTCGAGACAGGCATAGCCTATTGCGTGAAAGTGAAAATTAAAATAATAAAAATAATAAAAAATTAAGCCAGAACCAAGGTGAGAATGCCGGAATGAGAAACACCAACAGAGAATAAAGCCCCTTCTAGAATACCTCGAATAGTATTCGTTCGGCCTGTCCGAGTTTCCGGTCGCGAACCAGGAATATACCTAGATACCTAACCTAGTACTTAGCTGTATACCCTTGCTTCATCAGATGATTGATTGCTCACGGGAGGAAAATGCCATCGCCAAACAGCAAGGCCATTCCGCCGCCCGTCATCAACCACATGTACATTGTCCTGACAGCCTGCTGCTACTAGCCGTTTCCGTCGCTGCACGGATCCTTGCTACTCTATAGAGACGCCATCCACCCATCCGCGCCATCGTTCTCTGCCAAGATGTTCCCATGGTGGAGTTGTTCATGGCAATTCGACCGCTTAGCCCTTTGCCCTAGTCTCTTTGCCACGGCTCACTAGCAGGATTTCGAGAGGGACGACATTAGACCGCGTATGGTTACCGGCACGTTGAATCCTTCCAGCCAGGCTAGTGAGTACCATGCCTAGCTTCCTTCGCGTGTTGCTATCCCAGTCCATGGATGATCCCGGCAAACAACAATTCGTCCACATGGTGGGGGGCCCCTTGTTCCATGGGGTCTCCGTCTGGGGTTTTTCGCGCGAGAGCTGTGAATTGAGTTTTGGTATTGCGGATTGGGATCTTCGTCCTGCTTACGAGCAACGGCGCACCTGCTTGGTGGCGCTCTGCGGTAATATAAGATCTCGGGACCCTGCCCTTTGTTACACTTCCATCCGTCTTGACTCTTCTCTTCCCGTCTCCTTCTCTCTTATCAAGGTTTCACTCTTACAGTCGCAGAGGTCGGATCCAACATAGTCCCTCCTCTGTTGGTGGTGGACCTCAATTCTTTCCCTTCTCATTCAATCTCTTTGTCGTTGCGATTCACACCGCTATCTGCTATCTTCCGGAGTAAGCAACAATGGCTGAGAAACCTCAAGCCGACGCGTAGGTGTTCCCTTCGCCTGAGCTCAATGGCGCCCAACCGGCGAATCGCAAATGTCTAACATTGTCAACCATAGTATCGAGCCCAAGGGCGTCGAGGGTAACTATTTGGAAACCGGCGCCGTCGCTACCGAGCATATCGATCTAAACGAGAATCTTGAAGCGAGGTGAGTATTCCGCCATCGTGGTACCCAGGAGCCTTCCGCCGCGGAAGAGTCCCTTCGCTTATGTGGTGCCAAGGCGGATGAGGTGTGACTAACATGTGATTCACCCGGTAGAATCAAGAATCCTCTCAAGGGCATTCCCCGCGAGAAGCTGATGCGCGATGTCGAGGCTTTTGCCCACGAGAAGAACCTGGTCGAGTACATCCCGCTTCTGCGCAAGGGTGCGCTCGTCGCCCAGAACCCCCACGACTTCGAGGACCAGGACGGAGAGGACGGTTTGGAACCCATCGAGAAGGAAGCTCTCCGTGACGAAATCCTACACCGATGGCGCATGCCCGCGCGATTGTTCCTAACCATCGCCACCTGCTCTATCGGTGCTGCTGTCCAGGGTTGGGATCAGACGGGAAGTAACGGTGCCAACATCTTCTTCCCCAGTGTCTACGGTATTGGTACCAACTCCACCCGAGACCGACTTGTAAGCCTCAATCTATGTCCAGATTATATCAGTGCAATACGCTAACCCTCCAAAAGCTGGTCGGTCTCGTGAACTCCGGTCCTTACATCGGAAGT
Organism: Hypoxylon sp. NC0597; assembly: GCA_022432515.1. NCBI lineage: Eukaryota > Fungi > Ascomycota > Sordariomycetes > Xylariales > Hypoxylaceae > Hypoxylon > Hypoxylon sp. NC0597. The sequence continues at coordinate 750,484 of JAJKLA010000009.1, read as the reverse complement.
GCTTTCATCGGTTGCTGGCTTTCGGATCCCATTAACAACTGGCTCGGTCGTCGAGGTGTCATTTTCACCTCTGCTCATTTCTGTCTCTGGCCTGTCATCGGTTCTGCTTTCTGCCACACTTGGGAACAACAATTGGCTTGCCGTCTGCTCATGGGTATTGGTATGGGTGTGAAGGCCTCGACTGTGCCTATCTACGCTGCCGAGAATGCTCCTGCTTCGATTCGAGGTGCTTTGGTTATGTCCTGGCAAATGTGGACTGCTTTCGGTATTTTCCTTGGAACCGCCATTAATCTTGCTGTCTTCAACCACCCCCTGAACTGGAGATTGATGTTGGGTGCTCCCTTCATCCCGGCCGTCCCTCTACTCTGCTTGATCTACCTATGCCCTGAATCTCCGCGTTGGCTGATGAAGAAGAACCGCTACGCCGACGCGTGGAGGTCCCTGAATAAGCTGCGGTCCAACCCGATCCAAGTTGCCCGGGATATCTACTACATCCACGCCCAGTTGTCTATTGAGCAACAGATTGTGAGCAAGAGCAACTACGTGACTCGTTTCGTCCAGCTGTTTACCATTCCCCGTGTCCGCCGTGCCAACATTGCTGCTTTCACCGTCATGATTGCCCAGCAGATGTGCGGTATCAACATTATTGCCTTCTACTCCACCACCGTCTTCGTCGAGTCCGGATATGACCAATTCCAGGCCATGCTTTGCTCGTTCGGCTTCGGTCTCGTCAACTGGCTTTTCGCTTTCCCCGCCTTCTGGACCATCGATACCTTCGGACGACGATCTCTGCTCCTCTTCACCTTCCCTCAGATGATGTGGACTTTGCTCGCCGCCGGTCTGTGCACTCTCCTGCCTATCGGTACTACCAGAACTGCACTTGTCGCTCTCTTCGTCTTCCTGTTCGCTGCCTTCTACTCTCCTGGTGAGGGTCCCGTGCCTTTCACATACAGTGCCGAGGTCTACCCTCTGTCCCACCGTGAGGTCGGTATGGGTTTCGCCGTCGCTACTTGCTTGTTCTGGGCTGCCGTGCTCTCCATGACCTTCCCCTTCATTCTCGACCGCCTACAAACTGTTGGTGCTTTCGGCCTGTACGCCGGCTTCAACTTCGTCGCGGTCATTATGATCTTCTTCCTGGTGCCGGAGACGAAGCAGCGGACGCTTGAGGAACTAGACTATGTGTTTGCTGTGCCTAACCGCAAATTCGCCAAGTACCAGGTCACCAAGGCTCTGCCCTGGTGGTTCAAGCGCTGGGTGTTCTTCCAGAGGAACGCCGTGCTTGAGCCCCTCTACCACAAGGACGACGACGAGCCAACCCCAGCCCAACTCCGCGGAGAGAAGCACTAATAAGGTCACGTTGTGGAAGGGAGTATGAGTTACGAGAATAAGGGAAAAGGTGCGTGTTGAATATGACTGGCTTGGTACATATGGTGGTGGTGAAGGAAAGGGATGGATATATGTGCACGGCGTGTTGGACACGTCTGTGTCACACGATCATTTAGATGCGGATTTGGCGAATACCCCATTTCATATCTTACCTAGATTATGTATAGGAAATCCCTATATGCGAATCTATTTTATTTCTCAAAATCCCTCGAGAGAATATTTGTGGACAAAACCGACGTTACTTGCTACACGTGATTATATATCTAGAATTTCATCGTGGTCCACTCTCAAATCTGATCGACATGCACGATCTATGTTTTACTATATTTGGGCACCGTGGATCGTGCCATTGGTGGACTCGCTAATGCCCGTCGTACCCGGGAATGAACGGGGAATGAGAGCGTCGCAGGCAGTGTGGTTCCGCTTTGCGGCTCCGGAAGCGGGCCTCTGGCCGATATCGATCAGACGATGTTCCCCTTACCCAGCCAAAGTTGTTGACCGATCGCTCCACACAAGTCTCGCTGATCGCGGATCATGTGCAGAGCTATTCCCAATGAAGCCGTGCCGAATTCATGCACCAACGTCCCACGGAATGGATTTTCACCGGTAAGCACCCTTTTAATCCTTTCATTCACGTTCCCCTCTGTCGCTCCTTGGGCGGCTTGTTATCATCGGCACTGAGATCTATGGAATCTCGTATGGGCTGCAGAAATTCCCGTCCAATAGCTTCTTATAGTTATGGACTACATACATTCAGGTCGGCGATTTCCTGCTGTGCAACTAGCCAGCCCTGAATGAAACGCTCTGTACGGCTCATCTTTATCACACGATTCAAGTCCTACACGTAGAACACATAGAAGCTTCTTACGCACTACACTGTAAGTCTGGGGGTTTTCGAATATGATAAAATTGTATTACTGGAGGCAGCTTAGTCTGCTCGAGGTTTTGTTCCCTTCGGGCGGCGTCTACGCCGTCGCAGAATGAACGCACTAACGCTTATACTATTAACGCGGCTTTGTAGGTATGGGTTACCTACCTAAACTTATCACCGAGAGTATATTGCTATCGGTATTCTGGTCGTCGATATATCTCAGCTCAGGCCTTTCCCGGGGATTGATCATAGGCGGATTCAGTGGTAAAAAAAATAAAAAAAGCCTCATACCTTTACCACTAGCAGTCAACGAATATGCCTGACTGGCGGCGGAGGTGAAACGAATGCTCTTCTTATGTAGCCCGACATCTCATGATTCGTCGGCAGGCTCGGAACATTGGATATGCGATGTGAGTACGACAGAACTGCCTTTGCTAAACCTATCCTCGAAATTGATAAAATGGAAAAAGCCCAGAGCTCTCAAAATTCCAATAACTCTCATATTTCAGCAGAAATTGACGTTGAGAACCACGACTCCGCGTATACGGCCAATTTCCGCTCCGAAAGCTTACCTATATAAGAGCTCAGGTTCCACGGGTCGATGCTGGCAGAATCTATTCAGGAATCCCGTAGTTGTTCTCGAGTATCCGGTGCAACGCCGTGAGCCGGTACAGAAACCCGGGCTCGATATTTCGCTTGCGACCATGGCCGCGCTAGTAGCGACCCAGCGAATTGTGTCGTTCGGCGAGAAGGTTTTTCTTGTAGGGTTTGCACGATCTTTGTTGCGACAGAATATGTTGGAATTTCCATACGGTTCACTGGCACGCCCTTTTTAACGAAGACGGATGCCGGATTCCCCTTACAGACTCCCGTGTCCACGAAGTCGTCAGGGACTTTAACCTTACTAGAATTTTGATGCTTTCTGGTCTCGAATCTGCACGTCACATTGTTGGCTGGTGTCAACATGTGCGGAACTACGCAGGCAAGTCGCGTTCTCTCTAATTGTAGATATCTAGACAAAGTTTACCGTCGATCAAGGCTCCAATGAAGCTCATTACGCCATCGGAACGACCGGAGTGGGAGTACCTAATTCTAAGTTTGCTTTCGATCGTATCAATATATCGGCAGGGCATATTGTTCACGCAAGCGGATGTGTAGCGATCGGCAAGAACGACAAACCTAGACGAGCAACGAAGACCAACTACCATAGACAAGTAGAGGGGGCTGAGCAGTTATTTGCTGTGCTTTACGACTGCAAAGACCGTCGCGCATGGCTCATCGATGGAGCGAGTGCTCTGTTACATCTGTGTCGGGCGAATCTAGCCCGCCGGAGAAACCACGGTCATAAAGTCCTCTTTAGTGACGATAACATCGAAGAGGCCAAGATATTATATAAAGGGAAGGATGCTGCGATGGGCGTGCTTCTTAATGAATACAACATGAATCTTAAGATATACGAGAGATGGAATCTGCTCGTAGAAGGGATAACTATCAAAGGGGATGGAGTACCCGGGTCTAATCAGTGAGATTTATACGACTTTTGGGCGTGCTCTTTGATATCCAGACCGACCAATCTATAGCGGACGGTATTCAATTCAAAGTACGTAAATCGCCGAGACGACATCTAGATGGATGGAATTTCCGGGATGTGGCGACGATGACTGACCCTCTGTGGCCCAAGGTGACATCTCTTAAATATTCTAGAGTAGGGTGGGTTGATCTTATTAGGAATATCGGCCCCATAACACTTTTTGGCGAAGGATTCGGGGAGATGCTTCAGCCTGTAGTTGGAGCGAGCGACTTCGGGAGGGTGATTGATTGCAGGCTCTGCAACAGGCGCTCCGCAACATGTGCGTCTGATGGGCTACTTTGCCAAGAAATGAAGACTTCTTAGCCACGACGGTGTCCGTTATTTAGGACATAATGATGACCGTCTCTAGAAACTCTGATAATAGGAAGGGTCCCTTGGAGTTGTCTAAGGGCATATATTGGCATAACCCTGGTTGGGTTTTTGAGGACTGTCATTATGGGGTTACACCATGGAGAGCGCAGTGCGACCGGGTACAGGTACTTCTGCCGACTGGGTTCCCTAATCTTTTTCATTAGGGGTCTCTGTAACCCGCCTGAGCTTCTCCCGGCTCACGGGGCCATGTTGTTCGGACATAGCTGAAAATTTCTACTTCCATGGAAGCTGAAGTCGGGGTCAGTCCCTGTAGAAGGCCATCTACCGCTACTACTGCTTAAGCCTACGCCACCTGACAATACGTTGGCCCCCGAAAGTGATAGTGGCCTCGGCACAAGCGTTGCCTCGCCATGATCAGTTCATAAGGGCACCCCTAGCGAAGGATCAGATCTACAGCTAGCTTCTAGTCTGGTTCCCAGCGCCACGTCGAGCAAGCGTAAGCTATTCGAGAAACTTCTCAAACGAATCAAGATCACGCCCAGAGACAAAGATACTTCCAATGGAAAAATATCAATGACGACTGAGGCACGGACGACTTTAGATACGCACCTAACGGTTCCGAAGCACGAATTCTAAATCCGATTGCAAATCTGTGAGGCAAGGGCGTCCCAATGAAGAATTTGCTCTTACGCGTGATATGATAACTCTGCTAGTACCAACAAGAATTATGGTTCGTTGCTCAAAATATGGGAGAAATGAGGCTGGCGAATTTGCGGCGGTCGGGGCGGGAGCCTACAACTGGATGATCTGGAACCCGGCTAGGAGATGCGATCTTTTTGTTCAGCCTCGCGGGTAGATTTGTCTAGGTAGCTGTCTGCCTTACATTCGATTTGTCGTGCTTACGTCTGTATCTCACATCAAGTAAGACAGTTGTCAGAAATACCGTCTTCGTAGGCAAATTGCAAGGCTATTTGTGTCTTAGTAGCGTAGCTCTATCGCTGGCATTAGCAAGAGGTTGGGAGGGTACGGACAGCATGACCGTCCCTAGCCGCTGCGTGAGGCAAAATGTGTCTCTGAAGGATTCGGCGGGATGTATGTACCTAGATAATCAACAGAATGGTTCACATCGTAGGACTTAAGCCTTGTTCTACCCGTTAAATCGTTCATGACTCCGCGTGCGAGCCTTAAACCAATTCTTGGCCTAGGACTTGTCCTGCAGGCTCTCGGCTCAAGGTCCTCCTTTCATCCAAGGCCACATGTTGAATCGTAGGTAGAAATAAGATACTACCTACGGAGGCTTACACGCAGGCTGACAAACAATCTAGGACATTGTGATTGGTTCGTTAGGCACTGTACGGTGGTTATGGTGATATTGATGTTGTAGCTAGTTGGAAATCTGCCTACAGCTAGCTGTGGCTTTTGCTTTTAGGCTTGTCAGCCTGTACGTGGGTACAGGTAGGAGGTACGTCGAAAAACCCAGCCCCCCTTCCATACGCCCCCTTTTTCCATAAGCATGGAATAGCCCCACATTTTGAGGCTGGTGCCAATCATCGCATCCAAATGCAATATTGATTGACCCCACTCTACTCTCCTGCGGCACAGCTGGTTGGACCCACTCAAAATTGCGATGCTCTAACGTGACGAAAACCTCTCGAAATCTGACTCCTGAACGACTTCCTAGCATCTGAACCCCGATCAACTTCTGGTTGGACCACTGCCTCTATCGGCTGACATACTACCTGCATCTTTAGTAGAAGATTCGTTCTATCGAAGCTTTCCCCATTGGATTTTCCTTGTTTCAGTACCGCGGGGGCGAGATATAGGCACACATGGTCGCCTACTTCTCCTTCAAGGTCCATCGACTCTGGATCGAAGCGTTGTGTCCCCTCACCTGCGCCATACCACCACTGAACACATGCGACCTGCTTGCTGAGTAGCAAGTCCAAGTCCAGTGCTTCTGCGATGATATTGGACATATCGCCGAAGAGCTCCTTGTCTTTGGAATGAGAGAAAGTAGCCAAGTATCTGCCAATTTCTTTAGCCTTGTCAATGGCAAACCCTTCACGTTCCTTGCGGCCCTCTTGTTCGTCCAATTTCATCCACTCGGCGACAAGTGTCGTCGTGTTTGCTTTCCATGTATGAAATTTGCGTTGCGCCTGGATTTCGTCGGGAGTCCCACCTGTAGCGTCGCCGAGGAAAGAACCTATGAATGACTTGATAAGCATGCGGAGATCACAGGTAAACCAGATAGACTTAATGAATATAGCTTACCGAGGGCTTTATTCATGTAGTAGAAAGCGCCAGCGACGTCCTTCCCGGCCCAACGAAACTCCCCGAAGATATCTCTTGTTAAAAAGGCCCACAGGAATGCCCGTACCACCATTGTGCGCCGTGGAGGGATCTGCATCCAGTACTCGAATTCCTCAAAGGAACCCAACATATTGGGATAGAACCTGAGAATGTTATGATAACAGGCGCGGCTGTCTTTTGGGGATGTGGGTTGGCTGCTTTCGAAATGTTGCAGAACGAAATTTCGGATATTAAATCGGAGCTGTGATACCTTCTGGATGAGCTCTTGGTCGTCGAGCTGAACGAAGGTCTGGCTCTCGGCCTGGAAGCGGTTGAATTCCTTGACCGTTTCTTTCCAGCGTGTACGGATGTCTCCCAGTTCTTGCCCGAGCTCTTTCTTAGCTTGCTGTTCCTCGTTTAGGCGATGCTCTGCCTCCTTCAATTGGGTTTGCAGTTTCTCCAGTATGTTCTCGGGACGAGGAGGTAGCTCAAAGGCAGGATCTTGAGTCTCATGCGCTACATGTTGCTGACGAGGGAAAAATGGATTGCTCTCGGCCGAGTTTTGATGTTCAGGTGAGTTGGCATTATCTTTCATGGTCTCGTCATAGGTGAAAGATGTCATGATGATAGCCTACGCCTTCATGAAGTTGCTAAACTCAATGTTCACCAGCAATTTGTAAAGGAGGATTGCGAGCTAACCGGATCATTGTGACCTGAACCAAACCGCCCCTGAGACAGGGTTAAAGGATTTTAGACATGCAGCCTCACATGGGAGCGCGGCCTATTCCCGATAGAACTGTATCTCCATATCGCAAGGCTCAATACAACCGCGGCGTTTTAATCATGCCACAACCGCCCGTCTGCCTAGGATCAACCTAAGGCAACCAATTGCCGCTTTCATATCTTTAATATCTCTCTAAGGCGCCATTGCTACCCCTTGAAAGGTCACACCATATTTCAATATTCCTGCAGTCAGCAATTAGAAATATGTGTTGTCGTTGCAGCCTAACCTAGCCACGACGGGAGCGTTACCTCCCAGAGCCTTGGCCGTGACCATCGAGAGGAGGGAGCTATCATTAAATATACCTTCATTGAGTCTTATCCTATATCATCTCGTTTAAATCCGGCGGCTCGAGACTCGAAGTTGGGTCAAGTTGTCACTCGTTTATCCCTACGACTTAGTTCGGAGTACGGTATACTTCTCTTCGTTTCACACGAGCTCATCTATCTCTATAAAATTTTCTAGGGAACTGTCGCGATGGTGTTCTTGAATAAGAGGAAGTCGAATAATTTCGACAGCTCTGAGAAGCCTTGGTCTTTGAAAGCACTTGTTAGTAGGATTAAGAAGAAGACTAACTCTGACTGCGATGACTTCATGGTTGTAGGAATCGACTTCGGCACAACGTAAGTACCTACCTACTCAGCCGGTCAATCGTTTAAAGGTATCCTACTAATATTCACCAAGCTACTCTGGCGTAGCTTGGGCTACGATCGCTGATTTCGAGAAGGATCAAATCAATCTAGTCACTAGCTGGCCAGGGTCTGGTCGAGAGGAAGGTAAAGCTCCAACCGAGCTTTTCTACGAGCATGATCAGGTCATGTGGGGATACGGGATTCCAGCTGATGCCGAGCCTATTCGCTGGTTTAAGCTACTCCTACTTAAGGAAGAAGATCTTGCCCCTGAGTTACGGCGAGCTGAGTATCTCCTGAGAGCACAAAAGGTCCTCCGAGAATACAACAAAACCGCAGTGGACTTAATCGCCGATTACTTGAAGTGCCTATGGGAGCACATCCTCTATACGATCAATAAAGCCCGCGGCAAGTTTGTGGTTGACGGCCTGGCATTTCATGTTGTTATTACCGTCCCTGCAATCTGGAAAGGATATGCCCGCCAGGGAATGGAGGAAGCGGCTAGAAAGTCTGGGATTCTCGACCCCCGACCGGCTGGTCGCACCACACTTACCTTTGCGCCCGAGCCCGAAGCAGCAGCACTCGCAACGATTTGTGAGCCCGGCAGGACTATCGAAGAGGATGATGTCTACGTTATATGTGACGCTGGTGGCGGTACTGTGGTAAGTCATTGGACGGTCAGTGAATCTTTTATTCTTCGAGGGCTAACTAAGGATAATATCATTAGGACCTCGTCAGCTATAAGGTCAGTGACACGGATCCCATCACTCTGCATGAAGCAGTAGTGGGAACTGGAGGGCTCTGCGGCGGTATATTTATTGACGAGGCGTTTGAGAGCATATGCAAAGCTCGGCTTGGGAGACAGTGGAGCAAGCTAAGTCAAACCGGTGTCAAAGAAATCATGAAGAACGAATGGGAATACGCCATCAAGCCTCAGTTCAGGGCCGACGACACAGGCAGGAAGGAATATATCGTCGCCATCCCGGCTGAAGCATTTAAGGGAGCGAGTATGAACGACGATAGCAGAAAACCTATCATTAAGGAAGGGCGCATATATTTCTCGAGGTCTGTCACTCACTTAAGCTCGAATTTCTTATGCCTACCTAGATAACTACCTATTAACATAACTTCCTTCAGCTCCGACATTCAGAAGGCCTTTACCTCTGTTTTCGCGGACATCGAGAAGCTGGTCGATGGTCAGATCAGTAAGGCTAAGGAGAGTGGATTGTCGGTGACAGTAAGTACCATATGCGCAAAGCTCGACCACCTTAAGCGAATGTGGACTCTAATAATACGTAGGGTATCATACTTGTTGGTGGTCTGGGGTCAAGCCCTTACCTCTACGATCATCTTGTCGCTCGATACGAAAGACGAAAAATCCGTGTTCTCCAATCGACTGGCATAAGGCCGTAAGTCAAAGTGGTGTACTCATGCGCAAAAAATCTAACAATATCTTTTCAGGCGTACAGCAATCTGCCGAGGTGCAATCTTCAAGGGTTTTCTGGATGGCCCTACCCAATCAACTGCTGAGGCTAGCCCTGGCGAGAAACATCCCCCTAAAGTGACTAGCGGAATCAGTGTTGCCTCAACAATCGCGAGGCAAAGCCTAGGCCTCGTGGTTTCCGAGCGTTTTGAAGCAGGGAAGCATCTTGAGGAAGATAAGTATTACGATAGAGATGAAGGACACTACTTCGTGAGCAACCAGATGCAGTGGTTCCTCGAAAAGGTTAGTTGAAATGAAAGCTCATGCATACCCCGAGGTATCTAGGTACCTGATATATTTAGAAGTACTGAACAACCGTACAGGGACAAAACGTTCCGAAGCTCCAACCAGTCCAGCATGCCTACTATCGACTATTCCGCTCGGAAGACCACTTCGAAGAAGCCGCGAATAGGTTTGAATATGAAATCAGACAGTGCGACGACGACGTGCCTCCGTCGCGGTTCAACGACAGAATCAAAAACTTGTGCACTATCACCTTAGAGCTCGATGTCCCGTACGAGTCGCTCGAAGATTTTATTAGCGCGGAGGGTAAGATGATGAAAAAGTTCAACTTCGTGGTCGAGATGGTGCCGTCTGGTGCATCCATCGACTTTTCTATCCTCTATCAAGGCATAAAATTGGGTTCACAGAATGCTAAGATTGAGTTCGAATAATCTACAATGTACCTGGCTGGTAATCTCATATTCCCCTGCTTGTATCGACATTTACTGTGTGCCTGAGCAGAAACTCAGAGATCGTATGTCTAGAACTTATGAATTGGTCTATCACCTTACATAGCTGGTTGGGTACTTACGGGCAGCACGTTCAGCATGGGCCAGTAGAACATCTAGTTTTACTGAATGGAATGATATATTAATGTGATTACTACACGGCAGTTCATGGATTTTAATTAGGCCCGGACCTACTTAGTCGCAAATCCTAACTTCTCAAGATTTGCGAGGAATCCCTCCCAATCCCTGGAAGTCGACAGAATAATGCCGAATGCGAAGTTGGAGATGAGAGCGCCTTCCGCCGTTTCCTCCGTCGCAAAACTCCGTGTTGTAGTCGCGCATAGAAGGAGAGCGCTTGCCAAGATAGGAACATGATCATCAAGTGAATAGCCTAGCTTTCGAGCCTCCTCAAAAAGCGGCTGGATCAGATATCGCAACTTAATGTCGAGAATCGCTTGCGTTAGAGAGTCCTTTCTAACATCGAGATTAATAAACAGGTTTTTCCCCTGAACTTTGGGCGGATATCTCAGTATCGAACTGGAATCGCCGTATAGGGGCTCTTGAAATAAATCCCTATATAACGGTATAGCGAGGTCGAGCATAACGGGGTGGAACCCGCCATATTTGTGACAGTTAAAGAGGACTTTACGCCTGCCACTTTCTGGGGTCTCAAACGCGAGCTTCATCTGTCCCCCGTCGGCGTCTCCTAAACCGAAAACCATAGGGCACGACGACGCGCGAAGGGAGGCTGAGGAGAGTCGCTCTGAAGCTTCCTTGAATAACGTACTCAAGGGTGGATAAACCTGACCGTTGATTGTCCACTTCATTTCCATAAGTTCTTCTAAGGAATAACTCCTGTCCGCGATTTCTACGTGATCGCCGTAGAACTCTTCAAACGTACGATCGACTACACCTTGGTGGAAGAATTGCTGGATCTCGTACTCGCTGTTTACATTCTCGACGATATTCTGGGAGAGAGACTTACGATAGGCGCGAAGCGTGTCCTCGGCTTTGACCATCTCCATGTAAAGTATCTTCTCGGAAGTCTCCCGGTGACGATTACATGATCTAATATAGAGAGCAACAAGCCTGGCAGAAGATCTGAGGGTAGTCTGAGTGATGCCCTCAAATTGTGGGTAGAGTAAGTCGCCGGTGATTGATGCAATGCGAGGGACTTGAACTCGAGGATAGAAAGTAGAGGCCAATTTAGCTCTTTTCAACTCGTTCTCCGAATAGGAATCCTCGTCGTAAGCCTCTTTAAGGAATATTTTACTTGTAGCATCAGCGTCCCCTGTGATTGTGACTTGATACTGTCTGAGCCGAAGAGGTGAAGGTGGAGACCTTGTCCACGCAGGCCAGGCAACGAAACCGTCCTCAAATCGTTCGTACGCTTCAAGGGGCAGCGTACTGGCACTGGACGAGAAGTCATGGTTTGGGCTCATTCGTATAGTCCTGGTTTCGCCGAATGAAAAGATATACTGATCGGCAGAAGGAGGGAAATCTTCCGATTCCTTGCTAAGGGACTCCGTTATGTGGCACGTAGGGCATGCATCCTCAATCTCTTGATTCAGCCACTCAACGTATGCAGGAGAGTCATCATCATCTTTGGCGAGTGACGCAGCAGTCGCGCGTTGTCTAGAGATTTGTGAGTAATGCTCTAAGATTTTTCTCTTGATTTCAAGACCGTATTGATCCCGTCCAACTATGCATGCTCCGGACACAAGCAGATTCGCTGTAGGACCAAAGGTAACCGACCATGTATCTTGTGGCTTACCAGCTTGGTATACCCACTGGTCGTGTAAAATGTACAACTGGTTAGGTAGCAGAGTTGCTTGATGAATTTGGAAAGTGGTGATGAGTTCCGTGGGTCCCATCCGGGTCAACCTGTGGATACGTTTATCTTCGTAGGATAAAATGTTGAGAGATGTCTTAGATTGCGAGAAATAATCTAAACTTAGGATTGTTGCCGACCGTTTGGCGGACAACTTATCATATCCAGCAAATCTCACGGCATCGAACTCGGGCCAAAGTTGAGAGGACGCAGAAGGCACTCGGAATTCGGCTTCGGTACATTCTTCTCGCACAGCTCCTATCAGGTTCATGAGATCCTCGCGGTGTTCATTTACGAGAGTGAATATATCATCTTTCGCCTTGACAACAATGGCACTGTGCCTCTGTTGGGCCTGATCAGGCTGCAAAGGTTGTTTTGATTCATCCTTCTCACGATAAATTTGGCTGACATCGAAGAAGATGGCAAGAATCTCTGGGTGGAGAGAGAGAATTTCGTCCTGCGCCGCGTTAGTGCTCAATGCCCGAAATTCTGTTTGAAGAGAAGCCATTTTCTCAGTTAAATAGGTAGGTACCTATTATTTGATGGGATCTGTAAATCTCGTGCAGCGGGTCCATGGTAATTAAATATCCGTCCCAATGTGAGAGGCGTCTTACCGCGATAAAGGTTCATAGAGCAGACGGTAACAAAGTCATTGTTTCAGATGTTTCATAAAAGCTGTCACCGCAAAGGCGGCCTTAGTAGAGGGTACTAGGGTAACCTCTTTTTCGTTCGCCGCAGAGTTTCTTTGATATAGGTGCCTGGGTACCTTTTATCACTTAAAAACTTACTACGCTTAAGGTTATGTACCTCTTTTAATTTTTATGGCTGTTGCCGAAAGGTTGCTACATCCACTGGTTTTGTACCTGAGCTTGGTGCTCGTGTAGCGGATAGAGAGGGAGGATAGGCCACCCGCGTTTAGCGCCTACTACGTAGGTGGTTGGGTGGTCTGTTTTCGTATCTCTCCTTAAGTGATCTCTCATATATCATTGAACTATAAAATTCGATCCGACCAGACCTACCATAACTAACAGCTTTCCAGCTTTCTAACGGAACAGCGAATATATTAATTTATACCTATGAACGTATTGTTTTAAGGAGTATGCTTGTAAATGGAGTTGGTTGGGTACCAGACCCGCGATACCCCCGCGATACCCCGCGATCCGCGTGTGTTGGGCAATGTTACAAACGCTTTCAAACAACGCCTACTGGAAAAGGGTTTCCATCTACTACCTTTCAACCACACTTATAGCTTCTTTGAATCTCCCTCCTAGAATTAGCTATGTCCGTGTATGAAGATACCAAACGCAATTACCGATGCTCAATTTGTGGTTTACCTACTACCCAGACGAGGGCTTGGGCTTATCATCCGCAGGCTTCCCAATATGACGCCCTTTTCGGCGCAAGAGGTCCCCGGAACGATGACTTCCTCGCCAAGGAGGATTGTTCTAAGCTTGAGAAGCAAACTAGCTGGTGGAGTGATGTCTACTTGTTGCACGACCCTGATGATGAAGTCGATAAGCTCTGCCCGGATATTGCTATGCCTGACGCTGATAGGACGCCACGAGAGCCTGGCGCCATGAGGGCCGACATCCAGGAGTATAAGGCTCGCTGGGTTTTAGACGGAATATTCTACTTCGGAGTATCTGGCGTCGTAACAACTGTTGATATGATCGGGCGCCAATCTGATCGTCATCGTGCTTACATTCCTACTCATGCTATTTGTCTTGAGATGGCAAAGAGGGTCTTCTCATCTACCAAGGCGTATCTAAAAGATATGAGAGGACTCTGGACGGCATTGAGATGGAGATATGGCATTGAACGCAGGAATTTGGCCTTTAACCACGGCGCAAATTATACCTTGGTAGATAACGAATTCTATACGCCACCGTGGTCGTGGTGGTTCGATTCCCTCTCGCCCTCGTCCGACCGTAGTCTTTTTTCTCGTCTATGTTCCTATACACATAGCTGGCCAGGTCCCTCGAAAGACGTCCCTCTGGTAAACTACGTGCATGTGAGTTCGGTAAATAATGCCCTCGAACATGTCTTGTTAACTTTTGGGGTAGACTTTTGGTAGTAACCCCTTGGATATTGAGAACCTGACCGAAAATATACTGTCCAATCTCCGAGAATGTCGTCATAATACATTATTGCGACGAGAAGCTGAAGGCTTCAAAAGGCGCCTGAATTCATTGCCTGTCGAGCTTTGGGACGCAATATGCGCAGAAATAAGCTCGCCCCGAGATCTCCCTCGCGTCGCAACCTACATCCTACCACAGGGCTTCTGGAAAGATCTGTTGAAGTCACAGACGGCTTTACCCTGGCTCTGGGATATCGATCTTGCTCTCATCGATGCCAAGGCGGCAGAACCATGCCCGGGAGGCAGTGGTTTCGAATGGGACTGGGAGCTATTAGTGCGGCAGCTGAGTCGCGGTGTTGACTTCGGGATCCGTACGGACGTGCCGCCGCCGCCACATTTCCGGTTCGAGAGGTTCCAAGAAACTGACCAATCAGTGGAATGGTTCTGGACATGCACCGGCTACTCGGATGACCTTGCACATGTCCCTGCTGGCCTACACAACAGACGTCGGATTTGGCAACTCTTAGAAGAGATGTTTGTAGGCGATCGATTACCGAAGCCAAATGAATTCCACAATGAATCTCGCGAACACTGCCTTATCATGCCGTGGACCAAATCAGGTGATATCGCTAATGAGCCGACATGGGTCCCTTCAATTTGGATTAATCACCTGCATCGACAGATTGGGGGTCGTATCTACGAGGTAGAGGGCTTGAACTGGTTTGATAGGCCGTCGTCGCAGTATTGGCAAATGCCTCAGCGATCGGATCAAGGCCTAATTAAGGTGGCAACGGTCGAGGAGATGTATAATGCCCTTCGCAAGAAAGGATATCCCCTCTGAGCGCCTAAGGAATTCGAGTTACGAAGAGTTCTATTATGATTTCCAGCATGGATGGATGTTGTTAATGGCTACCTAGCAGCTGCGTAGGTAGGTGCACTATTTAAGGAGGGCTCCGTAGAGCGGCATATCAAATACCTAGATAGGTCAATGAACGAGATTCACATGAAATAGGCAGTATTTAGACTCCCAGAAATCGAACCTAGAAATGGGACCTAATGGTTGAATAATCGCAGAAATTATTTAATTCTATAAAGGCTTGTTTTTGATTAATGATTCCTATATTCGGTCTAATATATTTCTTTAGCTTCTCATTTCTTAACGTTTGGTATAGGCATTCCACATCACGAACATTGAAGTTATGGTTCCAGCAATGGCGGGGTAACAATGGGGCTATGATAGGGATATATGTACCTCTAAGTACAATGCACTGGGCCACTGAGGCGCCTATTGGAGCCTTCCAGCAGGTACAAATTAGTGTAGTTATAGCGCTGTAGGTCGCTATGGCTACATTAGGACGTAAACCTTAACTTGGCAGCCTGTATTACGTAATACAATATTACGTAATCCCAATGTAGCCTTAATAGGTACCTACCTAATCTAAGATGTATATAGGTCTAGGTATACACTATTAACCGATTTAACAGCTAATTTGATAAGGCCGTTAATTGACATACGGGTAAGAACATGTTAGGTGTTAACGTCAAGGTTGATTAGGAGCAAGTCAGTCAAGCCAGGACCTATAAGTTGGGAGGTAAGGCAGTATAGCAATCTCTGATTGGCCAAAATGACTCGTCTAAAATGAATCATAAGAAGGTACGCGCTATGATGTACTGTAATTATAGCGTTTGAAGCGCTATACCGCCCGGTAAAGGGAAAATTACAACATCCAGTGCTCGATTAAGCTGACTGATGAAATTATAGCCCGGCGGCTTCCACAGCTTCGGATCGCTTCTGTATTCTAGCATAAAGTCCTTTCTGGAAAAAGAACCACGAATTTTCCAGCTCGAATTTCTCGGGGTCCACCACACGGATCTACATATCTGTTAGCTCCTATACTGTCTGATGATAGGGCATGCTTGGGTAAATTACTCACGTCGTAGTTAAGGACAAGAAAAGAAATTAGCTTTTTAATTTCCAAAATTCCCACGTGCTTGCCTAAACAGACACGCCTTCCGGCACCGAACTAGCAAACAGACTTGTCAGTGTAAAGAGAATAAGATAAGATGGGATAGACGGAGAAAGAAACCCACCGTCAGCACCGCCTGCTCGAGTTTATGCTTATGCGCTTCGTCTTTCTCGAGCCATCTCTCTGGCCTCCAGAACTCGGCGTCTTGTCCAAACGTCGCTTTATGCCGATTGACGACGTAAGGGTTACCGCCCACCACGGTTCCGCCGGGTAGATAATATCCAAGGACTGTGACACCGCCCGCCGGTACGACGCGCTCAAAGGGCAGCGCGAAGGGTGGGTGCATGCGAGCACCCTCCTGGACGCAGGCATCCAAATAGGGAAGACCGCGCACCTCGCTCCATTTAGGAAAGGGGCGCGAGAGATTTGCGGAGCGTAGCTCATCGTATAACTTCTCTAATGTATGCGGATAGACTAGGAGATTGAACATGGTTGTGCGCATGAGGCTGCCCACAGAATCTGAACCAGCAATGACGTTGGAAAAGGTCCATGCTGTAGGGGCCCTACAGGCACGCATTAGCACAGGCTTGTCCTCACTTCGTTATTGTTCATGACCTTGGGAGTATTGTCTTACCAGGGAGGTATGTTGGGGTTGCCCTTCTGCAACTCGATGAACCGGGTTAAGAAATCTTTTCTCCCACCAGCCTTCTCGACGTCTTCTTTAGACTCTCCCTTGGCCAGGTACTCCTGCCTCTCTTTAATGGCCTTGCCAACGAAGCCAAGTATTCCAAGTGATGCTGTCTTGCCGAGGAAACGCTGGATTGTATCCCCGATACGGTTCTTGCGCAGAGCCCAATCGAGCCAGGGGATTTGTGTCATCTACAATAAGTCAGTTTGATAGTGCGATGGCTATGTTGAGATCATGAAGAATATCTCACAGGTGCCGCGTCCCTCATGAAGTCGACAATTGTACCGAGCATTCGCCCAACGTCTTTTCCGGTATCTAGAAATCCATATCTCTTTGAAAAGGTCATGGTGCCCATAACGTCGAACGCGAAGTACTGCAACCAATGGCCTAGATCTAAGACCTCGCCATTTTCGATGAACCTTTCGTCAAGCTTTCCGTGCATGCACTCCAGGACTTCATCAATCAGACCTTCAAAAGAAGGGGTGTTCGCGGGGGTGAACATTGGTGCAATGGGACTTTTAATCTGCTTGTGTAGATTCTCATCTGTGGTATTGAACACCGCATGTAGAGCGCCGCCTCCTCTTGTGTAAGGCCGAAGTGTTACATAGAAGTCTCCCTTTGGTCGAGTCAGTACGGGCCTATTACGACGGCGTCTTTGCTGTAAATCCAAGAACATACTTTCGGGAAACCACTTCTCGTCGTATAGACGGTGGGAATAGCCTCTGGATTACTGAAGGATACCATATTCGGACCAATGCGCACGACCTCTCCGTATTTCTCGTGTATATCTTGCAGAATAAGATGTGCGCGCTTGGTTTTGACCCAGCTCACTCGTTGGAAGTTGGTGATTCTCGCTGGAAAAGGCCCCGGTATATGCCTCAAGCGCCACCATGTTCGCCAAAGCTGTAAGGAGACAGCGATTGACAGAACCACGCAGGCAATAGAGACAAGAGGGATATTATCCATAGCTTCTGTTAAGTTGGTTGGTCGGAAGGTAGGCGAATCCTGAAATCGGAATTTTCTAAGTTCGTTTTAACGTCCTCAAAACGTAAACTGTAGGCTGCCGGTGTAAGTTTTGACCTTCAATCTAGGCACCTGAAAGACTCCCTACTAGGTAGACGATAAGTCCCGAGGAACCAAGCTCTGGTACGAGCGGTCGTATGATTGTGTCAGCCAAGAGTCTTTTCTTGGCTTGACAAAGATCCATTACTGTGGTCCAGGACACCTTGACGGCTATTCTATTATTTGGATCCTTACTCGGGTTTGTAGTTGTGGATGGCATGTTCATAGTTTCAGCCTGGTGAAATAAGCCTCGACACCGAGTAAACTCTTCACGCCGGATATCATAGTATAGACTTCTAGTTGCTGTGTGGTAATTGGTTGTAAGATTATCACCAAAGCCATGTCCTCACGTAAGATACCCAAGTAAGATGGTCGAGTTATACCTTTAACGGCTTGCTCTAGTACGACCAATAAGGATAGCCCCTTACCTCTTCATAATTGACGGCAATAACTCTAGTTGGATCGCCCGTACTGAATTTTGATTAAGACAAGCTCTTAACCCTGCCCAGTATCACCTAAGTACTCAACGTACTCTCGGATAGGAGCGAGATACGATGACTAGCTCTAACGCCTCACCTGAAGGCTCCGTTGACGAGTTTGTGGTGGCATTATTCGGGCCACAAGTGACGAACTGGACATACGATAGTCTTTCGACCCTCCAATCTGACCTCTTGGGGCATCCAACTCTCGAGTTCCTCGTTGAGAGTCTTACGGAGCTTCCGTCATTGTGGCCTTTATTGGAGAAGGACTATGCCTCCCAGGACTTCCCTGGCGTGGAAAAGCTCAAAGAACTTCATGACTTCGCGACGGGAGGCGCGACTCTTGATACACATAATCTTACCAACACCCACCTAGCTCCACTGACGGTTGTCTCCCATATCGTCGATTTCATCCGATCCGTCAACGACTCGAATACCAAAGAAAGTCTAGCGCGCTTCAACGCGGCTCAAGGGTTCTGCATTGGATTTCTCTCCGCTGTGGCCCTTGCTTCGGCGAATGACTGGGATGAATTCAAACGCAACGTATCTAGCGCTATTCAACTAGCGGCGTGCATAGGCATTGTCGTCGACGCCGAAGAGGCCTCGCATGCAGCTCAAGATAGGGCCACGGCGGTTTCCGTTCTCTGGAAAACAGCATCTGACAGAGCATACTTAGAAACCTGTTTGGATCTCTTTCCCAAGGTAAGAACCTCTCCTAATATCCATCAGTCGTCTTCGAGGTTCATCGCGGTCATACGTTAAGGGGTAACTGCCCTATTTGGAGGTTAGCTTATGTCATTGGACTACTTACCTATAACCTAATATCCGATTCATATGACTCCTTGAAGGCTCCTCAATTGCCCTCAGATTGGACTGAAGCGGTTTGGGATTTCATTGCTGACTCGCGGTACCAGGCATACGTATCCTGCATCACCGACGACAGGACCCTTACCATCACTCTGCCAGAAGGCGACGAAGAGGCATTCTGTTCGCGACTGCGCGAAGCCAAGATAGCAGCCACCGTAATTGGCCTCGATGGGTGTTATCATCACTCGAGACACACCGAAGTGGCCCAAAGACTTATTCAACTCTGCGCCGCAAATAGCAAGCTTAGGCTTCCGGAAGCTGAGAAACTGCGGTTGCCCCTAAGATCCACAGCGGATGGTAGCATAGTAAGGACCGGCGCTCTTCATGAAATAGCCATCCAATTGATCCTTTGCAAGCGAGCCCATTGGTTCCAAACAGTTAAGTTAACCTTGGGCGACCTTCCATACGACAAGGTCAAATATGTACCCTTAGGTGGCAAATCCTGCATTCCTCGCTCGCTCTCGGCCAACAAACATAATCTCAACCATGATGACGCGAGTTCATTGGAAGAAATTGCCGTCGTGGGAATGGCCTGCCGATTCCCCCAAGCCGACACTTTGGAAGAGTTCTGGGACCTCCTTCGGACAGGCCGAACCGCATTTGGCACCATCCCACCTGAGCGCTTCAATCCGGCTGATATCAGTCGAGAGCCCAAGTTACCTGAGTACTGGGGCAATTTCCTTCGCCGGCCTGATGCTTTTGATCATAGGTTCTTTGGAATCTCCGGTCGCGAGGCCAAGTCTATGGATCCGCAACAGCGACTTGCGTTACAGGTTGCATACGAGGCTCTAGAGTCCTCAGGGTACTGCTCTAAAGCGGCTCATTTGAATGCCACGGATATTGGCTGCTATCTTGGCGTGGGATCCGTTGACTATGAAGATAATATTGCGTCCGAGACCGCAAATGCATTCGCAGCTACGGGTATGCTGCGAGCCTTTATCAGTGGTCGTATCAGCCACTTCTTCGGATGGACCGGCCCCTCAATTACCTTTGACACGGCCTGCTCCTCATCCGCTGTCGCTATACATACAGCCTGCAAAGTAAGTTAAAACCCAAGGAACCTTTCGTGAAAACGTGTTGCTAACATAGTGCTAAAGGCACTTCTTGGAGGGGAATGCTCCATGGCGTTAGCCGGAGGAGTCAATGTCATCACAAGTCCTACTCTGCACCAAAATCTTGCCGGAGGGGGCTTCCTAAACCCGAATGGATCCTCAAAAGCATTTGACGCTATGGCAGGCGGATACTGTCGTGGCGAAGGCGCCGGAATTCTCGTCCTAAAGCCTCTATCACGGGCAAGGGCCGATGGAGACACAATCCTGGGAGTAATTGCCGCCTCGGCGGTTAATCAAGGTTCTAACTGTAGCCCAATCACGGTGCCTGACTCCCGATCTCAGAGCTCCCTGTATGAGCGCGTGCTTTCAACAGCACGTATAAAGCCTTCGGAGGTAACTTATGTCGAGGCACATGGCACCGGTAAGCAAGAAACTCCGAATGTCTCTTATGATATACGTTTAGTTCGTAGCGCTAATAGCCTCTTCTAGGAACCCCTGTTGGAGATCCCATTGAGTACGAGAGCGTCCGCATGGCTCTCGCAGGTCCTTGGCGCAACGATGACCTGTTCCTAGGCTCAGTGAAAGATAATATAGGCCATGCTGAAGCTGCTTCCGGTGTTGCCGCAGTCATCAAGACGCTTCTGATGATGCAGTACAAGACTGTCCCTAAGCAAGCTAATTTTGTTTCCCTCAGCCCACGTATTAAGGTCTCTCCTTCGAACAGGATCATAGTGCCGCAGACAACCCAACCATGGACCGCTCAACGGCACGTTGCACTGGTGAACAATTACGGTGCTGCCGGCAGTAACGCTGCGCTTATAATTAGAGCGTATTCTGACGTCCCGGGGAACTCAACAGAAACCCAGTCTAGGACCCAAGAAGGGGACTCTTCAACAGTGTACCCGATCCTTCTTTCCGCTAAGTCGGCGAACAGTCTTCACTCGTATATGAATGAACTGGCGTCATGGTTACCCAACGTTGGGACATCGCTTGGAAGCATCGCGTATAATCTAGCACGAAGCCATAATTCGTCTTTCGATCACCGGGTAGCATTTACCGCGGCCGATAAGAATGATTTATTATCCGCTCTCAACACTTCCACCACGGCAAGCAATGGAAATATGACGCGGTCGGATAAATACCCAGTAGTTTTATGCTTCGGTGGCCAGACTGGTCGGAACGTTACCATCTCCAAAGAACTATACGAAAAGTGCGATCTTCTTAGAGTCCATCTAGTGAGTACACCGCTTGCCCTGGAGCTCTGGCCTAGTTAAACGATCGCGCTAACGCCAATAAGAATGAATGCAACACCGTTTGCCGTTCGCTCGGCCTCCCTAGCATATTTCCTGGAATCTTCCAGGGGGACGATATTGAGGATATCGTCACTCTCCACTGCATGCTTCTGTCTTTGCAAATCTCTTGTGCCAAGTGCTGGATTGAATCCGGACTTGAAGTTGACACTGTGATAGGGCACAGCTTTGGACAGCTCACTGCACTTTGCATTGCCGGTTCGATTTCACTGGAGGACACGTTCCGACTAGTCTCTAGTAGAGCCCGTATAATCAGAGATAGCTGGGGCGCCGAGCGTGGAGCCATGCTATCGGTAGAGTGCGATAAAGAGGACATTGAAGCCGTGGTGCAGCGTTCGAATGCCATGGGTGACCTCCGCGTAGACATCGCTTGCTACAATGGTCCCCGTAGCTTTGTCCTTGCCGGAAACACACAGTCGATTGAGAAGGCTGCGCAGGAATGCCAGGCTTTTAAGACGACCCGACTTCAAAATACCCATGCGTACCATTCTTACGTCGCAGACGGCATATTATCCGACCTAAGAACGGTAGCCGAATCAATCACCATACGACCGCCTCGCATCCGTGTCGAGACTTGCTCTTCTAACGGTAGCTGGAAGCGCTTCACCGCGGACGAAGTGGTAGAGCATACACGGCAACCGGTTTACTTTGCTGATGCAGTTGCAAGAATTGCTACCCGTCTCCCTTCGGCTGTATGGCTCGAGGCAGGGTCAGCTTCTCCTATCGTTGCCCTGGCGCGTCGCATATTACCCAAGGCTGAAAGATCGGATATCTTCATACCCATGGAGCTGGGAGGTGTTAGTGCGACGGCCAACCTCGCTGACGCGGCATGCCGGCTGTGGAAAGCCGGATCAGCCGCACAACACTGGCTTTTCCATCCTTCTTCAGGCCACTGGTACGAGAGAATAAACCTCCCCCCTTATCAGTTTGAAAAGGCAAGCCATTGGATTGAATACAAGCCCAGGTCGAAACAGGTAGCCAGCCAAACTGTGAATACTACCAAAGCGCCCGGTCTTGTGAGCCTATTGGACAAGAGAGGTCCCGCGGGCGAGCGTCTGTTTTTGGTAGATACCTCCAATGCCGTTTTCCAGCTTGCTGGACAGGGACATGCAGTTACGGGTCAAAGCCTCTGTCCGGCATCTATGTATATCGAACTGGCTGTTAGATGTGCCATGATGCTCCCCGGCATTGCACATGCGACGAAAGCGTTGCCTCACGTCGAAGGCTTGACTATGTCCGCGCCTCTTGGGCTTGGCGCTGGGGTTCCTGTTTACCTACGTCTTCGTAATGTGGCACCAGGGACTTGGAATTTCGCTATCTTCAGCCGGTCCTCAGTGGATGGAGGCGCAGAAACGGAGCATGCTAAGGGGCTTGTCAGCTTGGTTCCCGCCGACGATGCTGTAGCAAAAAGTCAGTTGAAATTGTTGCAAAGGCTTGCCGGAGGTGCGCGCATCAGTCGGATTCGGAAATCATCCTCAGCAACCGGCGTGAGTGGCGCAATGGTGTATAAGTTATTCTCAGATGTTGTAGAGTACGCGAGCTATTACCGCGGAGTTCAGAACTTGGCGGCAGTGGACAACGAGGCGGCTGGCCTGGTCACGGTTCCAACGGATCGACCCCTTGGCTTGGATGCTGGCATCTGCGACCCGATCTCCCTGGATAACTTCCTCCAAGTTGCAGGTATCCATGTCAACTGTTTATCGCCGCGAAAAGAAGACGAAGTCTTCATGTGTACCGCGGTGGAGGAAGTTATATTTTCTGATTCCTTCATGATGAACAGACTCGATTCTCGTTCATGGACCGTCTATACCCGTTATGAGGCAACATCAAAGTCTAATATAGCAAACGATATATTCGTGTGCGATGCCGTATCCAAGGAATTGGTAGTAGCCATCATGGGCGCAACCTTTAGGAGTGTGCCGTTCAGGTCTCTGGCAAGGAGTCTCACTAGACTCAACAACACCACTACTACCACTGTTGTAACTAGTCTCCAGAATAGTGACAGCGATAGTGACGATATGGAAGACTCGGGGTCTCACAAGGGCTATACCCCGTTGACGGATTATGAGGATGAGAAACAAACGTCTAAGGATACTTATTTCTCAGGCCCACGGTCCCCAACGGCCGCACATCAATCAGTGGTGATTCAACATCAGCTAACGGAAGAGGCATCCGCATCCCCCAACATATTACAGCGAGTACGCGATATGTTTAGCGCCATAATGGAGATTCCTGTTGAGGAAATTGAACCCTCGTCGAAATTGGACGACCTCGGCATTGACTCTTTGCTAGTTACTGAGGTCCTCGCAGAAATTCAAGCCCGATTCCACGTAAATGTTACACAGGCACAATTTCAAGAATGCACTGACGTGCTTGACGTTGCCCGCTTCATCCAACCCGCCGAGAAGCCGAAGGTCATACAACCCACTGAGGTCTCCAGGGCGAAAATCCAATCTGGCGATAAACTCGCCAACAGTGATTCGGACTCTACGGGCGAGGATAATGGTTATGATACCGGTTCCGGTGGACGGACCAGAGAGAATCTCGCGCTCGCTAACCGCGATTGCTTCATTCAAGCAAAAGCCTTGTACGACCAGTATGCAGAGCAAACCGGGTTCAAAAATTTCTATACAGAGGCATTCCCATTGCAATCTGAGCTCGTTGTGCAGTATGTTCTGGCAGCCTTTACTTCTCTTGGTTGCGCAGTTCCCGACCTGAAACCCGGTGATGAGGTACCCGCCTTCAAGTTCGAACCGAGACATAACAAAGTCGTTCCTCAGTTGTACAAAATTCTAGAGCACGCAGGCCTCGTGAAGAAAGGAGATGATGGAGTATTTCGTCGGACCGAAAAGCCAATTAAGACGATTCCTGCTCTTACATTACACAACGAAATGCTGAAATCGTTTCCGAAGCATGCCTCCGAGACCAAGCTTCTGTACACAACAGGTCATAGGCTAGCTGACTGCCTCTCAGGCGCCGCTGACCCCATTGCTCTGCTATTTGGGGACTCAGACGCGCGCGCGCTTCTTGCAGACGTCTACACGAACGCACCTATGTTCAAAACCGGAACTTTGGTGCTTGCCCAACACCTGTCATCTGTCTTGGAGCGGTTCGAGGGTAGTCGTGAATTGAGAATTCTCGAGCTTGGTGCGGGAACAGGAGGCACAACAAAGGACGTCATCGAAAAGCTGGCCTTACTCGGCCCCAAGTATAAGTTCTCTTATACATTTACTGACCTCTCATCTTCACTTGTTGCGGCTGCTCGACGTAAGTTTGCTAAATGGCCCTTTATGCGATATACTACGCTCGACATTGAAAAGGAGCCGAACCTACAGCATTTAGGCGCCTATGATGTTATCATCTCAACCAATTGCATCCATGCAACCAAGAGCCTCGTGCATTCGGCCACTAATATTCGCAAGATGCTAAGCCCTGACGGTGTATTGTGTTTGGTGGAACTAACACGGAATCTATTTTGGTTCGATCTCGTGTTCGGTCTTCTAGAGGGCTGGTGGTTATTCAGCGATGGCCGTGAGCACGCCCTTGCAAGCGAGCAGCGATGGGACCAATCCTTGCGTACGGCCGGATTCAACTGGGTGGACTGGAGCGATACTTCGTCTGCTGAATCGAATATCCTGCGGGTCATTATAGCGTCTCCATACGCAGTGACTCCGGCCGTCGACACTAAGACAAGCGATAATAGCCCTGGAACAGATGGCGCGCTACAACTGAAGCAAACCGTTACTTTCAAGCAGGTGGATGGATTGGATCTCCAGGCTGATATCTACTTCCCTTCCGAAGTAGTCGACTCCAAACGACCTCTACCTGTAGGTGAGAGCACCAAATCCCTTTGAGCCATTAGTAAATAGAGCTGACGATAATCACTAGCTCTAATGATTCATGGTGGTGGCCATGTCATGCTCTCGAGGAACGACATCCGACCTAAGCAGACAAATATGCTCTTGCAAAGCGGCTTTCTCCCAATCAGCGTGGACTACCGACTCTGTCCTGAAGTGACACTTCCGGAGGGTCCCATGACGGACGTCGCCGATGCATTGTTATGGGTTCGCACCGTCCTACCTAAACTTACGCTTTCACGAAGCGATGTGCGTGTCGACGTTGATAAAGTCGTCGCTGTAGGTTGGTCAAGCGGTGGTCATTTGGCTATGACACTATCCTGGACTTCTGCGGCACGCCAGATCAACCCTCCATCAGCCATTCTGGCATTTTACTGTCCATCTGACTACGAGGATTCGTTCTGGACAACACCCAATGTGCCTGCCGGCTCCAGGACGATGAACGGAGCTACATCATACGAATTGGATGATCGAGTCTGGGAGGGCATTTCCGACCACCCAATTGTAGGTTATAATCCCCCGCCCACGAAACGTGCATTGGGCGGCTGGCTAGCACCAAGTGATCCTCGCAGCCGGTTGGCATTATACATGAACTGGCACGGACGCGCGCTCCATGTGCTACTAAGCGGTCTCGATAAGAAGACACGAAAAGAACCGGAAGCCCCGGCGCCCGACCTTATCAAGGCTGTCAGTCCGCTGGCGCAGGCCCGGGCGCGTCGATATGCCACGCCGACATTCATCATCCACCCACGCGAAGACGACCTAGTTCCGTGGCAGCAGGCCGACCGTACTTGGCAGGCGTTGCGCGCCACCGGCACCGATGCAGAGTTAAGGATCGTGGAGGACGTACCGCACCTGTTTGATCTGTACCCGGAACATCAGGAAAATGAAGCGCTTGCGAAGACTGTCGCTGAGGGGTATGAGTTCTTGTGCAGACATGTTGGTCTAACGCTGCGCGGGTAGGGGTCGTTATTGAAGAGTATAGACGTTTTGATTTGACTAGCCCTAGATAGAAGGCTCGCGGTATTAGATTCTAGATTAGAGGAAGTGATATAATTATTTCCTGTTATTTTATAGTAGTCTAGATAGTTTTTGATAAACTAGGATTCAAATTCCATTTAGGTAGAGCGATGGTAGGCCGTTGAATAGTGTTACCAGATTGTCGTATATTACGCGTTCTAAATTTAATGTTGAGTTGAAATTGAACGCTGAAAGAGGCGCGTAGAGCGGGGTCAAAATGGGAAAACCTCGGTATAGGGATAGGGCATCGCCCCCTGTAGCATAGCAAGCTGTAGGCAGGTACCATGGAATTAAGGCATCCATTTCTATTGAGGGCTATGCGGGGTCACTTCCACTAAATATTCTAAAGTACAGCTGCTCATAACATCCATTTCATCCGAGAGTTGTGAGTAAACAAAGAAGACAGGACTCCCCATATTTGCCGCCTTGAATAGTGGCCGGATCATACGTCTTCTAAGGGTAAGGGAGAATCACTCTTTTATTATATCTAGGTACCTAATCTATACTTCAATTTGTTCCATGGACTGGTAGATCTTCATCGACACCGCGCTTGTTTTCATGATGACATAAGCCAGGTATAAAATCGTTACAAAAAAGCCAACGCGTCTCCGTCTTCAAGTTAGTCGCTTTCCATTCATTGATGCTTTTCGGGAATAGAGGGATCTTGTCTCGCAGCGACAAGTCATGAGCAATTAGGACAAGGCAATTATCGGCAGCATCAAGTTCCTGGATTTTCAATACCGTATCCTTAGCGGCATCGTAGTCAGGGAACATTCGAGGTGCCACTGTGAAAAATGGCGCGCCGGGATTAGTCAGCTGTTGAAGTAGGGTCCCAGGACATTGTGGCGAGCTTGCCAGCACACGGCTCAAATCAGTGGCAGAAGGTAACGGTAGGTAATCGCTGGGTCTTAGTATACCTGGGTGGTGGCAAGCGTCGGCGCCCATGAACATGAAAGACGGCGGGCTGGCCGTTGTCCGAGCGAGGGCACACAAGTGGCCAACGGCGTGCCCAGGTGCGTCTAGAAGGTAAAAGGAGCCGTCACCGAAAAAGTCCATGGCGTCGAATCTGCCAATCTTAAGCCCCGTTTTGAAAGAGATCTCGCGCACTACGCGCCCCTCGGCGTCGCTGTCGAGTACCTCCCCGTCGGGGTTGGTTGGCCAGCCAGGCCAGGAAGCATCGCGGACGCCAGGTCCGATGACTAGGTCAGTAGTGGGTGGGAATTTGGACACGTCCCCAACGTGGTCAAAGTGATTGTGAGACCAGATAACAGCGCCGACGTCGACACTGCGAATGCCGAGGCCGCTAGTGTCGCTATCCAGGATTGACGCCACATCGGAACCAGGCGTTACCGTTGTCGTCGCTTTGATTCGCGACACGATCGTCGGAGCGTAATTCTCCCAGTCTAGCCGGACACCAAGGTCAAATATCACGTGTTGATGACCGTGAGAGACCAGGAAGCAGTATATCGGGGCGTTAAGACCTTTGAATCCATCTATCTCAGGCTGCCAGAATATGGATGGATTCAGGTGTAGCAATGTGCCACTATCACCCATTAGTTCGCCACTTTACACCACTCTAAGCATGGACTGCGCGACTTACGTATCAATAACCCTGACATCGACTGTGTATGATGAATTTGGTATCTGGAGTGCCGGTGGAGGCTTCGGAGTTATCGAGCTGGCTACCATGTCGTCTGCCACGAGCAAGTCAACCCTAACCTAAACCACAACCAAGCCGTATCAATACGAGAGAGCTGCTAATTTGTGCAGTTATTACGTTTGATCCACTGCGGCTGATTATTGTCGAGTTACTCGGGGTCGGCTCATCTGACATGAAGATGACAATACACGGTTCTCAGGATCTAGCTTGTATTACCAGCCATGTATAGTCAGACTAACTCGGTTCTCTCCTATTAACCCAAAAATGAAGATGCGCAGGAGTTTACGAACTCCTAATCGCCTATAGGATTAGATCAGTCGGATGACTAATTACACTGTCCTGTCCAATCGTAGTCGCTTGTGATACGGCCAACGACGAAGGATTATAGTAAGCTATGGCATAATGACTCTCAAGTTGATGGCCCTTTTATAGCAACATTCCAAGCGGATTTAAAATGAGAGTCCTCGATCCATTCTAGGCAAGCAAAGTTGCGTACTCGGAACTTATTTGGAAGGCAAGAACATCCTTTTCCATAACGTTACAGGTTCCTTCCGTGAACATGACCGTCGCAACCCAATCTTCTGTTCTCCCGCTTTCGGAGAAGTATCCCGGTACGGCGACTGCCGAAGGAGGTTCATCGTACTGGTGGCGTACCAGCGGCCAGGACCTCTCTAGGATGCTCCAGGAGGCCGGCTATCCCGATGAAGCGAAGCGGCAGTTTCTAAACTACTTTCGAGATACCATCTGCCCACAGTTAGGGGGTAAACCTGACAACACCTCTCTTAGAACTGCTGTCGGCTGGGATGGCAGTCCCTTCGAGTATAGTTTTGAGTTTAAGGAGTCGACCAAAACTGCGGGTGTGCGCTTCGTAGTCGATCTTACGCAACTCCGTCCTGGAGACAAAACCTTTCCCCTGACAACCGATACCACAGAAATGGTGATCAAGTCGCTGGCGGAGAGAACTCCCTTATTTGATGACAACTGGGTACGTGTTTCCAGTGATTCTAAATTTTGACAATATAAGTCCAGAAATCACGACTCTTTCATAGTAAAATGGACAATTATCATTTCTTGCAACCTATAGACGTCAGCGTTAATCCTCAATGACATCAGATATCACTAACTATGGATACTCATTTATCAGCACCGCGCCTTGGCTCAATGGTTTGTCTACTCCAACGCCTCCGAGACCGAACAAAAAGCGCTCGTGGCCACCGCAGGGTACCAGACAAATATAATCATGGGTTTCGACATCAACGCCAAGATCCTAGATCTAGCCCCTGGGTATCTCCCAGTCATGGCCAAAAGCTACTTCCCGCCTTGCTTCGTCGCCGCGGCTAAGGGCTTCACCCGTTGGCAAGCCCTTAGCTTGGGAATTCGGCAAATCCCTGATATCGGGGAGCACCCGAACATCCTGCTAGCACTGAAGCTAATCGAGGACTACGTGGGGGCTAAACCTGAGCTTGCAAGTGGAGCGCGCGGTCTTTCTACCGACTTCGTGAAAGCGGGCAAGGCACGCTTGAAGATCTATATGCGTTATCTTGGTGACAATTTCGATGAGGTGTGGGATTATTATACTTTAGGTGGACGGATCCCCGACCTTGAAAGCGATAAGGAGATGTTTCGGGACTTAATGAAGCTGTCGAGCGACTCTACATATGTCGGCCAAACCGGAGAGCTCGCCCAAGCAGATCAACGGCGGCGGGCACTTCTGAAAACCAAGCCGACAGCCGTGTACTTTTCACTCTCGCCTGATAAGCCGTACCCCATTCCCAAGGTCTACTTCTACCCTGCACGCGCCGCTCCAAATGACCTCATAATTGCACGAGGACTAGACGCCTTCCTAACCAAGTATAAGTGGCATGACGGAGGGAAGTCAGTAGAGGAGCGGGTA
Organism: Hypoxylon sp. NC0597; assembly: GCA_022432515.1. Taxonomy (NCBI): domain Eukaryota; kingdom Fungi; phylum Ascomycota; class Sordariomycetes; order Xylariales; family Hypoxylaceae; genus Hypoxylon; species Hypoxylon sp. NC0597. Next base: position 720,647 of record JAJKLA010000009.1, on the reverse strand, counting down.
CAAACTGTTTTGTAGGTATCCCCGTATTTAAGATGTTTGTAATTTCTATCTAACAAAGGAAAACTCATAGCACACACCGAAAACTAGAGGATAAGCCTGGCATCTTCACTTTTATCGGACTTGGGAGGAAAGAAGACTCTACTAAAAAGGGCCTAAGCTTACAGGTGTACATGACTCCTGAACTATACGAGACACCACGCTTCTAGACATAGACCAAACGCAAAATGGCATATCTAGGTATCCATATGTTAGTAGTGATAACTTATAACGTTATTAAACTAGTCACTGAGCTTCTTTTCCAATATCCGTGATTGAATATTAGATGTTAGTAAGAACTAAGTAGTATGTGGGGGTCACCGGCCCCTGTATTCGAATCAGAGATACAGATATAGTTCCTCTTCTCGTACCAGTTCTCCACCCTAAGCCGCTTGACAAGGCAGGAATTGGGGCGAGAGACGATATATATACCACGTATGATCTTCCTAGGCTGCAGATTATAAAATCCGAAAATGAACCGTCCTAGACGCGCGGGAGATAAACGTGAAGATCCAGCCTAGGTAGTTCTTCGAATTTTAATAACTCGCAACCTACCTAATAATCTTTCTTCTCGGTTGAAGGACAGCCTGACACCTAGCCATGATTGAATTTATGGCACGAAATATCCTGTCAATATTCTTTTATGTAAGCTTAGGTACCTAGGTAGTTGTGTGTGTGACTCGCACAGTAAAGCTTCTGTGATACAGCACCTACCTTAATGAGACAGGGTGTAGGCCGGATTTATCATAAACGGTGTAAATGTAATAATACTCATAGGGTAAGAAGGTATACTGATTTAGATAATTGCAGTATATATACTATAATACAGTATCCTCACTTTATAATAATTTTTTAGTGTCTTTGCAAGGCCCCCTTTTCACCCTTGAAAAAAGGGGCTGGGGTTGGTTAGTCGTAGTAGAAATCAAATCCTCGAATCTTCATTTCTCCGTGTATATACCTAGGTGCTAATGAAATTGAGAAGAAACCGTTTGATGAGGAATTGATTCCAGGTAGTTGTTTTTATACAGAGGCAGTTTGTGACAAATAATTCGAAGGCTAACATACATGTACACAATTACAACGGGGTATAAGTATCAACCTCCATAGATCAAGTTAGCTAGAAAGGTGCCTGATATTGGTTTAGTGGGTCGGTGGGGCAGCGATAACCGGATGCGCAGCTTGAAAATCAGTAGGGAGAAATAATGAAGCTATTCCCAAGTCATATATAAATTCGACTTCGTACTCAGTTAATCAGATTCGTATGATTTATGTACAGGATCAGGCGGTTTTACTCACGCTAAAAGCTATATTACTGATTAAATCTTTGAATAAATAGGTACATGTCGTTCGAAGTACCTAGGTATATAGCTAGGTAGGTAGGTACCTACCTACCTACCGTGATCCGGAGGTAATTAAGTAGGTAGGTTAGGTACCTAAGCCGCTTTACTGATTACACGGGCCTATCAAAATTCGAATCTTAAGACTTCATATCGCTATTTTGGTATACGGTTCCGTAAAAGAGCATGTTTTTATACCCGTTACGACGATAATCATCGTATTTGTAAGTAATATGCACATTATATAATCAAACTTCCACTATATCTGCAATCAAGGACCTCAGAAGACAGGTACGTACCTCGAGATGGCTTAGTCTTGGAGGCCCATGCACCAGGAATAGGCAATATATCAAGTTGTATAGTAGGCTAGAGTACGTACCTCCCTGATTTTACCCCAGGCTCCTAATATTAGTGGTTGCTGGACATACAGTCCGGTAGGTTTCTAAGGCTACAGGCAGACAGTTACCCACTAAAGTATCGTCAACTATGCCGTTGCCTCAGTATCAGGATTAAATCAGAGCCAATGAGAAATTCGGATCCTGCCCGTCGTGTCGACGGTTTATCCACAGGCTGATTAGAATCCTCGAGGGCAACTGTGACTTCATATATATACCTAGAGATATCCCGCAACTTCTTACAGGTTTCTTCTTTTCCTCCCACTTCACTCTTCCCAAACTCACCTTCTCGACTGCTCTTCCATACGACCAACAACTCTCGACGTCTGATTGCTGCTACACAATTCAACAGCTTTCACACTTGCATTTCACAACCACGACGTCTCGGTGCTATTCAACATTCAATAGCTACCACATTCACCAAAAACCACTACCAAAAAAACCACACCACCAAAAAAATGTCTACCCATCCTCGCACCCTCTTCTCACTCCGACCGAAGACCAGCAACGCCACCAAAGTTCTTGAACAAGTCGAGAACCGCTATCTCGTCTCTAGAAGCAGGTTCTTCGGTCTTGTGCTCGACATAGGTCACTTGCAGACAAAGTCACCAAAGACCCTTGTCGCAACGCTGGGACGCGGTGGAGAGTCACATGTCCGGATCAACCTCAAGTTCGTCTCCAGACTGCAATGTCGGTTTTGCATCGAGCGGGGTCAGGTCGTGCTCTATGACGAGTCGAGTACCAAATCAACTCAGTTCATAGATGTCGATGGGAACGATCTTCTCTCAGGCAAGCGAAAGATCGTTGTGACCGGACATAAGCATGGCATGCTTGTGATGGGCAGATTCCCTAATTGCCTGGCCTTTGAACTGGTCTGGCAACAGACACCCCGAGGGATTCAGAAATGGATCTCAACCCGAGGAAACGTGTCTCTACCACAAGGACTCGTCACCACTCCTCACAGCGCTAAGGCCATCACGGAGAGCAATCCAAGTACGGCGTCATCGTCTCGCACTAGCCAGGCGATCGCTCACACAAAGCTCGACGTGATTGGATCCGGTGCGTACGGGCAAGTGTTCAAGGCTATCAGCAATACGGGCAAAGAAATGGCTGTCAAAGTTTGCAAGGTTCGCAAGCCAAAGCACCTTGCAATGCTGCGCAGAGAAGTTGACGTCCAGTCCCACCTTAATCACGTAAGTCAAATTATTCATAACCTTGTTACCTTGTTGTCTAGAAACATTAGCTAACACTCCCTAGCCACACATTGTCAACTTCATCGGCTCTCAAGGATGGGAAGAGAAGGTCACGATCGAAATCTTTCTCGATCTCAAGCAAGGAACCTTGCACTCGTTGCTTCTCAACCAACCAGCGATGAAGCTATCCGAGGACCTTCCCGGCGATATCACCTTCATATCGACCTTCCTGAAGCAGATGCTCCAAGCCTTCGACTACCTTTCGACAAAGCATATTCTGCACCGCGACGTCAAGCCGCAGAATATCCTTTACGAAATGAAAAACAACCAAGTCATCTTCCAGCTTGCAGACTTCGGCGTATGCTGTAGCGTCCAAGACCAAGCGAAGAACATCGCAGGTACCGTTCCTTACATGGCACCTGAGGTGGGAGGCGAGGTGCAGACAGAAAAGGTTGACATGTGGTCACTATTCATGGTGATGGTGTGGATTCTGGACACTGGCGACTTCCGAGGAGCAATGAAGAGAAAGGAAGTCAGAACCCGGGATGAGCGCATTGCTATGATGCGGAAAGGCGTTGAGTCGGATCTTCAGAAATACTGGCACATGGCAAGGGTTTCGCCGGAGGATCGTGCAACAGCGGCTCAGATGCTTCTGAAGCATTACGGAGGAGAAGGGGCCAGTACGAAGCTGTGCGACATCTCACCACTTAAGGATGATGAAAGACGGGAACCCTTGTGGTGATGATGAGGAGGAAGTATGGGCGACAGCATAAATTGCTAGTCGCGAAATGTACGAGAAGACATAATGTATTACTAAAATGTGAGCGATAGCATAAAATGCTAATCGCGGAATTGATGAGATGTGATCGATGGCATAAATTGCCAATCGAGGAATGTATGAAAGAGAGCAGACCTGTTAAGGAGACAGCATAAACTGCTGATCGCAGAACAGATGAGAAAGCTGCTGAGGAGATATGAGCAACAGCATAAACTGCTGATTGCGGAATGAATGAGAGAAACCCTACAGGATTATCAAGGAGATGTAAGCGATAGCATAAATTGCTGGTCGTGGACGGAGGAGACACCTTGTCTATACCTCCTGTAGTCTAGCATTCACATAAATAGGTGAATTAGCTCAATTGACTACATACCCTCATAAGATATAAGGTCTATACTCTTCCGTGCCAAAGTAATGTCAGATATGTGATGGTTATTGATCATGTGACTTAGTGAGTACCCCTTTTCGGATCACGTGATATATCATAGACGGTGGCATTTATCTTAGCCGTTTGTGCACGCCGATAAGGAGTAAAATCGTCAGTGGAAAGACTTTTTCTTTTCCCGGTTGACTCGAATAGACCGGCGACTTAACAAGTAGCATGGTTGATATAGTATATTGATCTAATCCTCGCGCGAACTACCACGTATCGGAAACATCATCCGGACTCGAGAAATCATCCAGTGACAAAGAGCTGCAAACACATGGACCGTTCGTGAGGGCACTTACATGCTACCCTCAAATACATCAGCTTAAGGGCATGAGTTGGGGAATGTCTCGTAACCTTTCCACTCCTTGTTACTGTTCCATCTCTCACAATGACCCTCGATTAGCTGTCTCCAGGGTTGCGAGGCGCTGCTGCGCCGTTATGAGGCTCGTACGCAGGGCAAACCGGGTCGATGGAGACGATGCCAAGGAACCCGCTAGGCTGGGCGGTCCCACAATGGTTCCAAGATTGATTCTAGGATCATTGGGACGATTCTAATTATGGGTACCGTCTGCCCTAGTACCGTGCCGAGATCCATTAGGTACATACGAGGAGCCAGCAAACGCGGTCATGCCGTGTGTTTGATATAACAACGTCTAGGATTCTCTATTGAAAGACCTATTGAACATATGTGTAGATTGGCTAGGTAAAGTTACGAGAACTAGGCTTATTGATCAAGCTCCGCCTCGATGATGCCTTGTACAGCAAGCGGCGATCTCCAGATACGCACAAGTTTATAGCCAGCAGACTTGAGCAATGCACGCCAATGCGCCTCTCGTCTCTCCACGCCTGCCACCATCACCATCATAGTTAAGTCATAGGCCGTAGTATGTGGATGGGCCAGGGTCTCGGGAGCGATGTGGTCATGTATGAGAAGTGTGCTATACCCAGGCTTCATTGCATCTCTCTGCATTTCAAGGATCTTACGTGCTGGTTCTTCGGACCAGTCATGGAGGACACCATGCATATAATACGCACGTGCTCCTAGAATGAGTTGTGTCAGCAGTCTTGACCATCTTATTCCGGATGACGATATGTCTCACCTTTGATCGGTTGCGGCGTGAAAAAGTCATAGCCTACTCGGTTGACAGTATCCGGACACTTGGAGCGTTGGACCACCTCAGGCCTATCTTCGAGATACAATCTATGCGCTGTTTCTGGGTGAGCTTCACGGAATCTTTCTATATCGTGACCAATATTGCCCCCAACGTCAACTACGAGTGGCGACTGGGAATCCCCCGTATCCAGCAGTTTATTGTGGGGGAAGATTTCTAGCCAGCCGGCTTGGTTGGCCATCACGCCCCCCATTACGTGATCGAAAGAAGCGCCTTCGATAGGGTGAGACTCGTAATAATTGAACATATCACCCTTCCAACCCTTGGCGTACTGGAAAACACCGTTGCTGGGATCCACGGGATTTTTGTAGCCGTTTTGAGCTAAAAATTCTGGCATCTTAAAAAAGCAAGGTATCGTCGCATCATACCTGTGAAGCTCAGTTAGTGCCTGGTGGATGGTGCTTGTGATTACTCTTGTCATGAAGGCACTTACAGGTGGTTGATCCATTCCCCAAACACTGGTACAGTAAAAGAAACCGATAATTTGGTCGGTTTGAAAACTCCTATTGACGTTTCCTGGAGGACATGATTTGCTGCTAGGTGACGGAGCAGGCGAACTGGGTAAATATCTCTGTTTAGTTTCCGAACTGTTTTCCCTGCAAGGTACCTAAGGTACCTATATGTATCTTGCTTATGGGGTACTAACAGAGGAGAGCAGGGTCACAAGACACCATCTCAGCTAGTTGATCATAGGTCATTTCTTGGTCGCCCTGCTCATGCCACTTATCATAAAGCTTTAGATCCTTTGCGACCTTCAAAGCTGCCCCAAGAGCGGGCTGATGAATTTTTAGCTGCGATCATGGTCTAGAAGATTGGGCTTACGAACCTGGCCCATGCAGAGTCTGGCGACAAACTCCCATGGTGTTTCCAAGCGGGATACCAGTGCATACGCCGCCAAAACAGCTTGGATTCGTTCTCCGTCATTGCTGAATGAATTGGCCCCAATACTGTTTAGTGTCCGGATGAGATCATTGGGCTGATGGTCGGTGTCCCCGTTTACTCCATTCTTCGAAGGCGCCATGCTCGGGTATGCGGCTAGGACGTCGATAAGCACGCCCAGTGTCATAAATAGGGAGCTGTTTCGTCTGTCCTAGTTTCTCCTAGCTAAGTATCAGTCGCTATAAGTAAGTGATAGCGCCAGCGATACGAGGATCGGTATCGCTTACAAAGACCCGAGTAAATCCGCCGGACCCCGAGTATGAGACGCCGATGGCTCGCTTACTGCCTAATCCAAGTACAAGAACTTATGATGATTACAAACAAGCAAATTTGAAACAAGAACGAGAGGGATGAAAGATGTAGTGTAATGTTAGTAAGAGATAGTTAGTAGGTCTAACTAGGGCTTATACTAGGCAGGCTTGATGAAAGGAACGTTTGAATCCTAAAATTGAAAATTCTGTTCAACATCGCTGGAAGAATATTCCTTGAATACGTAGTCTCTAGCAAGCATATACCAAAATGTGGTCATTTATTCTTTTAAGCGCAGTTATCCTATTTTCGGCCGCCATATCGTACCGCCTGTTCTTCCACCCGCTCAGCGACATACCTGGCCCCGCCGTAGCTCGCATTAGCTCCCTATTCTTACATACTATCTGCTATCTTGGAGTAGAGGCAAGGGTATTGCGCTACTACCATGAAAAATACAATACGAAAGTGCTACTGGTAGCGCCTAACTCAGTCTCTATCTCAGATAGCGAGGCTATCGGCGAGATCTACGTCAAGGGGGGCGGGTTTCCCAAAGATGACCGATACCGAAACTTCAATCTAGGACCTGTCGTATCTATCTTTTCGTCTCTCGATAGGGAATATCGCAATGTGCGTGCTAAAGCTGTCGCCCCTCTCTTCTCGCCGGCACAGCTACGAGCCGAGAGTGAGCCCAAAGGTGCCATTGGAAGTTGTATAGCTGAGTTTGTGGACCAGCTTCGGCAGTCTAGGGAGGCCAACCTCGAGACAGATCTGATGGATCTATGTGCGAAACTCTCTATCGACGTTGTAACAGGTTACCTTGTCGGCCAGCGGTACGGGGGTCTTCACGAGAATGCACATTTGCCCGCACGGAAACGCTTGCCACTGAAACTTAGCGCCAACCCTTTCATCTTTTCTATCGTCGCCTTCTCGCGTTTTTCACTGCTTCCTCATCGCATCTTCCGGCTGCTTTATGCAGTTTCTCAACGCCTAAGTACCAACGAGCAGGTTACCGAGTCTTTTGCCAAGCTCGATCGGTTTGCCGACCGCGTTATGACTGATATGAGCGGCATGGATGAAGATGCTGGAAAGAAAAACGGGGGTTACTACCACGAGCGACTCGTTTTACAAGCGGGAATCACGCATGCAGAGGCCACGGCGCAGATCAAAGCCATCGTGTTCGCGGGCGCTGACTCGACGGCCGTCATGCTTGCCACAATTTTATTCCACTTAGTACAAAATGGAGCAGCGCGTAGCCGGCTGCTGTATGAAGTACGTTCTGACAAGCCGCAGGACATGCGGTTTCTACGCGCAGTCGTCAAGGAGGGGCTGCGCCTAGGCATGGCAAACCCAACCAGACTGACACGTATCGTACCGGCATCAAGCCCTGGGCTACGTATCGGTGGCGTGCTGCTTCCACCTGGCACTACTGTTGGGTGTGCTGCGTACAATCTACATCATGATCCAGATGTTTTCCCTGACCCCTTCGCCTTTCGTCCCGAAAGGTGGCTAGACGACGGGACGGATCGTGGTCTACGCCGTCCAGGGATGGAGAAGAGCATGATTCCCTTTGGTGCTGGCTCACGAGCGTGTATCGGGAAAAACCTGGCACAGCAACAGCTGCATGACACCGTCGTGGCTGTTATTGACAGTGAAGTCCTAGAAGGTGCTCGGACATGTCAGGAGCGTATCGAGATAATTGAGTGGTTCAATGCTGACATTAAAGGTCATCGTCTCAATATCAAATGGTCATAGACATAGTTCATACTACCCCGAGTAGCATAGATGCCGATAGGGAGATTTCAAATAAGATAGATCGTTGAATACTTCAGGATTCGCGTCAACAAACAAGTCAACATGTGATTATATGCATTTAAAATCGCGGTTCCCAACGAAGTTGTGAATACATAATATCCAACGAGGAAGTTTATAGCGATCTAAGACTTAACCAAACTTCCTGTCACGCTCCGTCTCAGTGTGTACCAGGCATTAATATATATCTATATGTTTCATCTGACGTTATTCTTATCATTACACTGACCATCTATTACCATGTTTGTGTTCCCATCTAGAAGAAGGTATACCCCTATCGCCCACAAGATATGAAATGGAATCGTGGTTCAGACCCTTTCTTCAATTATGGCGCATCTTACTGAATCTAAGGAAAATACGGCAACCTCGTAGTCTGGAGGTTTTGGCCGAAGTAACTTTATTTAGGTAGTCTCATGATGATTCATACAGAAATAGAAAGATATCAGAATTACATACAGATAGGAGTTGTGAACGGCTATTCCGAATCCCGAATATCAGACTGTCATACGACAGGAAAGAATGTTAAAGGGGTTGTACCGTTTCGTTCGAGGCTCCACAGGACGCGTGACCTGTATTCATGCAGGGCTGTTGCTAAGAATACGTTTCGGTACGTTAGTAGGGCTATTGTAGGTCCGAAATTCCACCTTCTAATCAAAAGTGTAGCTTTAACTACCTACCTAGGTAGGTAGCTGAGAAGCTTCTCGAGTCACTCGGTCTGGGGCACAGCTGTCAGCCGCCAGGGTCAGATTAGCCGAAAATAGGATTTCAAAATCCACTAGATACTATAACTGTAAATTTCTACTCAGCTGAACTACCATATGCCATCTCAACAGGTGTCATGCTTGGAAAGTGAACGTCTAGCTTATTGTACAGCCTTCTCGCTTCATACCTTGTGAACATGACTACCTTGATTCGAAATAAGTACCCTCCTATAGGAAAAAACTAAAATTCACTTCGTAACTTGTGCTCATCCCTGTTATTTGCCTAAAAGTGGTATCTTTACACGTAATATGGCTCAGGGCTGAACTTTCAGCTTAGTGGAAGCATGCATGTACGGTATCTTACCACCCTCCTAGACACTGGGTATTCCATTTTATATCACAACTTCCAACAGTAATAGCGTAAACATGTTGACGTAGCCAAGTATATAAGAGCGTTCCCTCGTGGTGGTTAAACATCTGAGTCACAGTCGTGTGACGGGGTCAAATAATCACCTACCTCCTATATAAATACCTTACCAAGGTATCCATTAACCAACCCTTCCCCTTTTCTTTCTCTAGGGCTAATCGACCCCTTCATACTTCTATCCTAGGGCAGACAGTTATTATCCTATAAGAAGGCCTAATAACGATCATGCATATTCTACACCCTAGTTCCCGGCTTTTCGCAGCCGGTTTCTTTATCTACTGTAAACTAGCATCGGCGACCACTACTGACCAAAGCCTCGGTCAAAGTTTCGACTATATTATTGTCGGTGGAGGTACTGCTGGTTTGGTATTGGCAAACCGACTCACTGAGGACGATGGCGTGAAGGTTGCTGTTATCGAAGCTGGAACTTTCCCCGAGGACGTTGTGGGAAATGTAACCCAAGTCCCTGCATACGCCCCTGAGTTCGAGGGAGGTGAACTTGATTTGGAGTGGAACTTTACAACTACTCCACAAGCTGTTGGTCCTTCTTCGCCCCTATTCCCCTTCTTGACATTACTAGGAAGTTCCACTAACTAGTTCATGTCTAGGGTTTGGGTGGTATCAGTGTCGATTATTACCGAGCAAAAGCTGTGGGTTATATCGCCCATGATTTCTCGAAGACTATCCATTACTAACTTGAATATAGTTGGGCGGCTGCAGTGATATAAATTTCATGGCATACGGTCGTACCGCTAAAGGCGCCCACCAATTGTGGGCAGACACACTTGGTGACCAGTCGTACACATACGACAACATGGTAAAGTATTACGAGAGGACCATGAATTTCTCCCCTCCAAATTCCCAGACTCGTTTGGCTAATGCTACTCCTACGTACGACCCTGCTGACACAGCAACTGGTGGAGGACTCGATGTCACCTTTCCCTCCTACTCCCAAAGCTGGAGTACCTGGGTTGCTAAGGGTCTCGCAGCTATTGGTCTTTCCCAAGTTGAAAGTTTTATCAACGGTGATCTCCTGGGACATTCCTGGCAAATGACTACTATCACGCAATCTAACGGCTTCCGCTCCTCTTCTCAGGCCGGGTATCTGCGTCCTATTCTGGGCCGGCCCAATCTCACGGTTATGAACGGTACATTCGCCGAGCACATAATATTCAACAGTAAAAAGGAGGCTACGGGCGTCCAGGTCACCGCCAGAGGCAAAACATCCACCATCGCAGCCAAAAAGGAAGTCATTCTCTCAGCCGGTGTCTTCCAGTCGCCGCAACTGTTGATGGTGTCCGGTGTTGGCCCCAAAGCCCAACTTCAAAAGTTCAACATCCCCGTTGTTGTAGATCTTCCCGGTGTAGGTCAGGGAATGATTGACCATATCACAGTGCCTATTTCCTATCAGGTCGGCGTAGTAACTACGTCCACGCTCACTGGATCTTCTTTGACGGAGGCTATCGCGGAGTTCAATGCTCATGGTACCGGGCCGTTATCCAACAACGGAGGTGACTACATTGGAATGGAGAAGGCACCGGCAGAGTTCCGGGCCAACTTCTCCGCCGAGACAATCAAGCGTATGCGGTGACCCTCGGACCCTGCACTCACAATTTGACACTTCCTAACGTTCAATAGAATTATCGGCGTTACCAGCAGACTGGCCAGAGCTGCAATACAACGTACTTCCCGCAACTGTATCCGCCACGTCCATTGGCGGCGGCGAAGCAGTGCCGGGCGCGAACTACGCTAGCATGCTTGCCTCGGTCATCGCGCCCCAGTCTCGGGGGAACGTATCCATAGCCTCCGCTCGTATGAGCGACCCGCCGCTTATCAACCCCAACATCTTTACGGCACAGGCCGATGTCGAGCTGCTGTTCACCGCCTTCAAGCGTGTGCGCCAAGCTCTACAATCCTCCGCAATGGCCCCGGTCTTAATCGGGGAAGAGTTCTTCCCCGGCCCGGCAGTGCAAACTGACGGCCAGATCTTGGATTATCTCCGAAACACCGTCCGCCCCTTTTCCCACGCATTCGCAACAAATAAGATGGGGACCGCGTCCGACCCTAGCGCTGTTGTTGACAACCACGGCCAAGTTTTTGGAGTCAAGAAACGTGAGTTATTAAATCTGAGCGTCAATGTACGGATTGAATATTGAGTTGTCTCCTAACGATTTTATAGTAAGGGTTGTCGATGCATCTGCATTCCCCTTCCTGCCACCTGGGCCAGCGCCTCAGATCCAAGTGTGTAAGTACCTAGGTATCCACAAAAAAAATACCCCCGAATGATATTCGAGACTGATTTAGAATAGACACGCTCGCGGAGAAGCTCGCCGATGACATCAAGAACAATAACAGCTATTAGAGAGAGCAGATTTTTCTTACTTTTTAGGGGTCTGATTCAACACTATAGATCATGATAGACGCGGGGTGCAATTTTCTTAGGGCGGTATATGGAAAATAGACTGTCAAAGACTCGGGTTCGGGAAGCTAAACTCTGTAAAGCTTTTGCATGAGACGTAATTCATAGAATATACCGAGGTATTATGTTGTTGTACGTCTTAAATCACCTACTTCCTGCGGGCAGAATGCTTGTGTTCTTGTACTAAAGCCCTGTAAGTATAGTGAGTATAGCGTTATAAGTCGCTACAGATACAGTGCACAATAGTGCATATATGCCTATAAATATTTGACCAATCAGAACGTAGTCTTCGATATGGTAATCAGTATTACGTAATATTAAGTACCTATAATCATTCTCAATATCTTATCTGCTATACATTTATAAGTTTAATAGCTGTAGATTTAATTAATTCAGAGTTTAGTTTCTTTCTCTAGTCACTCTGCGCATAGAGGTCTTTGGTATCATAGCCAAGGACACCGCCCCCAGGGTATCATCTCAGCCCACTCACGACACCATAACCCTCTCATCAGTCAAGATACACTAGTTTAATTTGCCTTTCTCTTTCTTTTGCAGGGAAGCGTAGACGAACGGATAAGTCAAGTCTACTACTTCCGTCATCACAAATAGGAACACTGTAAAGGGAGTTGCTACCACTGGATAGCTTTCAGGATAATTCACGTATCGCCAGATAAAAACTAATTCGGCGAACACAGAGCCAATCCACCTAGCAAACCTATGTCTGTCGTTAGTACAAGTATATCAAAAACGAAGAAGATAGTCACTTACCATATACCCCAAGAATGGCCAGAAGTGTTATGTCTAGACATCAAATGCGCCACTGAGGTGGTGCTCACCACGAGCTGGTCCGTCCATGCAAGGTAGAACCCGGCCTCATATAGGTTGTCGTATGTCTTGATAAAGGTCCAAAACATGACAAGCATTCCCACAATGCCTCCTATCAGAATGAAACCAAGATTTTGGGCTACGAGCGGAGCGTGCTTCCACTGCTCGCGACCGAACTTCCATGTCGTATATACGATGCCAACATCGATGACGAACCACGGGAAGAATGAGACGACTTGAGCGGCTGAATCAGGGATAACAGCCCCGAAGAGAAATTCCCATGCTATGTTCGCGCATCTACAGAATCAAATATGTGAGCCTCATATTTTCAAATGCGTAATAGATACGTGAGTTGTACGAGAAAAAGATGTACGTACAAGCAGACAAGGGGCATGCCATAAGACTTATCACGATAGGCTTGTCGAATGTAAAGGACATATGCGGTAGTCCAGCAGAGGCCTGAGGAAATTATGAGACTATCTTGTACTTGCAAGTAGGACACAGGCGGTTGGTTGACCTTGTCAATAGGGTTGAGAGGTAGATGAAACTCAGATAGCATCTTGGACTGTTAGATACGATAGTGTAGAATGAATGGGTGTTCAAGTCTCATAACATATTAGTGCTCGAGAGTGTTAATTTCGAGAATGTCAAGAGCAGTGATTTCTAATCTATACCTGAAAAGTAAATATAATCCCATTGCTGCTTGTCGGATATTTCCACTGCAGCGTTTTGCCACGTGATAGATTACTGCTTATTTACTCGGGGCTGCAGATGCATATCAGGTATGTAGTGTTCCTGTGCTTACTCACTGTCACTATGAATATATGGGGCCAGGATGACCCCTGAGGCTACAAGATCTATACTTCCGGCGTATACCTGGGTGGTGCATGCGGACCGCTAAATATCATACTACGAGGCCCCCTATTCATATTGAAACACTCGGGTTTGCGACACGATTATCGCGATAGTCTCTCAGATATTTATTACAAGCATACTTCCTGTTTCTCTGTTTACTGTAACAGAGGGTATCGATATCTCGTTAAAAGGAGTCTAACATGACTGTCTATTAAATAGTGTACGGCATATCTCTAAATCAGCAGGAGGCGTCAAGCCACATCTAGTGCCACATTTGCGGACAGGGATATATCTTCGAACTAGTGGCGTAGAACTTAAAGCCTGGCCAATCAAAGGCGAGCGGCATTTCCGCTTTCAGAAATGCTCACCCCTCGTATAACCTTAAGTCCAAGTCGGTAGTTTAATTGGGTGGTACACCTTTATTGTCCGTTTCGTAAATTAACGTCGAGTTTTGATTGGTCATTCCTCGTACAATACCTACTAAGGTAACACTCGCTAACTTGTGGTGAGACATGCCTGCTTTATCATGCTATCGTAAGCACATACATAGAATCGAATACGCTTTTCCCCAGCTCGTCATGAGCTATTCCAATCCACATGAAAGTGCTTAAAAGGTCCCGCATATCAGTCCACGACCCGATATGACACAAATTCATTGTGGCAGTTAGTGGGGGCTCTAGCCACTCATTATCCACTTTTCCAAATACTGAAATAGCTCCAACCATAAGGAGCCAGAGCTGGAGTTGAGCTGGGATGTTAGAAAAATCGACTCGCATCAAGCAATCTTTATATAGAGCAGAGAAGTGGGCATATGACATCCTCATTTGTTTCCATTGCAAGAAAACGCTGGAAGAGAAGGCGAGCAGACCGAGACGGATAACTTCGTCAGTAGATCTAACGTCAAATTCCATATCAATGAGGCCGTACATGACAGAAGCCATAGTGTTCAGGAATATTTCTTTTGGTATTCGGCTTTTAGACTTTGCAGCGAAGTTAATTATAGAACAGAACCTCTCCATGGTTGTCCAAATCATGACTAACTGGCCGTTTATGCTCTTTGGAACTTTGTCAGTGTTGCATGGAAATTCTATTTGGTGAGATTCTGGGTGTAGAGGAAATCGCTGCCAGGACAGGACGTCTAGGAACAACGGTCGTGTCCCACAATGGAATACCATCCCTAAGTCGCATCTATATAATAATTAGGATATGGTATATAGTAGAATATTACATCAAACCGGGCTATATCTTACCTTATGATTTCAATCAGGAGCTTTAAACTGTCCTTGAAGGTGGTTATACCTCCTCTTAAGTTGATAATCTTACGAAGACCCTCTAGATGATGCTTGGCGGATGAATATTCTTTCACAAGAAGTGCATGACTTGCAAGAGCCAATACTATCGACGCCGTAAGAGTCGAAATTTTCGAGGAACCATCACCTTCACGCAGTAACCTTTCGCGAAGGATCCTAAGCGTCTTGAAGAAATGTGGCGAAGTCTCCCCACAAGGTGTGCGGTGCAACAGTAAGTTAAAGTAGTCATGTGTTGTGAATACCATGGTATGGAGATATGCCGAGTCGAAAGACAAAGGCTCGATCCATTGCCTCTTATCACCCTTGTCAAACGATATGCAGGACTCTAGGGGGTACAGGGCTTGTTTTGCGATGGAGGAAACTAATTTCAAGTTAGGCAATTGTTCCGCAAAATAGGTACCGCCAGTGCGGATTTCAAGCGACAAATTGTCTTACATTGCAGGACAGTGGCAACTATTGAAGGCTCCACGGCATCTGCAAGTTGGATTGTGGACAGTTCTGAGCCAACCTTGGGTGGGATGGTAGAGTGGCGTGTGGCTATCAAGGAGGCTCTATCTGATGATTCTGTCAGGAGTTTTTCGGGGTTTGCTGCATCCCGTAACTCCGATGATTCCTGTCTCTTCCTTTTCGTCTGTCGAGTCTTTCCGCGGTTCTTTCCCATCATAACGTGTCGCCTGATAAACTTTCGCAGATTAGGGTCGGGTTTCGCGAGACTGGTAGACACCACAAAAGGCATCCCTACGGGTTTGATATGAGACTCGCCAAGCCGGAAATAGACTACATTCATCACTCACCTAAGCCCTGGGGAGTGGACATGACGCCAGGCTCGGTGGGATACGGGCTTGAGTATGCATAAATCTAGACCGTGCCGGGATGGTGGGCAATTTCGACTCGCATGAATGTTATAACACGTGGATTCGGATGGCCTAGAGGCCCAGTCGAGGCACAGAAGTAGGTACGATGAGCCAGGATTATTTACGGGAATGAGTAAAAAGTTGAAGAAGAGAAGGAGTGAAGAAAGATTGGAGTGCTCGCGTTGGATCGCATAATGTTTCCGGCTGTCAGATTGTATGCTAATTCGGGAATAGTCTTGTATTACGAGCCGCTGCCGCCTTCTCATACCCGAGCCAGCGTATTGTATGCTACTTTTGGAATAGCGTATAATGGAGACCCTGCTAGACCTGCGCGTCAACGGGAGCGAGCCGATAGACCCATTAAAATTTGTCAAGAAATAGCCAATCAGAACTCGAGCTGTGCTTAGTACATGCTTTGTACTTGGAATGCTTCAAATTGGCTCAGCCAATTGGATTCAACGGTCCTTTATAAGGCATGATTGTAATTGGAGGACATAACGCGGTATAGCCTTCGTTATACAAACATGAATGTGGCCTCGTGATATAGCTGTGGCTTTGGGTTATGATCATATTAACTTCATATTGATTCCACCTGACGTGTAGGTTTTCATTGGAAGGTCCTGGTGACACGAGGCTAGTCCCAAATTGGCATATAATATCGTCGATGTTAGCTCTCCCAAGTCTTCTTACGCAGCGTAGACTGTACAATTTCAATTTCCGGGACGTCAAGGTTTTTATTTATTGCCAGAGATAAGAGGTAGATATAAGAGATATCTTTCAGTTAAATTCACAACTTTCATCTATCCAAGTTCAGTATCTCTATCTTAACTAAAATTCCACCACGCTTGCCCAGTATGGTCTCCTCAAAGGATCTACCGCCTTCAACTGTTCCGTTTTTCCCTAACCAATTCTTTAAGAATCAATTTCGCTCCAAGCCCCAGTATCCACCAAAAGATACAGACCTCTCGGAGAAAGTTGCCATTATTACCGGAGGAAACACAGGGCTTGGCTTTGAAGCTGCCTCTCAACTACTCTCATACAACCTTGGAACCTTGATCCTTGCTGTGCGATCTAATGCGAAAGGAGAGGCTGCCGCTGCTAAACTAAGGGCAAAATACCCGAAAGCCAAAATCGACGTATGGCCGCTGGATATGAGCTCTTATGAGTCCATACAAGCATTCGCCCGTCGAGTGGATAGTCAATTAACGCGCCTCGACATAGTGATCCTGAATGCTGGGGTGAGCAAGCTCGAGTTCGGAACTGTTGCCAGCACTGGACACGAAGAAACAGTCCAAATCAACTATCTATCCACCGCACTCCTTACTATTCTCCTACTTCCTGCCCTTAAAAGCAAATCGCCGACAGGGGTACCGGGACGATTAACCATCGTGAGCGCGGCTCTAACTCTTGTAGCCAAGTTTCCAAACCGCCACGAATCGCCCCTTCTTCCGTCTTTCGATAACCCCAAGTACTGGGACCCCAACGATCAATACTGCTCGTCAAAGCTCCTCATGCACTTTTTCATCTGGAAACTGGTCAATTATGTCTCAGCCGATGACGTAATTGTGAATCTAGCAGATCCTGGCTTCGTCAAGGGTACCGAACTTGGACGTGATGTTTCAGGCGGACAACGGGTCGGTCTGGCAGTCTTCGCATCCTTAACTGGCAGAAATAAGAAACATGGTGCTTCTACATATGTAGATGCAGTCTTGAATAAGGGCAAAGATTCTCACGGGGGATTTATTATGAGCTGGCAGATACACCCGTAAGTTGTCTAACGGTTCTTGGAATCCCTGTTCATTGCTAAGAACTCCTTCAGGTTTCCTGCCTTATTATATACATCGGAAGGCAAGCAGATTATCGAGAGACTCTGGAATGAGACCATGGCTGAGTTCGAGTTCGCAAATGTCCGTGGTATTCTAGATTCCATGAAGGGGAACTAGATCTAAGAAGAGCTTGCTACGGATCGTAGTTTTGGACTATAATCAATAAATCATGTACTCAATTGTCACTATGGTATACTGAGACATTAGTATGTTTATCTAGGTATTTGCAATATAAGCCGTCCCTCTTGTTGTATATTAATGCAGCTTGAAGTTTACTTGCCTATAGGTGGATATAAGTATATGTGAATAAATCCCCAAGAAGTCTATGGTCTTAGAATGTATTAAATAAAAGGTACCAAGTATAACTTTGGCTTTTAGAATGCGGCTAGCTGGTTTCACTAGTTAAATTATCACCAAAACACCAGTTCTTGGTCTTGTATATAATTGTTAGATAAAACTGCAGAATCAAGATTCAGATGATTGTATTGAAAATTCTGTTGTCTGGAACAGACAACAGATGCAAACGAATATAATTCTTCAAACGCACTCTCTGGTGGTGTCACGTGAGTGACACCACCAGAGAGGGTAGTCACATGAAATCCACGTGACTATCTGACAATAATACACCTTTGTTTAATAGACTATAATAAACTTGCCCGAATAGCTTAAATCGGGTTCAGTGCCGTTATCTGGGATCGGCCCGGCCTCTTGGGAGCGCTAATTGGAATTCGGAGATTGGGGTAATGGTAAGATGACCACAGGAAACAGAACGTTGGGTTACTCTATGGGGGTCTGGAACGCTATCAATAGCCACTTATGCAGTCAGCCCTACATAATCTACCCATACCCATCCATACCAAACCCCGCGAACGTGCCGAATTCTACCGAAGCCAGGGAGTGAGCTTTGTAAGGACGGATATTATCGATATTCGGCCACGGGCCGTCTAAGCTAAGTGATGAGTAATATTACGTGCTAGACATTGAACCCTGTATGTCTAGACTTCCACGTGGGGGATACTTTAGGTAGATACCTTCCTATAAGGTACGCAGTAATGTTAGGCATGTCAACGGCACCTATGATTCCTTGGAGGTACTTGGATTTCAAGTTGATCCTCTTTTATCACGTTTAGTAACGGAGAATAGGCGTACCAGCTACCCATATACAATACGAAGTTGGGTTGTAGTGTCTAGCTTTCTTGCCATACTGTAATAAATTGGCAGTGAATCCTCGGAGTGATCCTGAGCTCCCGCCTGTACCTCGGCAGGGTTAAGTTGTGTGAGATGCTGACTGTGTCTTTCCTATAACTGCAAGTTCTAGACAAGCCATTTTCTGACGGCAATAGATAGGAACTTCGGGAATGAAGCTGACAACCGGCGCGGGACCACTCGTATGCATGTAAAGGATAGGCCCGTTACTCACCCAAGACAAGATCACAATATGAGAAGCTTCGTATGCGTAGCACGAATAACACCTTAAAGTCTTACTCTGACAATGCCCTGTCTAATTTCTTCCGTCATCCTGTCAGCCTAGGCAATTATGTTGAAAATGTGCAGTGTTAGTGCAATCTCTAGACATACTCCCAACCCAATACAGCCTCGACATCTACATCGCATAAGTCCTACCTATCAGTCAATAGTGAAGTATCATGTTAAATCATTTATCAGCTTAACACTAGGTGCGGGACGGTCTGCGCTGCCGGAGATTTCCTAATCTAGTATGATAAGAGCCTCTTGAGGCCATGTCCACTTCAAGTATATAGCTTCGCTTGAGTGTTCGGTTTATGCCCATAGAATGATGTGTTATCATTGAAATTAATGATACATTCCACGATTAAGACTTCGAGTTACGTTTAAAGATAGGGTAGGGTTATACAATATGGCCCGCCTTCGACGGAGATGGACAGCAGAAGAAGACGCTCTTCTCCGCCGGGCTGTCGAAACTAGTAAGCCACCGCCCGAGTAACCATTCAATTCATAAGTATACTAAATATACAAAGCTACTGCGCAAGGTCGTCCTCTCCTTTGGAGAGACTTAGCAAAATCCGTACCTGGACGGTCTAATAAAGACTGCCGTCGAAGATGGTGGAACAGCCTGGCCGATGGTACTACGAAAGGGCCATGGTGTGAAGAGGAAGATGAACGACTTATTGAAGCTGTTCGTAAATACGGCACAAATTGGAGTCGAGTCTCACGCGCTATAAGATCAAGGAATCCGGACCAGTGCTCAAGTCACTGGAGCCAAGTACTAAATCCCGAAATTAATTATTGTGATTGGACTCCGCAAGAGGTTTTCCACACCAAGCCCAAAGCTTGATTAGACCACCACTGACGGTTCTCAGGATGCGAATTTACTCCACGCAGTTCTTACTCATAGCACTAATTGGGCAACCATTGCCGCATCACATGTCCCTCCTAGGACTAGGCTCGCTCTCAAGAACCGCTACTCCACACTACGGTTGAGACATGAGAATGAAAATAAAAGAGAGCAGAATATCAAGAAATCCGTTGAGACCTCCCCATCCAACTTTGATGTTGCCATGTGGAACTCCCAAGTCCAAATGCATCCTACCAGGACTCCGGACGAAGGTGACATCTCAGTTGAATCAGACGAAGATGACGAAGACGACGAGGACGACGAAAACGAAGAATACGACGGAAATGAGGGAAACCATCAGGATGAGAAGGTCCAAAACGGCAGCAATACCACCAGTATTGAAACGGGACCTACTCTTAGCGGAGTTAATACCAGCGTTTTGGACATCCAAATGCAAGATCCAAGTATGACCCCAGATAACTGGACCGGATTTTCAGAGAGAGGTACTCTCCCTTCTCTGAATACCTTCCACCATGGCAATCAGATCATGCCCATAGAAAATTGGGGCAGTGAAATGGCAAATCAAGCGCAATACGAAGGCTTATTCGAATTGACAACTGGGGAAAATTATTTATGTGATATTGAGAATCCAGGTCTAGCCGGTGCGGAATTACCGTATAAGTCATATGGTATTTAGATCCTCTTTCAATTACTATGATGCACAAATAGAGCAGCCTTACTGATCTAAGTGCAGCCGCGACACCCACGGACGTTAGTTTCTCTGACCCGATGGACTTCCATGGATTAACCCGGACGATTACCGTGGACCCATCTATTACCAGGAATATAGAAGGAACTGAGGCGAGTCCTCCCCCAAGCTCAAGGGACACGCCCCCAATTATGAGCTTCGGCAATAGCGTAAGCACAACCCCTAGGACGAGTATTTCAGGATGGGGTAACCATGCGACAAACTATCAGGTATGTGTTAACATGACCTGCAGTGGTGCGCAGATGGAATCGGTAATGGTTGGTCTCGCTGGCTTAGGGACGTGTATTACCATGAAGATCGATATAAAAGAGGATAGAGTCCCATCGGAAACTTGACTATAACTTTCTATCTATAGACTTAATAAGCGGCACGGAGACAGGCCGAGTAGCTAATCATTAGCGTATGTAGAGGTTATATACAATCTCGTCTCAGAAGCGAGCTTCGCAACTATCTGCTTTTGATAGCCATCCTAGTAATGCATCGTGAAATCGGTCAGGCTCTTGGATCTGAGGTGCGTGACCCAAGTCGAGGAACTCGATTAAATCTGCGTTTGGCATGGCGGCAACAGCCTGCTTCCCCAGCACACCATAGTGTCCTAGTTTAGCCTGGACCTCCGGCGGGCTCCATTGCTTACCCAGTGCCGTATTATCCTTATCGCCTATTACCAAGAGAGTCCGCGGCTTTAGTGAGCCAAACTCGTAGACAACTGGGTCGCTGAAAGCCATATCGGTAACAAGGGCTTGGTTGAAGGCAAATGCAGTTCCCTCGCTTCCCTTGTAGATGTTTACTAACATATTAACCCACACGTCATATGCATCGTCCCAATGACCAACGTAGTAGGTGGGCTGTTCATACCCTCGGATTAAGGTATAGTTGCTTGCAGCCTCCAAAGCATATAAGTCATCGACACCCTTGTATGGCACTCCGAGAGCCCTCCAATCCTCCAATCCAATGGGGTTTACCAGAACCAGCCTCTCAACGATGTCTGGGAACATCAAGCCGAAACGTATAGACGTCATGCCTCCTAGCGAGTGTCCGATCACAGTCACGTTCTGAATGTCTAGCGCCTCAAGCAAGTCCTTCGTGTTAAAAGAAAGCTGTTGTAAAGTGTATTGATACGACTTTGGCTTTGAGGACTTGCAGAAGCCGACTTGATCTGGTAGAATAACCCTATATCCTATCCCGGCCAGTTTTCGGGCCGTGGCCTCCCATGTAGGTCCACAGAAGTTCTTTCCGTGTAAACATACGGCGACCATGCCGTTCGGCTTAGCCGTCGGCGCAACATCCATGAAAGCCATTTCGACTTCTTGGAGCTGCGAGGTGAAGCTGTACGTCTTCAAAGGGAACGGGTACGTGAAATTCGAGCCGTTAAGATCACCATCGCAAGGCACATTTCTTATCGACCCTAGATTCCGGGTTGTTACAGGATGGGTAGATGCGACATACTGCGCCAGGAAGGCCGTTACGAGAATGAAAATTTTCATTTTTTTCGCTGGTGGCTTTCACCCGAAGAGCATAAACATAAGTCCTCAAAGCCCTCGTGATAGAATAATTATTAGTGCTGTCAATGAGGATATAGCATTATAACCTTCACTCATGCATCTCAGAACTAATCACGATACATCAAGCGGCAGCAATGCAGAATGAAGACAATATCTCCGGATTTGGTAGCATATACATCAGGAAACCAATCAACTTCAGCGTCCTGAATTGTACCCCATTAACAAAGATCCATGTAGGCGATCTCCAACCCCTCATTACATCTACATCCGGCGGTTCAGCCGTGGTCCGAATATCGATAATAATCCGAACTCTATATACGTTGTCTCGATGTTTCGTTGCGGTCGGAAGCTTGGGAAAAAAATGCTTAGTATCGGTATAAGGGGCTGCCACTCATCTGGGACGCTGCCTCCCGGTAGATAAGTCCAATGTTTAGATACCATCTTCCCGAAGTTCAATTCTATGATATTTCGTGGGTCATGTCATCGAAAGCTAGTAGTACTTGGAGAAGAAGGAGAATTTCGATATTTTATAACTTATAATGAATGAAGTTCGTTCGATATCCAAGTAAGCCAATTTCAAATTTCGTAGATGCCGGCGTGACACGATATTTGAATGCGCGTCCAATATTCGGGTCAGTCAATCCGGGCATATCTCGTTGAAACCCATTGTACCATCGATCAACTTACTATATCCAATATCGGCCACGAACGGGACATACGCGCGTTGATCTCGGCTGACCTAGAGTCGCAGCGGAGATATCGCTTAGTTGAGAACCCAGCTTCCAGATTGCGTTATTACTTCCGATGCAACCTTAGATCCCCAAAATTTGAGGACATCGTACTCCATCGAGAGTTTTATAAATGGCGACAGCTACCTATGGTCTTGTTAGCCGTGGGGAGTAGATTTTCGGCCGTGGCCATCGAGCCCCTATCTAAGCGGCAACTCTGAGTAGAAGATCAACATCTCAACTAGGTACGTCCTCAATTCTTCATATAGAGTTACATTGAACAGCTTCGGTCTTTGGAAAAACCAACTCATAGTAAAGCATGGATGGTCGCATTCCCCAGTACGCAGGGAGCTCGTGCCATAAGTGCCGCGCGAAAAGAATGAGGGGCCGTTGAGTATGACTCCAGTCTTCCCATGATATTCCGTCCCATTCATACGTGGTCTCAATGTGGCCTAGGCCATCGTAGTTGAATTATACGGTAATTACTAACTCTCGTAGCTCTAAGTCTCCATGTAGGCCTTTTGTAAGCATTACGATGTCATTTTAGTTCACTCTTGAGATCCAATGGCTGCCAATGCGATTTTCGGACACGCGTATTAGAAGCGGCATCGGCGACCAGACCTTTGGCCCTCCCGAGTTGGGAAGCTCGGTAGATCTAGTATTGAATATTAGTTACTAGAGTTAAGCAACTAGGTTAGTTAAAAGGTGGTGGAGTTATCCATCCTCGCCAATGGAAAGAAAGAGTGGATTTGAAAATGCAACATTGAGATACGTGCTCCGGCAACATCTGTTCACGTCTATTGCCAATTCAGGAACCCGGTATCTGTATTTGGTAGATATAGTAAGACTAATATCCTTCAACTTCGGTTCTAAGCCATCTCTTTTGGGGTGATATCATAATGTTAAGAACGGGGAAATTTTTGATAACGAGCATTATATATAATCAGTCTATGAGACACCACTGAATGCTTGTAAGAACCTTGCAGGGAACCGATGCGTCTCATATGCTAGAGGCATGGAAGACGTATCTGTGGAGAGCAATGTCGTCGACATAGAAGTTCCCTGTATTGTTTTTTTCGTCTTAACCCCTTTGTTTCTAGCTATACGAATCGCATCTCGACGAAAAACCGGCTCGGGTTTAGGATGGGATGACTGGACAATTATGGTTTCTTGGGTATGTTCGACTTGTATAAATGAAACTAGATCACTTGAAGCGGCTGACCTTTTTTCCCTCCCCCAAAGACTTTCGCCCAGATAGTCTCGAGCCTTTTAATAGCTGCTTGCATGCATGGCTTTGGGCAACATATCTACAATATTACATCACCCGAACAGAAGCTTACGCTTAAAGTAACTATATCCCGATGATGCTGTTTCAATCGAGCGAGTCAAGGGGCTGATGTACAAAAAGCTCTACTACGTTGCGCAAGCATTCTACAAGCTCACGTTGAACCTGACTAAGGCATCAGTCATCCTACTATACCTTCGCATTTTCCTTCAGCGGTGGTTTAGGAGATCATGCTACGTCTTGTTAGCTATCATTTTAAGTTACATGGTGGCGACTACAGCCTCATCCATCTGGCAGTGCACCCCTATTAGTAGGGCCTGGGACAAGTCTGTACCGGGAACGTGTATCAGCATTACTGGAAACTGGTATGCGAACGCGGGCTTCTCGATCGGTACAGATATTGCAATCCTAGTGCTTCCCATGCAGCCCATCTATCAATCTAATCTGCCGACAAAACAGAAATGGGCACTGATGATCGTGTTTGCCTTGGGGATCTTGTGAGTTCCGCATCCCTTATTATTATATACAATGGATGTCTATTGCAAATGTCCAAAATGGAGCTTGGACTGACCGTATATTCAGCGTCACCATAACAAGCATCCTACGTATGCAGACACTGGACTTCTCGTCAACGAGCGCTGACCCCACCTATGATGTTGCCTCCTCGACTTGGACTGTTATTGAAGAGAATGTGGCCATCATCTGCGCTTGTCTGCCCATGTGCAAAGGGCCGCTTAACATGCTGTTCCCGTCAATCTTCGCCACCACTACGAAGCGTGTCTCAAGTGGCTACAAGCCGGATCAACGTACTGATAATTCCCACAGGAACTACTGGTCACCGATTCGGGGTGATAAGGAGATGTTGAGTACGCGTGTGACATCGGTTCAGGGTCGGAAGCCGTCTACTGGGAATAATAGTGAGGAGTACATGCTAGAAATCACGAGCTCGGCGGATCGCAGTAGTGATATTGAATACGTTCGGGGCATTCGGAAGGTTATAGAATATGATATTACAGTCCATACTTCAAGTGGAGATAAAGAGACTGTTTAAGCGACGGGATTCGCTTTCAATATACCTAAATTGATACGAGAGACCTTGCGGTTCGATACTTACCTATGTAAGGTACCACTCAAGACAACAGTGATTTTCGTCGAGTACCTGATCACGCCAAATTGTACTTGAGTGAATGGTTAACCCAGGCCTACCAATGATAAAAGGGCAATCCAGGTTTTAAGAATTGTAGATTTATGATCTGACGACAGGAAGGTTTTGTCGCAACTCGCATCAAGATGCAGGTACAGAAAACCAGTACAGAAAAGGGGTGACCCCTAGCTCCATCGCCCCACGCTGATGCTGCCTGTGTTACCAGGAATTAAGTTGACCCGCCAATGACGTACATGCGACGTATCCCTGTACACATGTACCTAAGTATCTTGGAATAGCTCCAGAAACAGTTGAAATGGTCTGACCTTCATTCATCCGAACTCACCAAATGCCCATTCCGCGTCGTTGCCCACGATGAAGCCGATACGCTCTCTACCACCGAGTACTATGTTCAAACCTATTACGCCGCGCCCATATCATCGCCCGAATTGCCTACGTGTCAACCCCCAACAATGCCGAACTTTCCTGCGGCCGCAACGAACATCCCACCGAGCTGTTGAGAGTCTCAACGTTGATCGCATGCGCACAGAATCATACAACTACTACGTTAGACGGCGAGCTTTCCTCTTGTTCGGGGCAATATCCGGCGTAGTCGGTGTCTGCTGCACGTCGTATCTCCTTTATCAGAAGCTTCGCAAACCGAAGAAATTCGACAGCGGGCTGCCCAAGAAACTAGATCCTTTCAGCAATGAGGCTGGCTCGACGCGCAAAACAGTTATTCATGATGAAGATGGGAGAGAGCTTGTGCCGACGGGGAATAGTACAGTGCCTACGTTCCCTCGAATTCTTGACCTGGCGCTCGGGGCTGAAGGAGGACAGGAGAGGGTCAATGGCGTGGAATACACCTTGGTCGGGTTGGGCGTAAGAACGGTGAGCTTCTTGGGCATCCAGGTGTACATGGTGGGATACTACATCGCGACGCAAGACATTGCCGCGATACAATCGCGTCTAGTCAAGGAAATAAATCCTATCGCAACCACGCTCGTGTCAAACGAGAAGGATGAATTGCGCAAAGTCTTGCTAGACCCGGAGCGAGGAGAAAAGCTGTGGAATGATATTCTATTGGAAGTGCGGCCGCGCTCCCTATTCAGGGTCGTGCCAACAAGGGATACGGACTTCCATCACTTGAGAGATGGCTTCGTGCGAGCAATTACAGCAAGATCGCAAGGCAATAGCCGCGATTATGGCGATGAGGCGTTCGGAGAAGCTATGAAGGAATTCCGAAGCTTATTCAACCGAGGCAAGGTGCCAAAAGGACGGGAGTTGCTGTTACTTCGAGATTCTGCTGGGCAGCTGACTATCACATTTGATGATGGAAAAACGGGCATGGGCACAATTGGGCGCGTTTCCGAGGAACGAGTATCTCGACTATTGTGGCTCAACTACCTAGCCGGCAGCAAAGTTGCATCTGAGCCGGCGAGGAAGAACATTGTTGAGGGTATCATGGAGTTTGTCGAGAGGCCAGTAGGCACGGTCGCCACACAGGTAATATGACGCATATGCCGAAATGGCATATAACTAGCGAATGTACGTTTCGAGCCTTAAGCGGGTGTACAGTTGTGTATATTATGCAGCATTCCATTCACTACTGTGTCATCTAGCGAGAGCATCTTCATCATGTCAATTTGCTCGTTCCTGCTACCCACCAAGTGCCTCCTTCGGTAATGCAAGATGCCCGGGTGATTCGAACATGCTGCTTGGCAGGATATATACTAGGCTAAAGATCCGAATGTGACGACATCCTTTTTTTCACTTCCTCGATACGAGATGCTTGGCTCAGTTTCATGGCGAGGAAGGGTAAGTCATTGTTTGCCGGAGTCGCCGGCTTGGAGATAGACGTGGCAGATGTAGAGGCTGATGAAGAACACCGGAGCTGGTGGTCTGTTGTTGAAGACCAACCGCCTTGGCTTATAAAGTTGCAAATTAAATGGTCACGTCGCAGCGATTGTACATGCAACCATCTGTCAGTGAAACCAGGAAACTTCAAAAGGCTAGTCGAGTATATCTACCTCTTGACATCTCTTCGCCTTCTTAAACCTCTACCGACGATCAAATTACCTATGAGTACCCCCAAACAGTCCTCCAAGGCTGCTGCCGATCTCAACGCAGTTAACTCCGCGGAAACACTCGATGCCCGAACTGTGTCACCAATCTTCATGTAATCACTGGGATGTTGGGTACAGCGGGTACCATAGGTGTCATCCTCGTCCCAATTGTATTGATCGCTATCATCCTGGCTATGTGTTATTGCCCATTTCGGCGCACAAGTCCCCCTACTCCGCGCGCAGTAGCCAGCAACGATGATCCAGCGTGTATCGATACTCCGGGTATGGACATCGCAACCAGCCCCTATAGCGTGCCCTCATACGAACTGCAAACCCATCGATCTTCTAGGCTTTCTAGGATTTCGGAAGAGGGAGGACACGTCAACCATACTGCAATCCATAAGTGACTACTTAGCGCACATGGATTAGGATTCCCTTGCCACTTCGAATCGGCGAGTTTGATAGTCTTATTATGCGTTTAAAACTATGCGAATCTCGTTTTAAAGACCTTTCTTCATCGGCCGTCCGTGTCATGAGTGCTCTCAAGCTTCCGGTACCTAACCTATGAGAGAGAATCCTACGTCCTTTAAACGTGTGCTAACACTTCACATAGGAACTTATCGAAGCTCTTTCGAGGCAGAGCAGCCGACAAGTATGGTGCACCACAAAAGGCTCTAACGCTCACGGGCTAGGAAAACCACACACCGACGTTTTCAAAAAGAGCCTGTTTACCTAGAAAACAGGAAACATGCTGTCTGAATAACTAAGTACCTTGTCAACTCGGGAAACAACACGGCCCACCGGGTTACATCTATCATACGTTTAACGGCCAATGCCGAATTATTTCTGGGATTATATCTGATGGAGATCTCATCCATGTTTTATATTGAGGGATCGACGACGCTCACGATATTTCCTTAAGAGCTGTCCGAGCAAACTGGGATAAATGGCCATCCTCGGAGTTATTTATGTTGTCATTTCTCTAGATTTGCCTAATGTGATTGGTGCGCTGGAGGATCACACGCTGGGAGTATGAAAGGGGGTTACAGCAAATTCCGAAATTTCAATTGATACGCATCCACCATATAACGCATTATAGATCTGAATCACACGGTAGTTCGAAGAATCCTAGCGGGTAAGTCCTTATAAAGATACTGGGCGTATAGGAGACGAGAGGGTGGTTATATCGGTGCCCTGGTCTTTCTGAGGGTATGGAAGTCTCCGAATAGCTAGGCTATTGGCTCGGAGACATCGATATAGGCCTTTTCGGATTTACTTATATCACGACGACGCCTGTTATAAATCGTAGGGGTTTAAATCTGGAATCTTAACGTATTTCGTGTGTGACGCACTGATAAGTCTATCACCAGTAGCGGCAGCACTATCTATCGTGACCTAACCGACAAATATCTATATGCCCTCGCTCGCTCGTCTTTCAATTCCATCATGGAAAGGGTATCCATATCTTCGGACAGACCAAAGCACTTCTTAACCCACAAGACATAGCTCTCGGATAATAACTCGGTTGGCGATCCGACAATTACTTCTCCGAGGATCTGTCCGCCGCTGATTCATAACTTGGATGAAGGTCCACCTAGTCATAGAGCGCCGACTTCAGTGAGTAGGCTCTTGAGCTCGCCGGACTTGGCCTGCAGGTCGGAGTTGCCGCCGATATGCTTCTTACCAATGAAGATGTTGGGCACGGTGCGCTGTCCAGAGATCTCGTAAAGCGCGGCTTGGATGGCAGATCCATCAGGCACTTCATCCAGCTCCACCAGCTTGTACTTGGCGCCTAGGCTGTCGAGCAGCCGCTTCGAGGACGAGCAGTAGGGGCAATACGTCTTAGAGAACACAGCTACGCAAAGAAGTTGCCGTTAGCCGAGGTCTTCTATGTCTTTGGTGGGGTCAAGCAAAACTGCTGGATGCGCGTTGGTGGTAAATATGATGCGATTGGTTTGCAACCAAAGCGCACACAATATCGGTGCTGGTAGTTACAAGTACTTACCAACAGCATTCTCGTCGATGATGCTCTGGGCTTTGGTCTTTGCGTCGGCCATGACTTGTGGTGATAGCGATGAGAAGAAACGACGGATAAGGAACATGAAAGGTCGTAGGATTAGCGACTTATCACAAAGGCCGCAGGTGATGAGCTGGTGGGGTTGTGTCAGGTTTTATAGTAACACCTGTTTAGGTAGGTATGTACGTGTATGTATGATATGGCGAATTAGGTGTATTTGTCAGTAGGAAATATACACCATTGTCCCGTTTTGTTAGAGGCAAGGGATGTCGTCAGTGGGGTCTTACTGAAATGCCGAAACGGGAATAAGGACCTGGATTAGCGGGAGACTGAATTGCGTGCTTCACTCGCTGACTTATCATGACGACGTGGAAGCTCCACATCTCAGAAACCCGTATAACAATATACACGATATACACGGCAATGCCAATTGAAGCTATCATCCAAGCGAGGCTGAGTCAGGAACGGCTACGACAGCGTTGGATTGTGGCTAATTTCTCGTGTCATTCGTTCGATTTGTACGCCTAGCATTTCACTTTTGCCTTTTCAGTTTGTCGACTTCTTTTGCTTTCTTTCTATTTCTAAATCTCTATGCCCCAAGCCTTGGAAATCCCTTGGTCATCGTACGGACAAGGCAGACTGATAAGGTGATCTGGTGTAGTGTAGTAAAGATACATGTGAGTAACACGGATCTACTAATGGAGACCTGAGAAAGTCCAGCAGTACGGAAGTCCGGCATATAAAAATTCCTATTGAACAAATATGTTTGTACTAAATACGGTTTCATTCGAATCTGATTTTGAAAAATAATGACGCAACTACCAGTCGAGGGGTGATTTACTCGTTGAGAAAGCCTTTAGGACCAAACATGCACATGTGGGGCATCGGCGCATCACACCGTTTTTCAACTTTAAAAGGTACATCCCAAACTTAGATTTCTTACATAATAGGAAGTACACTAGGTACTTACAGATTTTTGCCATCATTTACCTAGCCCAAAAGGGTGTCAACTTTTCTTCTAAATTATTCCTAAGCCAGCCTTGTCAACCGTCGCGCCAACGCTTGGTGAGCCAATTGGCAATTGACAAAACGACTCTGGAACCATCCATCCAATTAGTTTTCCTCCTATATCGCTGTTATCTACTGTACATATTCTGTACATGCCATCCAATTGCGACACAGGCCATTTCTTCAGCGTTGGTAGAGCAACACCCAAAACCATTATTACGCATCTACGCATCTGGTGATTTTAGTTGCAGATAAGTTGCACAAAATAGATGCGATACCTTAGCTGTGGAACTGTCTAAGAACCGATCCAATAAAAGAGAATATCTTAGGACCATTTCTTTACAGCAGATCCATTAAACGACCTATCCTTGGAATCGCATGACCAGTCTAACAACCTATCGTGGGTTCCTTCTTGACCGAACTCTTATACATTTGACAACGCATCATCGATCCGTTGAATAGTCAACATTGTGTGCAGTACGACACCCAAGTGGCAGAACCAGCCAAACCCACACGAGACACTGGTTAACAAAGTGTGTGTACATATCTTGCAGATCCCTGGAGTCCAGAGCCCGTGCTCCGCGATTACTATAGGTTAGTAACTATAGTACTACGAAAAAGTCACAACTACAATTCGCCTTGGTTGGCAGGTTGGTAGGCAGTGGTGACCTGAACAACCAACAGCGACTTGTCCACAAGTCCTAGAGACATATGCACTGCTCCGTTCCGAGATCACCTGCATTAAGCCAAACGAATATACGATTGCCCGTCGCAACCTTTGGTATTACTGGCTGCAGCTGTTACGCCTTCTCCGCAAGTTAGAAAAAAATAAAGAAACTTCGCTGGGTGTCCTCCGGGACAACCTAGCTCTTCAAGGTGGCTTCGAATCAGGCAATCTTGGCATCAGCTAGTGCCATCAAGAACCTTACTGCATTATTACCACCTGCATTACAAACTTACGTTCAGGCAACAGTCAGCCATCTCTCCGAGGCAGTTGCCGGATCTAACGAATACCTTGCCTCACAAGGTGTCTCTCCTACTCTTCTGTATTCGACCTTGGCTGGCACTGCTACCGCCTTAGCCTTACCTCTCGGCATGATGTCAAGATTTGGTTGGTTCTCGAACCGCGACGGCATATCGCCATACGCTTCGCAATCCGACAGTCAGGGCGTGCCTCATATCACCGATGACGACTTTAGCTACATTACATCCGAAGACCTTGAAAATTCGTTGCAATCGCCTTCCCGAGCTTACGACCCGCAAAGCCGACGCCCCCCGCCCAGTGCTGCTCTCGACGATGACATACTTTTAATTAAGAACAAGGGTGTCACATATCCCGTGCATTTTCCAGCTTATTCCATTGGTGACGGAAAGCTGCTCGTGGGAGATGTGCGGAAGCGTATAGGGTTGGTTATGGATCTCAGTGATCGTCGGACTCGTCGCATGAAGATGCTCTACAAGGGCCGCCACCTCAAGGAACAGGGTATTCCCATCCGCGATTACGGCGTGAAGAACAATAGCGAATTGTTAGTCGTGGTACCTGAAGGGAAGTTAAGTGATGAGGAGGACGAGAGCAGTAGCGAAGAAGTTGTTGTTACGGAGGATACTGTCGACCAGCAGAAATCAAAGAAGAAGAAGAATAAGTCTCGGAAAAAGAAGAAGGACCGTACCAGCCCATCCGAAAGTACTACGAATCTCGAAGTACCGGGGCAGCGCGATCGAGGAGGAAAAGGACCAGCATCTCCGGACCCATCTATCCATCCATCTAGGGTACCCTCCCCTTCAGTACCCTCGGGCGCTACGGAAAAGCTGGATGCAATTAGATCGCATTTCGACGCGCAGCTCCTCCCGCTTGCTCGAAAATTCATAGAAAACCCACCAAAGGATAAGAAGAAGCTAGAAGATGAGCACCGAAAGTTGAGCGAGACGATAATGCAGCATGTATTGCTAAAGCTAGATGAGGTAGATACTGGAGGAGACAAAGAGATCCGGGCGAAGAGAAAAGAGTTGGTCACTTACGTCCAGGACATCCTAAAGGACCTTGACGAGCACCTACCCAATAGCAGCAAGTCGAAGGGACGGTGATTTATTAAGCATAGCATCCTGACTGCTTGCTAAGTCACGAGTTATATTATATCTCCCCAGGAATTCCTACATCAACTGTCTAACCGTTGATTCGGTGGATCTCAACCTATCTGGACCTGACCATACAGTTTTCATGTCTGGGCTGTACATGTTTTTCTCCATTCAATGAAGTTTATGCAGTGCACCGGGTTAAAGCATTGGTTTATGTTATCACGATTAGGCTGGCTGGTCGCATCGAATGGTTTGCAATGGGAAACGATACTGTTTGACGACATAAGATTATCGCATGGGTAGATGGGGGATGAGAACCTGGAAATAAAGAGCATTATCAATCAATACGAGACGAAAACGAAATAGATACTTATACAGCGAAAGAAGAGAAATGATCATGTGAATACGTTTGGATGCTTGTAATAATGCTGTTAATGACCTATCAAAGACACATATGTACGTACTTGGAAGATATTGGAGTCTGTAGGTCCCTCCGGGGTGGAAGGGGCTTCGAGTAGATATCAGTCATACATGTACTCAGAAAATGCCTTTGCCGGTCCGAACGCAGCTGGCCGCTCAGCCCCTCAATTTTGGCAAGAACGAATTTGTTAGGTTACGCAAACCCTAGTAATCTTAGGCGATAAACCCTCTTCGCTTCCGGTCAAGCCCCACCATTCCGAATTAGGTCTAGTATTATTCTCCCACTGTGCACACTCTGCTAATGTGTGCCCGATAATTTTCAAACATCTTGTGATGAACCTTTCACATTTGCGACCATCAACAACACCGCGACTTTACTAACCCACAACAGCGAGGGATAATTCAATAGGCCTCAGACGCATTTTCAATTGCGCTCTTGAGACTATTCTATTCCTCCTTTCTATTCTTTCTTAATCCTGTCCACCTCCAAGGTTTCTATCCCCAAACCACCGTGGTGACGATCCGGAAAGATGTCGTCCTTCGAGCCTGTTGTGAGTAGCGACAAAACCCATTCAGCACTTTGATTTCTTTTTGGAGGCAGAGCGAGGATGTATTTCGAATTGAGCTGGCTGGCTGGCGGCAACACTTTGAAGCCAATCGGATGCGAAATCGAGATACCGCACAACATCAATAATTGGGACTTGAGGCTGATACGAATTTCTTTCTAGGTCGTCATTGATGGCAAGGGTCACCTCCTCGGTCGACTCGCCAGTATTGTCGCGAAGCAGCTCCTTAGCGGTCAGAAGATCGTTATCGTCCGCTGCGAGGCCCTCAACATCTCCGGCGAGTTCTTCCGCGCGAAGCGTATGTTACAACTATTCTTTCTGCTACATTGGTCTTGGGAAACTGGTTCGAATGGAGCTGGACTTGGTTGAGAGCCTGGAAATTGTTTTCGCTAGAAGGATCACGAAATGAAGTACAGAAACTGATTTGGAATTATAGTCAAGTACCACGCCTACCTTCGCAAGATGACTCGATACAACCCTACCCGAGGTGGTACGTTGGAACTCCCCTCACCCGCAATTCCGGACAAAACGCGCCGTGCGTCTTAGCCTACTCGAATCATCTAACATGTACCAGGTCCCTTCCACTTCCGTGCCCCGTCGCGAATCTTCTACAAGGCCGTCCGTGGCATGATCCCCCACAAGACTGCGCGAGGTGCTGCCGCATTGGAGCGTCTCAAGGTCTTCGAGGGTGTTCCTCCCCCGTACGACAAGCAGAAGAAGATGGTTGTTCCCCAGGCTCTCCGCGTTCTTCGACTACAACCCGGCCGAAAGTTCTGCGCTGTTGGCCGTCTGAGCCACGAGGTTGGCTGGAAGTACCAGGGTGTTGTTGAGAGGTACGTCATATCGGATCTCGTCTTGGCGAATTGTGCTGTTAGCAGAGTTCTGTGGAAGAGATGAGTGACTATTGTAACGCGATCCTTGCTAACTCTATCTATCACAGACTGGAGGAACGACGAAAGGCGAAGGGTGCTGCGTACTACGAGCGCAAGAAGCTCGCCCTCCGACAATTGTCGGAAGCCAAGAAGAACGCCACGGTCGACAGCAAGACGGCCAAGGCTCTCGAGGCCTACGGCTACTAATTGTTTCTTCCTCCTTCTGCATTTTCTTTCCGACGACTAAAACAATACCAACCAATTCCGTCTCATATTGCAACTAGATCCGGCGTGTGGGTTAGGGAAACTCGATCATCATATTTGCTCTTGTCATACCGCGCAATTCGAGGGAAGGCAGGGGCGGTCATAGGGTGGGAATAAGTCACCGGCTCCGGTCCTGTGTTCAACGAATTCGTCGTCTAGACACCGAATGAGGAAAACGAATTCAACGAAGAAAACTCTTGTGATTCTAACTCGTGATGATCCGTCGCATGTGATACCATTGATTACCGCTGGCCGCTTACCATACTAATTAGGTCGGACCTGTAAATGTCTCTTAGTCGGACCCGGTGGCTGTGGTCAATGCCTGGTAGTTACATACTCCCAGTCTTTACCCACTCTACAACTTGAGCTTTGCGAAGGATGCTTTGCAAAGGATGTGACATGAATATAGCCAAGCCCTTCTAATACCCATACAGCCTTTGATGTATCCAAGGGTGAAGATAAAGCGACGCTGATGCATTCATGTTTCTTGTAGCAAGGTACACTAGGTCCATCCCCCAATTTTCGTCTCCCAAGGGCTCTAAGACGCCTCTTTGACCGAGCATTTTAATGATGAGTATCGGTGGGCTACCTAAATCCTCATTGTGAGAATCACTCAGAAACGAGGAGAAACCCGTGGGTGGTAAAATACAGAAACAAAGAGTGAGGAGTTAGGGAGTGCGATTCTTAGATGTACATAAGTATATGGTTATTTCTGGCATATGTCAAGAACCTCGGTCGCGAACGCGAGGAATCAAGGCACAGGCGTCGTCCTGCTAGATAACATATCTGGGTGGTATATAAGTCGAGAGCCTTGCGCTCAGCCGCTGCATACAATGGAGAATACATACCCCTGGCTGTTTACCCAAATTATACTCGAAACTTACTTATTGATTCGTTTTCCGTTCCTGTCTACACGTCGAATTGGCTTTGGGCCCTGAAACACTTGCTCAGGAGGAAATAACTGAGCACTTGGTTCAAAATTCATCACCAAAACAAAGACTACCTGTCACAATGCAAAACCTACGGGCAGGGTGGTGAAAAATTCGTTGCGCAGGGGAACCTAAACATACCTAATCTGCTAAGGGTCGCGGTACAAAACAGGCATCGACTCTTGATCTACGTTGGCTCAGGTTCCAATCTCTCATCAGACACCCCCCAGTAAGTCTCAGTCTCCTTAAAATACTAAGGATGCCTGCGGCAGGAATATAAGCTGCCTGGGGTGAATGTGTATGACCTACATAGCGATGACGCTGTCATTACCGTATCAGCTAAATGACTAGCAGAAATAGGTATAAGAAGTAAATGATGACTTACTTGTGTAGGTGCGAGAGAAGTCGTACAACGTCGCTCTCCAGGGTGTCGACATAGTCACTCTGTGTATGTGGTGTCTTATTAGCAAATATCTCTTACGAGCAGTTGAACAGCGTAAGATTAATGTATGATGTATAGGACGGTCTCAAACTCAACCATACGTTTCCACGTGAGTTGGTGCATATGAAGGTGGCGGACGGGGGGTTGAAAACGAGACATAACGTGAAATATAACTTACGAAGGAATCGTTCAAGTAACCTCCGAAGACCTCCGTCCCTTGAGGCATGTTATATAGTAGCCAGGGGACGACCTATACCATCATTGAGCTCTCGTTAGTCATTAGATCATTTATAGAGATCAAGTGAGAGGGAGGGAGCTATGGAACAGGAAATCATGTACTAACCTCAGAGTGGTATCGGAACGTCTGCATAAAGACCCCAGAATGCTCCGCAAGTAGGATTCGCTTGACAAGGTCATTCAGATGGTGGATGTAATCCACGAGCTGAACTACTTCTAAAGGTCGCAGCTGGCGGAGGTTCTCAACACCCCCAAGCAACTGGTTGTAGGCATAGCCCCGGGACAGCATTACCGGCTCGAGGGCCTCGCTGAGATCGAAGCGTCTCGAGGCATTCCTGGCATAGGTTCCGTAGATGTTGCGGAGTTCTTGGATGTTGAAGACGCGGTTCCCAATACCCAAGCCCGCCAACAATTCGTTGGTTGCATTGGCGATGGCAGGGCCGGGGAGGGGCCTACGCACTACTTGATGCCAGCCCAAGATGTAGGCGTCGATCACGATGAATTCATCGGGGAAGAAAACGAGGTCGGGATTCGGATTCTCGTGGGTATGACCCCCGGGGAGCCACGACGGTGCCGCCGGATTCAGGTTGCTACGAGGAAGCTGGTGGTATGCCATGATCACAACGGGCCACTAACTTTGGTGTCGTTAGGAGTATGAAACCATAGATGAGTTCCAACGATTCATTTGAAGGAACTGGACTAAGAGATCGTGGGAAACTTATCATAATATTATTGTGATCTTTGCAAATCGTATGAGATTCGTATACGAGGGGCAATCTATATCGCCATGGAAACTTTAGATATACAGTCACATAGAATACAAAGGCCCTTGGGCGTACTCCTACGATGCCCCAGGGCATAGCACGTCTAAGGCATCGTCTAGATTTCGTGATGCATCTCATGAGATGGCATGTAGGTATACGTATGCAGAACGACCAAGGCCCTCCACCACTGTGTAGAAGTGCACGTCTCTGTAGTATAAACAGGTTTCCTGAAGGCCGTTGTCATATCCCCTAATAAAAGTCTTTCGTACTGTGTCTTTACCAAAGGTAAACATAGGATGGCAGCAACATTCGTATTGCTGGAGATAATCCCTGTGATTCATGTTTATCTTTGTCCTTTGATATACGTGGGGATATGAGTGTGTCAAGGCAGTATTTAATACTAAGTAGGTACGCTTCAGAAATTCGATTCAGGGTTAAGCCGAAATGTCTTGTCGATTAAGGGGAAAACTCATAAAGTGAATCTAGGTGGTTAAATTAGAAACGTACATCAATTGGAGATTGACTCTATTTGGCGAGGACGATTACTAGTAGCTGAATGATAACCCCCCGTTGGCGCTGATCAGACTTCCCGTACACCACCCGGCTTCCGGGCTACATAGCATCGCGACCAAACCGGCAATCTCGTGGTCGTACGCGGCGCGACCGCCGATACGTTCGCCTATCGCCCGTGCCTCGGGACTATCGCTGGGCCGTACTGGGGCCAGCGGCGTGACTGGGTTCCATACGGCCAGCAATTGCTTTATCTCGTCCGACGCCGATAAATACATGTCGGTCATGACCGGGCCCGGGTTGATACTGTTGACTGTGGCGCGCTCGGCGAGTTCCCGACACCAGACGCGGGTCATAGCCTCTAACGCCGCCTTCGTGCCCGCGTACAAGGTCGTATTCGGGGTGCCGACCTTGGCGTTGATGCTGGACATCATGACGATGCGACCGGACCGATCAGTAGGGAGATACGGCATGCAAGCCGCCGTCAGAAGGATCGGGCCAAGTACATTGACAGCGTATATTTGCTGAAAGTCATCTTCAACCACGCTTTCGAGCGGGCCGATCTTTGCGATCCCAGCGTTGTGAACCAAAATATCGACTTGCAGCTTGCCTGTCTTGGGATCTGTAAAACGGGCTTTGGCTGTTTCGATGATTTTGGCGCAGTCTTCTCTCTTGCTGATATCGGCCCTGACCCAGGCGGTCTTCACCCCATGGTTTTTCTCCAACTCTTGGCACAGGTCTGAGGCTAACTGGTCGGATGCTGCGGTGGCATGGTTCACGATGATGTTGCAGCCTTTGCTGGCAAGGTTGCGGACGATCGCCGCGCCGATACCTGCATAGGAACGTTAGATATCCAAAGCTGTACTAGAGATTTCTACGTTGGTAGAGAATGACCAACTTCTTGCGGAGCCGGTGACAATAGCCAGCTTCCCTTCGTGAACTCGCGGGACACTGAAGATGGATGCTTGGGTTGATTCCATCTTAACGCGACGATCTGGAGAAGCTTGAGATGATTTGCTGGAATATGTTAAGCATCTTGCAAATGTCTCGGCTCTAGATTAGGTAGTATAGAGGTATGCCAAACTGCCCCCCAGTTTTCATTAGGTTACATTACAACGTGCACCGTGGCTGGCAGACTGGAGAGATCCTACACGGCCCGACCCATGAACTCTGCGGGTGCGGTGAATGTCCGCTTGTGACGATACGTATGCATAACTGTCACATTCCAACCGGAAGTAGAAACAGGTTTGGAACCTTAGGAAATGGCGCACGAGTCAATGTGATAGATCATCCATAACACTGGAACTGCGGGGAATGTTTCGCGACGACATCATACGAAACATTGATCTTGTGCACCTTGGCATTTTCTACCTCTCAAGGGCCATGCCAGAACGCTTATCTAGTTACATGTGGTCCAACAATAGTGTCCCGGGGCTGAGAAAAAAGAATGAAAACTTTTCGTCGATTCCGTCCTTGCTAGTCAAAAATGGCTTCTCAGCCGTCCCGTGTCTCGTCTCTCCTACCCCCTTTCATTTACATGGCTAGATAGCCTCCATCAATGGGAAGACATACCCCCGTCACGAAGGATGAGGCGTCAGAAGACAACCAGAGTGACCCTTGTGCGACCTCGTGAGCCATGCCAAACCGGTTTAGAAGGGTAGCTGAACGGGTGAACTGCTCTTCTGTTACTCCCATCGACTTAAGGGCGGTGGCGGACATTTCAGTCTATTCACTGTTAGTATCACTACCCGAAGCCGGATGTAGAATGAAAATTCTCACGTAAATGGCTCCAGGGGCGATGGCGTTGATTCTGATACCGTGAGGACCGCCCTCGGTGGCTGCATGCTTAGTGAGCCCAATAAGAGCATGCTTGCAGGCCGTGTACGCCGGCATATTGGGCTGAGGTCTGAATGCATTGATGGAAGCGATATTGACAATTGTGCCCTTTCCACCTTGCTTAAGCATCTGTTGCATTTCGTACTTGCAGCAGAGGGCTGTGCCAGTCAGATTGATGCTGGTGACTTTGTCCCAATAGTCCTCGTCAAACTCGGTGAGCGGCGTCTTATCAGGGGTCAGAGCAGCATTATTGACAGCGGCGTCAAGCTTGCCGAATTTGGCTACCGTCTGCTCGATGAGGTTTCTCACGTCTGCAGATTTGGATATGTCAGTTTTGACAAAGATTATGTCGCCGAAGCGAGATAATTCGGCGGCTGCCTCTAACCCCTCCTTCTCCTTGATATCGCAGATGGCTACTTTAGCGCCTGCTTTCAGAAACACTTCGGCCGTAGCTCTCCCCATCCCTTGTGCTGCACCAGTGACGATCGCGACTTTTCCCTTCAATACAGGGAAGGTTTCGACTTCTGTAACGTGAGACATAGCTTAATACTCCAAAAATGATGATAGTTGTATTGTATGGTAAGAGAATATGAGTCGTAGACCGGAACGATGGCGCCAGAGAAAGAAATCTGGGAAGTTAACTGCTAGAAAACCGCCACCAGATCGACCATTAGCGAACCTGGTTTATGGAAGTACGGCAGGATACTAGTACGCAGGATTCTGATCGTAGCCAATAGTACGTGCATAGTGTTACTTGGACATCAAATTGCAGGTCAATGTAACCCACCCATGCTTACCTAGATCTGTAGCCTCCCGAGATAAACTTCCAACAACATCATCATAAGACATCCAAGTAACGGTCTGTGAACCGATAACTATTTTAGGTAGCTTGGATATCAAGTTAGTTGATTGGATGGATGCATTCTGCAGGTTAGAGACTGTCTGAGATAACATTCCTGAGATATCACTATATCATTCGAAGGGGGGAACGGCAACTTGAGCAATATGAGTTTCCGCGTAGTCTGAGACCCTATTTGCCTCGCGATCTTTCTGCAGCTTTCACCGCTCTGCCTGTGTTACCACTTGATACGTTAATATGGATGAACCCCAGACCGGCCCAATTCCTACCACTGCCGCGGAGAGTAGTGAGGTTAGCAGCAATAGAGATGATCTTAAGACTGTCCTAGGGGGCACCAGCAGGCGAGTAGTCAAAGTATGTTACTGGGCTAACCACTAACTCTGGACCCTTCTCATAACCATGCTCATAGGTGTGTATTACGGCCGCTCTAGGTGGCTTCCTCTATGGTTTCTCGGCGAATGCCATGAGTTCAACTCTAGCGCAGACCAGTTTCATCACCCTATTCCTCACAACTACTGACGCAACATCTCGAATGGATGGGCTTCTGGCCAGCTTCTTGGGCGGCGCCTTCATTGGCTCCATTATGCAGGCGCCTGTATCGAACAGATGGGGTCGTCGGAGTGCGAATCTGGCCGCCGCTCTCGTTTCGGTCATAGCTGGCATCTTGCAATCTGCATCTTTCCACATCGAGATGCTCTTTGTGGCCCGTGTAATCTGCGGAATCGGAGCCGGAATGGTCATTGCTAACAGCCCGGTCTACATGAGCGAAGTCGCACCGCCTCATACTCGAGGTCTACTTGTAGGGCTCCAAGGCGTGGGGATAGTCACGGCTTATATAGTATGCTCTCTATGCGGTCTGATATTCAGTTTCGTTCAGAGTCCCGTTCAATGGCGGTTGATATTCATCATCCTAACAGTTGCATCAATTGGATTTGGCTGCTCGCTTCTCTTTCTTCCGGAGTCACCTCGATGGCTGATGGAAAATGGCAGAGAAGAGCAAGCAAGGGCTGAGCTCGAGCGCCTACATAAAACCAAGTCCGATCCGAATGGCGCCCTTGCTCGTGCAGAGGCAACACAGATAAAGGCACAGGTTGAGGCCGAGAGGAGCTTACCAAAGGGATACTACTATATATTCAAAACTCCGCATCTTCGAAAACGGGCATTCTGCTCTATCCTTCTCTGGATTATGGGACAAGGCACCGGTATCACGGCCATAGCAAATTTGATCCCAGTGTTGATGGGGGGGCTTGGTTTTAGCAATACTCTTCAGCTTGGCTTGGGCTGTGCCTGGACCGTAGCAGCAATCCTTGGCTGCATCGTAAATGTGGCGCTTATTGATAGAATCGGCCGCGTCAAACTCCTTGGTAAGGCTCTTGCTACTGATCTCATTTCTTTGCTAACGATACTACAGTTATCGGGGGAATAACGAATGCGACTATCCTCGCCGCCATGACCGCGCTTGTGAAATATTATCTCAACACTACATATCAGCCAGGAATCAACGCTCTTGTTGCGCTTTACTTCATTTTCGGTTTCGCATTCACGTCTACCATTGAATGTACCGCATACGTCTACGGTTCGGAGATATGGCCTACACACCTGCGAAGTGAAGGTTCTACAATTGCATACGCATCTTTCTTTGGAAATGCTCTTGTATATAGCGCCCCTATTAACTTGGCACTAAAGAATATCGGATGGAAGTATTATCTGGTATTCGTGGCCGTGACTGTAGTGTCTACAGCTATTCTCGCTGTTTATTTCCCAGAGGTAACCTATCTTGACGTGCCATTACCTCTAACTGGCGCTAACATTTTACAGACCAAAAACCTCACTCTGGAGGAAATCAACGCACAGTTCGGCGATGAAGTGGCTGTTAATTTGACAGACGCCATCGCAGCGGAGGTTAGAGCAGTGACTAGCCGCAAAACGTAGCATGACGACCTTTTGAAGGGGGGACGGGTTTGCTTCGCGTTGTCTACAGCACAGCACTTAGAAACACCTTCGCTACAAGAAGCCACATGGAAACTTACCTAATGTAACGTGTAAATTGGCACCTAGATCAATAGACGTAGGTATTCATCCTTCAGGTTTGCGGACGACGTTAATCGTGCTCAATCACGGTTACACGGGAAATACGGATGTACCTACTATGAAGTTGCTGAGTACGAAGAGTCTACGAAATCACCATGCTTTTGCCACACGGAATCTATCCGGTTCGCAGATGGAGTGCGCGTAAGCTTCAGATTGTTTGTTATCCTCTTACGTAATTTACTCGATATTGTACAACTTTGGCGTTGCGTGGAATTTGATGTATCACACTGAGCTGTCTGTCTACCTAATCGGGTTTGTGCGGCTTACGGCGCAATTAAGGGGTTCAAGTTGCACGTCTCCAACAAGCGGAGACTGGAGAGGTAATAACGGCCGCTGGCGAATCAAGCCCAGAACACTGACGTATGAGTGGTGTTTAGAGCC
Organism: Hypoxylon sp. NC0597; assembly: GCA_022432515.1. Taxonomy (NCBI): domain Eukaryota; kingdom Fungi; phylum Ascomycota; class Sordariomycetes; order Xylariales; family Hypoxylaceae; genus Hypoxylon; species Hypoxylon sp. NC0597. Next base: position 678,012 of record JAJKLA010000009.1, on the reverse strand, counting down.
TCTAGGAGCCCTTCAGGTCTAAATTAATGATAATAATTAAATAAATACTCTCGCAAGAATAAGCGAGGGTGGACGTTAGGAGTGGTTAACCATAAAATGTATCTTGGTACTAGATTGTGTTTCCCCCTTGTTTATACCCTTCTCCAATGAAATTGAACCATTGTTGCCAATCAAGCCATATTCGCCGTGGGTAACACATCTCCGATGTATGAAGTAATAAACCGATCGTGAGATCTAACAAGATCAATGGAGGTGGTAAACAGGGGGTAATATGGACAAGGACTTCGATTGGATTCCGGATACCAGGTAACGACACGCTTACGGCCTTGGTTCTATCATACCAGCTTAAGGGTGACTTAGGAACAGAGATCCGGGGCCGGGGCATTATGCACAAGATCAACTCATAATTGGGTGTAGGGTCGTGTAACAGTTACACCCTCAACGATAAAGGCGGAGGCTTAATTGCGATGTCTCTCATTGGTCTTTTGTGGCTAGAGATGTCCACCACTAATATGTAGCGATACAAAGTTAGCGAGTCTATTCATCACAAACAGCAATGCTGGAGTACTTCCAGACCTTGTTGGCTTCAAAAGCCTCCTTGATGTTTCGAAAGCCTGAGGATTAAGAATATAGAAAACAGTACTGCTTTTATATGATGATTTATTCTTCAACTAATGGGCGCGGCAGCAGTAACACGGGATACTTGGCAGCTTTAGCTCTGCGAGGGACTTTGTTACTATGATCTGGAAATTAGAGTAGGTATGAAGGCTTTTCAAAAATCACAGTCCCTGTCCGTATTGTCAAACACATACAGCGTTTCCAGACACTGGCATAAGCCTCCTTGCGTCCATCACTTTGCTGGTGGCGTTGTCAATGATATATCACATTAAATACTCGAGTTGATCAGATATCATTCGTGCATTGGTTACACGTTCTAGGTTCCCGACTGAATGGGTATGTCTCGGCAACAAGCGCGCTACTAGCATCTAAGACATATATACTTGGATGCTCTGCGGGACTAATGTTCTGTTTGGCCGGTCTATGAATCTATCTCCATAGTCAACACCTACGAAGCTACTATCTGTACAGGAACGCCTTCTCAGGAACTCGAAACCTAAACGAAATGCCTCTTGGCGGTAAAGGTCCGGAGACTATTGCAGTCCTTTCCGTGGAGCTAGTTCTTGCTGCGGCTTTCATTGCTATGCGGTTTTATACTCGGAAGGTCATGAAGGGAGGTGTTGGTAGTGACGACTACCTTCTCATGATAACTTGGGTAAGTGCAAAGTATAGGAATATCTCTACTGATCGGCATTAATAAAAATGTACAAGATATTCCAAGCACTATTCGTTGCCCTCATGACGGTCTCGTCCGTATATGGCTTCGGGCAGCATACCACGGATATATCAGCAGAAGATGTCCGCAAGGCTACCAAGATAGAGCTCATAGGCCAATTATTCGTATCTCTAGCTAGTAAGTATCGGAGTCTCCTAGCCAAGACGACTAAGTACCTAGTTATTCCTAAGACATACCTAGAAATCGTGAATACTTTACCTAAAGAAGTACTTACCTACCTAGTAGGCAATGGCTGACTCTTATTGCTACAGTGGGGCTCAGCAAGACGTCCGTCGCTATGTTTCTCATGCGTATCATTGTGGCTGTCTGGTAAGGCCATATCCGCATATATATGTTGACGAATATGCTTACGGAACACAGGCACAAGGCAGTTCTTTGGTTTTGGATTATCACTATGATGGCTTGGTCGATTTTATTGGGTATTTCCTGTTTTGCTCAATGCACTCCAGTGGAGGCACTCTGGGACGCGCGGATCAAGATTCAATCATGCGCGATAAACCTCACCACTATTGCATTCATCATGTGTTGTAAGTAGTTTGGGCTTGAAAAGATTGGCGAATGCTAACACGACATAGCTTGGTCTGCTGCAATGGATTTCTTCTTGGCAGCTTTCCCCTGGGTTGTCTTGTGGAATCTGAACATGCAGAAACGGGAGAAGATCACGATCTGCGTATCCCTCAGTTTAGGAGTATTGTAAGTCAACAACCAGCTCTCAGAGACACACATCACAAGCTGACGATTGATAGGGCTGGAATCTGTGGCGTTATTAGGACATCTGGGCTTGCCGTGCTAAGTCAAACGGCCGATTACCTATGTGAGTTGAAAGCATATCACCTTAGATGCATACGACTAACAACAGTTGCGAACACAGATGCCACTGCCGACTCCGTCATGTGGACCAGTAGCGAATTGACTATTACTATCATCTGCGTGTCCATTCCTGTCCTCCGACCACTATGGATCGGGATTTTCGGCGGTATCATGTCATCCGATCGGTATTATAAGCAAAGCGACGGAACTAATGAAATTATTACGATTGGAAGAATTCGGAAGGCGAAGAAGACGGATACGGAGCTGGGCTTAGATACAATCCCTCGACCAGACGTCAAGGATACGCAGACAACGGCAATCGGTACTACTAGACACGATTCCTGTACGGACAGTGATCAGAGTATTCTAAGAGATAGTCAGGCTATCCAGAGAATACAAGAGTTCACTATTGCTTACGAGGATGGAAAGGCCCCGCGGCTATGAGAATGTCGGCAAAGCACATGAACCACTCCCATGATCCTTACGTCTGGAACCTGGACTTGGAATGGAATTCTTACGTGCATGGTCTAAGATATTATGGTAGTTATGGATTTACTTCGTTATCTTCGTTTGGTACCCGTCCCATTCGGCTGCAGCTTGATACTGTATTGAGTCAGTGTCTTTCTATGTCGTTATTCATTGTGTTTCAATAATGATCATTGTAATCAAACGGCGATTTAACTGTGTCATCCTGGAATAGCCGGCTCACACATTGCTAACCTCTAAGGAGGTGGGAGGTTTACCCCTATTCAATAGGGTACGCTAGGTCAATTATAGGTTTAAGCCTGATTGAAGGACATATTGCTTCCCTTCGCTTACCTGGGAACTACCTAGAAATTTTTACTCATAAGTTGGTTCAAACTTTTAGATGGCTATGGCTACTATCTCTGCTATGGTGAAGTGTTTTCAAGGGCATACAAGTTCAGTCGGTCACCTAATAATGTTGAAGTCTTCACGCCTCGTATCTCATATCTGCTACCATATTATCTTACCACATGTTAGATATAAGTGACAACAAAGTACTAGAAGAATAAGAATGACATTTCGGCGTAGTGGTATATCTGACACCGTAGTGCGGTATCGAATCTGGTACCGGGTTTAATTTCGGGTCTAGCGTTGTGTATATGATGCCTAGTTGTCTCCTAGGAAGCATTTGAACGGCACCGATAAGGAATCAATTCACGAGGTCCGACGCCATTATGTTTGAGGAGAAATAAACGAACCTCTCGTTCGGGGGCCTTATCTAGTTGTGCCTAGGGTATATAGAAATTAATCCAAGGCTTTGCGAGCTCTGTCTCGAGTATAGCAATTAATGCGGTTTTCGCCAACTTTCCATCTAGTCTAGGTATCTTATCGAATCGCATCGTTTCCTCCCCTTCTCTGCGAAACCATGATCCAGAAAGATCCTAACCACTATCTTCATAATACGGCGCATTTCGGTCCCGAGCTGGATTTAACCCCTTACCTAACAGCTCCAACGGCAATTTTGAACATTTTCATATTCCCTACCTTGGGTACCCTATTAACAACAGGATCTATTTTCATGTTATGAATGACATTGCGGTTCGTGTACAATATTGTTGCTTCTACTGACGCTTATTGGGAGATAGTAGGCTCAATGTGGGATTTCCTTGGCGGCGATCGTAGCCATGTCCCACTAAGGTCCCCTGTCTTGACGCGATCAATTCAGCATGGCCCTTCCCGCCGTAATGCTGACGCCATAAAAGTCCTAACGGGTCTATCCGTCATAGGGCTAAGTGATACTAGCTATGAGATCAACTCATAGGCAAAAATGGGCAAAATTTTAGTGTTAGAACGGACCATTTTAGAACAGAATGTATGAGCAAGGTTGAAGATTGTTGAGTAGAAAGAGTAATTCTATGGAGAAAAAACACACTTATAAAATCTCATTGTAACCCTAACATTACCTACGGCCTGGATGTTACTCTCCATATTACACTTGTTGAACAGCTTCACTGTCTATAACGGATATCTTAGCTATTGATACTATGTGGTGACGGCTCATACTGATATGCACGTTTCCCCGCAATTGCTAACAGAGAGTGTGAAGGTCGATGATAACTATCGGGGCACTTAAGAGAGCGCACCCACCATGAGTTAGGTACCTAGACCTTTTGGTGAATGGTATATCGTTGACCTGGATCGCATGCATTGCTGACGCCACCGCACGCCGAGGTTGTTGAACGGTTGACCTTGCATGAATCCAACCCTACTAATGTGGTGTAACGGCTGGAAACGTGGCTACTGTCTTTTGTACGTTTAGCGTTACGTATAACAACCTATCCAAACTTCAGATGAGGCAGACGATGATTAAAAGGGAATAAGCTTGGCATGGAATACCTAGTTCCATATTGAGAGAGGATTAGCGAGCTACAGGCTAGAAGGAACCCATATGCAGGGTTTTAGAGGATCGAGAAAGCTCCTCACATGCGGGAAAGATGTCCTGCAGGGATTATACTCCTTGGCCAATCAAAAAGACCTTGGTCACATTTGGATCGACCATCGCTTATGTTCTCGCCCTGTTTCGGCTAACGTGGGGGTGGCATGGGGGTATTGTATAGCCCTGTTGATCCTCGATAAGATAACTCTAAAAGCTATAAGATGTTGTATTATGGTTCACGGTACACCTAGGAAGTTCATGGCGTTGAAAGGACTTCATGCAAGTCCTATCTCTCCTTTCGTGTATGTTAAGAGCGTACCTAGTAAGGTAGCGAGCCATTTAGAGATGTCGTACTAGCGGTGTGTAAATTGAACTTGTGGTCAGCAGAGAGCATGTGACGCGACGCACCTGTAGCATACTGCATGAATGGAATCATTCCAATGTGTAATACGTGTATCCCTTTCGGGTAGGGCTGAGTGGCTCGGACTTTGTGGAACGGATAACACATCCGTACTAGACATCACAGTACATTAACTGCTAGTGAGTGAGTGGTCTTTCGGTATCGTCGGGGCCATTTACAGAGAGGTTGTTATTTCAGCACGGCTACCTTATAGTACATTAGCCACACCTCTATGTAAGGTCTAGATCCTGCCCAGGTTAGGTACGCTAGTACGCCTCATTAGTGTCAGATCCAGTTAAGCTTAAAGTGGTATGCGTAGTAAGTGTGCCTAGGTACCTAGGTACCTAAGGTATAATAGTATGTGCCTGGCAGGTAAGATTGGGCTAATAACGTCCCTATACAACCGGCTATAGCTCTTCGATTATGCCACATTTACATCATTCTAAAAGCCGTGGAAAACTTCTTGTTGCGTTTCTATGTATGTAGAAAACATGACGGCTCGTAAGTAAGCACTCGAATTAGCTGACCCGGTCGTTCAATCATGGCTCGCAGAGCCTCGATTCTGTCTTGGTGTGATCTGGCTGTAAGGAGTGGTAGGATTCCTTATCTCAGAACTGGTTCATTTGTCAGACTTGAACGAACCATGTTTCGAGTCTCGGGGGGGACAGGGAAGCCATTTGCTGCTGACTGCTTTATTACTAGCATCAATAAGATGCTGTAGTCTGGCTCGGATCGAGGCTGTTGGTGTTCATATTCAGGATAATTTGGTGAGATAGGATTTCAATTTGTTAAAATCCCCGAATTACGTTCTTTTCGCTTAGCATTGCAATCATCCCATGCAACTACCTCTCCAACGTCATGGCCGTATGTCTCTTCAAGCCCCTTTATCCAATAGCCAATCACGGCCAAGAGAGCATCCCCAGCCTCCAAAGCCCAGGAAATCGGGTCGGTCGACCTAGAGGGAGCAAAAACAAGCGGACTATGTTAAAGGAGAACAAGAATAAAGGTGATAAGACGCGTGAAAGAAAGAAGTATGATGATGTGGGTAGCTACCGAGGTCCAGACCAAGGACAGCAACAGAAAAGCTCGATGCCTGTGGACTTTGTCTTTGAGCATGAGTCCGATACCATTCTTCCCAAAAACATCAGACCGGACGTTGACCTCAATCCCTGCCTCAATGCGAGCCTGACTTCGTTCATGAAACCAATAGGCACAAGTTGGGTGGACGCGAATCTAGAACCGAGTCTAAATACACTATTTTCTGAAGTAAGCACGCCATTCCGTTGTTGCATCTTAGTCACTGATCCCTTGTTCGCCTTATCCAGGCCCCCACTACGCTTGTCCAGCCGCCCTACAACGACCTGCCTTTTGGGACGCCTGAGTCCGCATGCGAACAGTCGATACACAACTGCTACAGTTAGCTCGTCCAGAGATGACTCGGTATTGCTCAGCCCTAGCAGCGCTATCTCCTTAGACGAAAAACAAAAGCATTGGGGCACGTATTCATTTAGAAATCCTAGACCATTCCATTGTTCATGTCTCCAGCAACAAGTTCAGCTAGTTGACCAGCCGGGAGTATTGCAATTTTCCCATATGGAGCGTACTACCTTGGACGCTGTCCTCCGTGGAGTTCAACTAGCTCAAGGGCCTTGGACATATTTGATGAAATGTGACCGTTGTCAAAGTAGAGACAACCATAAAGAAGTTTTTTCTTCTGTTTGCTGCAAGCGTTCGCATTCTTCTCTCCTTATTCCAGGAACTGAATGCAAGTTGTCATGGAGTTGACGCACCACGACACGATTCAATGGTGGGGCTCCTCCCGTGGGTCATTTTGAACTTACAAGCAGAATAAAGGAGGAGGTCATCAGAGTAGTAGTCCGAAGAGCGCTTCAAAGCATCACAGATGCTCTTCTCCACTTATTGGAGCACTCCGGGAAACCTATTCCGTCACCAGTTCCCGAATTTGGGAACAGGAAAGGGGGCTCAAGTAGTGCTACCCCGGAGTCTCCCGTCGGCACTTTTACACAAAAGACGGCGGAGTTACAACAGCCACTCTGCCACAACTCTCCGCTGAGATTTGTCGCAGAAGATATATAATCTCTCCTCAATGGTCTGCAAGCCGTTACGCAGACCATAAAATGGGATCTCCAAGTTTATACACACGAGCCTTAGGCACTCGAGATTTCTCTAGGCCACCACGCCTAGCATCTGTTTCGCTGTATATTTTGAGTATTGTTACTCGCACTATCCAATGTAACCTTTACACAATAAATGAACTTGATTATTAGTAGACTACCCCTATATGCTTCCAATATTTATGAGCGATTCAACTAATTATTTCTCCTTATTCCGCGGGCTTAGGAATTTCATAAATACCTCCTAACTGATCTAGGCTATTTTGTGTACGACGAGAATGATCGCTAAAAGAGCTAGTATCAGTATATCCAGTAGATTAATAGACATATATGTATCTTCCCCGGAGACTGCAAATAGAGTTGGGATGAGTAGGGGTCGGACGACAATAGGGCAGCTTAGTCAGCTTATACGCGCTTGCAAATAGGGGTAAGATCGAAAATGCAGATTCATATCATAGAGTCTTACCCGAAAATCCTACATGGTACTTGCTACTTCCTACACATCCCGACTTTCGAATTGGATAAGATTAAGACCTTTATTACTAATACCATACGAGTAAGAAGAAACCTCTGAAACGAAAATCCTTCGTCCCACTATATGCGTCCTGGATTACACCAAAACGGGACATTGCAGAAAGTGGCGGAGGAATGCTCCGAAATTGCATGATACATTTCGCGAGATGATTATCTGCACCATCTCCGGCTCCTGCAGAAAGCATGATTCTCAAATCTGAGGGTAATTCCTTTGTACTAAATGAGGTAGCAATGAGGCTCAATTGATGAATCTAGATACGTTGTATTAACCCTTTCATTTCAAACTTTCTCAGGAGATGTCTCTCCATGTTATTGTCGTCGGTGCTGGCATCAGCGGCCTTTGCACCGCCGTTGCCTTGCAACAAGCTGGCCATTCGGTGAAGGTAGGATGAGATGTCCGCTCTCTAACCACGATATAACGTCTGGAAGAAGTGCCAACGAAATACAGATTTTAGAGAAATCTGCTTTTGCGGCCGAAGTTGGTGCGGCTCTCCTTATCACTCCAAATGGAGAGCGCGTATTGTCCCGGTTAGGCTTTGACTTCAAGAGGGCCCGAGCTGACGATATGACATGCTTCGAGGTACTGGATGGGGTTACTCTGAAGCCGCTCCACCGCGCCGAACTGAGAAATGCTCGTGAAGAGTACGGGGCGCCCTTGTATACGGTACATCGAGTGGATCTACATAACGAGCTTCTACGTTTAACCTCAGCTTTAGACCTTCAACTGTCGTCAAAAGTAGTAGCAGCTGATGCGGATGAGGGCTTCGTTGTCCTCGAAGATGGGACAAAACACCACGCCGACCTCATCGTTGGGGCGGACGGTCTCCGCTCAGTCCTGAGGGGTGTGGTACTAGGTGACCAAGAAACGGCCAAGCCGACCCCTTCGGGAATGAGCGCATTTAGATTCATGATTCCCACCGCTGACCTTCAGGACGACCCGTACTTTCAAGAGTTGCAGAAAGTCAAAGGAAGAGGCAATAGCGTGCTAGCAGACACAACTGCTCAGACGGAGCGTCATATGGTGTGGTACACTTGTCGGGGGTAAGTCTTTATCACGATGTCACCCTTGAGAACACCATACTCAAACTTACGTAGTGGGCAGGTTCAAAACTTCGCGGGAATTCATGACAGCACTCACTCAGACGACGCAGGTAAGTTGGGGGGAATGAATAACATATTCACACACAAGGGAGAACTGACTTGCATATTTAGATCTAAAGACTCTCATGCTAGAGCAATTTGGTCACTATCACCCTTCTTTGGTCCACATCATCAAGTACGTCTGCCTTCAACTGTTATTCACGGGAAATTCGAATGGCTCGCTAATACGATATCAAAATCCAGAGTGGCCCCCAATGTCACTGACTGGCCTCTTTCCTTTCACGACCCTCTTCCGACTTGGCATCGGAGCAAAGTTGTCCTTGTTGGCGATGCTGCTCATCCAGTGCGTGATAGTCCTTTTTTCCGTTTCATTCTTTTCTCTGTTCCAGGATGCTCACGCATGAGATAACGCAGATGCTTCCCTTCGGCGCACAAGGTGCCAATCAAGCCATTGAGGACGCAGGAGCGCTAGGTGCGCTTTTCAGTCGTGGAGTGTCCGTGGCCGATGCACCAAGCCGCCTTGCTCTCTTCGAGAAAGTCCGCAGACTGCGGGCATCGAGAGTTCAGTCATTATCTAGAGTTCGACTAGGGAAAGAGAAAGAGGTGGAAGACCGAGTCCGTCAATATGCCGATCCCCCAGAATCCGGTGGGTTTCATTGATTTTATATCGGCCCCCAACCAGGTTGATTTATTTCTTACTGACCTTCCCAATAGATGTACCGACTTCATTCTTGGAACGTTTAGTGCATGATTATAAGTAAGTACATCTGAGCAATGTTGACTTCTGGAACGGGAGCTAAATCTTTCAGGGTTGACGTGTTTGAGTCGTGTAAAGAGGCGCTGGTTAAGGAACAACGATTAAAGAATTGATACAGCTTACGTAATAGCATCACCTATATTACATAATCTAGTTCATCGAACTTTTCGGAGTTAATTCCTAGAGCCCGATTGCTGAGAATATTTCTCCTGAGAATGGTAATCCGCAGCGCCACGTTTTACGAATCGCGGGCGCATAGAAGAAATTGATTTCACTCAGTCCTAATATTTTGTGAGCACTAAGTAGGGCAGCCGGTAGGTACCTAAGGTATGTGGAATTACAAACAAAATAATGGCCGAGAAAGTCTGGATTACAAGGTATATTTCGTCTAAATCTCTGAAATAATTTTAGCGTGTCGCCAAACCAGCGGTGAAATGATGTAATCTGAACTCCAGGACCCCTAGATTTATTCCGCGTATTTTTCCTTAGCGATAACTGAAAGTCCTACATTAGACATTCCAAGCCGGCTCAAAATCCAATCTAAAGTTAATGGACACTACTAGACGTCGAGCAAATGTTCAGATAGTTGAAATCAGATAAAGTGGCTTGCAAATGAGACGCTACCCGGATTCTTTAGTGGCGCTGTTGGTCCGCTCTACCGATTCCGCCCCGGGTTAGCGCTCGCGGAGGAAAGCTTAGCGGGCCGGTCCGTGCGACCCGTCCATAATACAGGGTACAATGATTCTCAAGTAGCAGGTAGATGATCCCTAGATACGTTCCTCATAGAGATTAAGCACTACGCATGTACCAGATTTCTCCTCCTATTCACATACATGGTTATTGATCCATTGTCAGCGTAATCTGGCGGTATCTTAGCTAGTGTAAAAGAATTCCGCCTCGACATCGGTGTACTTAACTTGTTCCTTCTGCGAGGTGCAGGAGGAGCGCGGTACGGAGTTTCTAGATTCCAAAGTAAGACTACCGAAACTTATCTACTGGAGAGAGGTATGTAACGTTTATGTAGGGATTCTGCGCAGGGGTCCTGTACTGGCATCCTATCCAGGATTGGCCTGGTAGATGCATATGCATGCAAAGACCGTTTTGTCCGCCTAGCATAAGCCCACTACTAAGTAGAGGTATCACTCGTCCACTTCAGAAGAAGGCTAAAGAATAACGTTGTTGTGGATCTATGAGTCTTATTGGTTGATGTCGTATAATTGGAAATATTTGTCATGAAACACCAAATGAGCCCTTCTGGGTCTTTCTCCGAGCTTATGCACTTCACATCGAAGATCTCTAAACAACAAGTGATAGTTCTCCATCTTCTTCTACTATTGCTACCACGTTAACCGATCCATACACATTTTATCATTGCTGCTACTGCCTCAGGGATCTTCGACCTGGTTCCTATTTAAGCACAAGGTGAACTGGTGAAGGTAAAATCTCAGACCACTTCAAATTGTCAGGATTCCCCTTATTTTATCAATAGTGGTTGACGTCAATGCAATGTCACTGGATCTGCGTATTTGCCCGATATTTTCTTTTCAATGTCTCGTTCTTGAAACGTACATCTTAGCTTGGTACCTATGTAAGATTTTATGATCGGTTGGTTAGCTCTAGTGCTATGGGTGATTAGAAATATAGCGGTCAGATCACGATCCTACGAAAAAAGGAAGCATGTAATATAGATGAGATGAATTGTACGTGAGATCTGGACAATCGGTAGTCCGCCTCTGACACAGAGACTGGACCTTCTACCACCCTAGCCTAGCATTGATCAGCAAGTGCTATGGTTCTAAGCCAGGATCATATCGTGTCAGATACTGCGCCTCACATCTGCACGGTAAATGCCAGCAAGCTTCCATATACGGAATTGACAGATAAACCGCGTATCCAAGAAAGGCACCCTGGTCTAGCGCAGGTGTTTTTGATAGGAGAATTCTACTTAGCCTTATGACTAACGGGTTTATAAGACTTCATCCGAAGTGGGAGTGATGATACTCTCCGAGATACGTTCCTTGAGCTTATTTCAACACCTCAAAAAGTAATGCCCGAAAATCCACGGGCCTTCGGTCAACGAAGTGGACACCCAGTGCTGACCGATTAGACAGGTGAAAGCAAGTAGATGGTCTAAACCAAACCGGTAGGTTTGTGTCTTGTCCTGTACCCTTGGTCTTTTTAGAAACGCGGGATGCCATGCTTTCGCTGATGATTATACGGATAAGAGAATTGTCTAGCCTCGTCTATCTTTGCGACTCCCTTAACTTCCCGAGTAAGCAGATGCAAGTCACCCAGGGGTGGTGGTTCTCTTTGCAGGAGGATGAGATAGTGTATGAAGATCAAATCAGTTGATCCTCTCTCTTTATAACTACAAACCCTCTGCTCTGTATGGTCTTCCGGTTCTAGTAACGACTTTTAACATACCGCCCTCATGAATCAACTTCATGGCCAACAAATGAGCAGATATACTACTTAATAATAATATTAGGTACTCTTTCCATTCACTTTTTCAACCTACCACAAGCAGTAATCTAGTAGAACTTGCCTTGTTATCTGGCGCGGTGGTGCCATCAAATTTTACCCTCTTGCAAGATGCATGCAGCCACCACAAAGTCAGCCGACAACATCCTCCTGTTGTTCGGGCCACAAATCCCACGGCTTGTCCCGAGTCGTTTAACAGACCTCCGGAGGACTATTCTAGAATATCCAAACTTGGAGTTCCTCATTCGGATCGTAAAGGAACTGCCATCCTTATGGACCACTACGATACAACCTACCTGTCCTAGCCTATCGTCTTTCACGAACGCCAAGCAACAATTACAACAACTTGTAACATTCCTCGAGAATGAGAGCAATGAGGCGCCCCGGCTGGCGCCCCCTTATAATTTGCTTCTTGCTCCTTTGACTGTCATCACTCAGATCGTCGAGTATGTCCGGCTGGGCTACCAAGGCACAGTCCAGGGATTCTGCGTCGGTTTCTTATCTGCTGCTGCAGTGGCAAGCGCTCGGAGTAGGGCCGAGCTAGAGCGATGGAGTGCCACTGCTGTTCGGCTGGCTGTCGCCATTGGTGCCGTCGTCGACTTTGACGAACAGGAGAAGTCATTCGGGCCTCACTCACCAGAATACAGCTCTACATGGTCAGTCCGCTGGACATCAATACAGGAAAAGGAGCATTTTGAAAAGACGCTGGCGTCTTTCCCTGAGGTAACCTACCTATCCCTTAGTCTAGTTGTCTCTGGTCACTGACATGACTCATAGGCGTACATCTCGTGCGTAACCGACATAGATAGAGTTACGATCACAATACCAGAAAGCCACTTTGTGAACTTCTCCGGGCAACTAGCGGATGGTGGGCTCTCTGCTCAACCTGTTGGCCTCTGTGGTCGATATCATACGGCTAGGCCAGACAGACAAGAGCTAGTACATCAGTTGAAGTCGCTATGTCAGCACAATGAAAATTTTCAATTCGCTGCGGTCGAGCAGCTGACCCTGCCCCTACGATCCACTTCGGACACCGAAGTCATCGTAAGTGGGACGCTTCACGATGTCGCTTTGAATTGCATCTTGGTAGATGTATGTAGATGGTATGACACAGTACAGGCAGCACTGGACGCCTGGGATGGTCAGCCAGTGAATGTGATTCCTGTCGGGAACAGTTCGGGAGCGATTCCTCGGTCCCTGAAAACGGCCATCACTCCCAACGAATTTCTTGCTCCGTCTTCACAGTCGTCCAGCCCACCTTATACTACGACACTCAATAGTAGTTTGACTACTGGGCAGACGACGCCATACAGTACTGTCCCCCATGGGGCCGCGGGGACTATGCAGCCTATCGCTGTCATCGGTATGGCGTGTCGATATGCCCAAGCTGATTCTCTCGAAGAGTTCTGGTCCCTGATCAACTCAGGCAAAAACGCGACCACACCCGTGCCCGAGGGCCGTTTCAAATCCGAGGAACTGTGGCGAACACCAAAAGGCCCGTTCTTTGGCAACTTTATTCAAAATGCTGACGCATTCGATCACCGTTTCTTCGGCATGTCTGCTCGCGAAGCCGCTTCGATGGATCCCCAGCAAAGGCTTCTGCTCCAGGTTTCATACGAAGCCATGGAGTCAGCCGGCTATGCAGATGGGACGGAGACGCCAAATCGTCCCGTGGGCTGCTATGTTGGCGCTGGGTATGTAGAATATGAAGATAACATAGCCTCGGAGCACGCAACGGCCTTTTCGGCCACCGGAACGATCCGAGCCTTTATTAGCGGTAGGGTTAGTCACTATTTCGGTTGGACTGGGCCGTCGGTCGTATTTGATACTGCGTGTTCTTCGTCAGCAGTTGCCATCCATCATGCTTGCAAGGCCCTTCAGACGAACGATTGCTCTGTCGCTATTGCTGGAGGAGTCAATATGATCACAAGCCCGGCTTTCTACCAGAACCTGGCTGCTGCCTCTTTTCTTAGCCCAACCGGTGCTTCGAAGGCTTTCGATGCTTCAGCGAATGGATACTGCCGTGGTGAGGGTGCCGGCATGCTGGTCTTAAAGCCACTTGCCCAGGCCATAGCCGACAACGACCGCATCCTTGGCACCATCGCGGGATCGGCGGTTAATCAGAACTCGAGTTGCAGTCCAATCACCGTGCCGGATTCGAATTCACAAAGTGATCTATACCTTCAGGCTCTCTCGGGTGGTGGAGTATCGCCTTCAGATGTCACCTATGTGGAAGCTCATGGAACCGGTAAGTGGTAAATCCCTAAACCGATTGGCCCCTAGCTAGGCTCTAGGATACCCATTCATTCATATCGTACTTTGCTAGTGTTGAGAAAATGCTCACATAAGATATCCTAGGTACTCCCGTAGGTGATCCCATCGAATGCGCCAGCATCCGCACTGCATTTGGCGGCCCTCATCGAACTCAAGAGCTGGTAATAGGCTCAGTCAAGGACGTAATCGGACATACCGAGGCCGCTTCGGGAGTAGCCGGAGTTATCAAGACACTTCTCATGATGCAGCACGGCTCGATTCCCAAACAGCCCAATTTCACTCGCCTCAACCCGAAGATTCCCGCCTTAGAGCCAGATAAATTGGCCATCGCTGACAGAGTTCGCCCGTGGCAAACTAGTTCGAGAAGGGCGGCCCTGGTCAACAACTACGGTGCAGCCGGAAGCAATGCCGCGATTGTACTCCGAGAATATTGTCCCGGACTGACGGCAAAAGATAGTATCAACGCTTTGCCGGAGAGCACTAATATCGAGTACCCCATCTTCATATCGGCTAAGACGCCGGAAAGCCTGCGCGCGTATGGTACCGCGTTGAAGAAATTTTTGGATCGCAACGCTTCGATCACGTTAGGTGACGTGGCGTACAACTTAGGACGGAAGCAAAACAAAACACTCGAGTACACATCAGCATGGACTACCTCAAGTCTCTCTTCGCTTAAGCAAGAGCTCGATGCTATCGCGTCTGGCACGAAATCCATCTCCCAGCGGAAAGTTGACAAGAAAAAGGCGACCGCCGTACAGTGGCCAACACCAGTAGTGCTCTGCTTCGGGGGTCAGACCGGTCGTAGCATCTACCTCTCGCGAGATCTCGTCCAAACCTCATCCCTACTGAGGGACCACCTCGAAAGCTGCGACAAAGCCAGCACGTCACTAGGGCTGCCGTCATTCTTCCCACGCATATTCGATCCAAGCCCTGTGGAGGACCTTGTCTTACTGCATGCCATGTTATTCTCGATACAGTATGCGAGCGCTCGAGCCTGGATTGACGCCGGATTGCAAGTAAGCGCCCTAATAGGTCATAGTTTCGGTCAGTTGACGGCTTTGGCTGTGTCTGGAAGTCTTGACTTGATCGATGGCCTTCGCCTTGTTACGGGCCGAGCTCGTCTAATGGAGAAGCTCTGGGGTGTTGACCCAGGTATCATGCTGGCGATTGAGGGCGACAAGGAGCGCCTTGATACTATCCTCCAGACCGTCGCTGAAATGGGTACCGTCGATGTGGCATGTTACAACGGCCCGCGCAACGTTGTCCTCGCCGGAGAAGCGGCGGCAATTGATTCCATTGACCAAATCTGCAAGGTCTCGCCAGGTCTAAAGACAGTTAAACTGGCTAACAGTCATGCGTACCACTCCCGCCTTGCCGACCCCATCTTGCCCGGACTGAGGGACTTGGCCGGAACCCTTGCCTGGCGAAAGCCCACGATTCCAGTTGAGACATGCTCTCGTGGCCAGAGTTGGAGTAGCATCGACCCGTTAAAGATTGCGGAGCACACACGTGAAGCTGTGTATTTCGGCGAAGCAGTAGAGCGAATTGCTAGTCGGCATCCGTCGGCTGTTTGGCTTGAAGCCGGGTCCATGTCTCCTATCACTGGTATGGTGCGCCGCGCTTTGCCGGCTGGACGCGAAGACGTCCTACTATCAATGGATCTAGGCAAAGGTAACCCCTGGGCAAGTCTTTCTAAGGCTTCGTCAGGCCTCTGGGCGTCTGGCTCCACTACAGACTTCTGGGCCTTCCATGGCTCAGACGCATATCGATACCGGTGGTTGGATCTGCCTCCTTACCAATTTGCCAAGACCAGACATTGGATCCAATACCAGCCTCATCGGCCACAATCCGCGATTGAGGCACCAGCGCCTATACCAGCAGGTCCACCAGAGTTGCTGCGACGGTTAGGAGATGCGGACGGGGAGACTTTCTTCGCTGTTGATCCCTCCCATGAGATCTTTGAACTGAGCGTCAAAGGCCATGCGGTAGTCAGTCAGAGCCTGTGTCCAGCAGGGTTATACTTCGAGTTAGCCATTCGGGCAGCCCAATTGCTTCAGGGTGCTACCAAGAGCAGCTCAAAAGTGCCTCAAATCGAAGATATGCGCATCCTATCGCCCCTAGGACTGAGGCCTCTTAACGGAGCTCTTCGAATTAGCTTCAAGAGAGCAGACAGCTCGAAATGGACTTTCACATTCTTTTCATGTCCTGTTGATGCTGGTGTCAGGCCAGTACCATCACAGCGCACTAACCATGCTCAAGGCACCGTAACCCTGCTAGAGGCGTTTGCCGCGACTTCACGCTTTAATTTCGTCAAACGTCTTCTAGGAAGATCGCGGTACGACCAAATCGCTGCAAATCCCAACGCGAGCAGACTGGCTGGGGATGTGCTCTACAAGATCTTCGCTCGGGTCGTCAACTATGCTCCGTACTATAAAGGAGTCCGTAATACCATCGCCTACGACGGGGAGGTTGTAGGTGACGTGGTGATGCCCCGAAGCAAAGAGGCAGAAATTCTCGGCTCCAGTGTCTCTGATCCCTTGGCCATCGACAATTTCCTACAAGTCGCGGGCATCCACGTGAACTGCCTACTAGAAGGCAGCGATGACGAAGTTTCGGTGTGCAACGCCATCGGAGAGGTGCTCTGGAGCGATTCGTACTTGCAAGAACATGGCCAGGGAAAGCTGTCAGAGTCCCCGAACGTGCGGACGTGGAAGATCTATTCCAACATGGAGCCTAAGGGCAAGAACACGCTCGTTAATGATGTATTCGTCCTGGACGCTACGACTGGTACGGTCGTCGTAGCTATGTTGGGTGCGGAGTTCACCACTGTCCCTCTAGCATCCCTACGCAGGGTCCTGTCCAAGATTAATGAGAGCTCAAAAACTCCCGCATCAACCAAGACTTCCCCCGTCCCACCAACTACGAACAGCATTTTTACGAATGCGGAGCCGACACAACCTGCAAAGGATCTACCCAACGGAGCAACGCACCATGATGATAGTGTGTCCGCGGCTCCGCCACCGCCGCCTGAATCTGCCCCAGCCGCTACTTCTTCCGCGGCTTCCGAAGTGAACGTATCCGTCCGGACGATGTTAGCCGATATTTTTGGGATGACTGTCGATGAAGTGCAACTAGATTCGGACCTAGCAGACCTTGGCGTTGATTCTTTGATGATTACCGAGATTTCTGGCGAAATCCAGAAGAAATTCGGCGTGGCTTTATCAATCGACGATCTCCAGGATCTAACCAATGTGCAGTCTTTAACGAAGCTCCTAGGAGGCGGTTCAGAGACCCCGCCGGCGGCTCCCGCTGCTATCAGTTCTACCGCAGCTCCAGCTCAGAACGACTCAACAGGCGTCAATGGAATAGCTAGTGGCTATCATGAGAAGGAAGAGGCCGAGGACGATGGAGGTGTCGCAGGTGTCAGCAGCGACTGGCTTTCTGCAAACCGAAGCTCATTCGACACGGACATTCAAAAATACGGATTCGGAAATTTTCGTGAGACCGTCTATCCACTCCA
Source organism: Hypoxylon sp. NC0597 (assembly GCA_022432515.1). Taxonomy (NCBI): domain Eukaryota; kingdom Fungi; phylum Ascomycota; class Sordariomycetes; order Xylariales; family Hypoxylaceae; genus Hypoxylon; species Hypoxylon sp. NC0597. The sequence continues at coordinate 660,245 of JAJKLA010000009.1, read as the reverse complement.
ATCCGAGCTTGTAATCGCGTACACCGTCGAAGCATTAGCCGCGCTAGGCTGCGACCTCCGAATCCTGCGCGCTGAAGAACGTCTTCCGGCTCCTGTATATGATCACAAACACGACAAGCTCATGGCCCAAATGTACAGAATCCTAGAAGACGGAGGACTGATTGCGGGGTCCGGCGCCGAAGCTACGCGAACGGACCGCACTGCGCCCCAGGCGTCAGCCCAGCAGCTGCACAACGCCATCGTGCGGAAATTCCCCCACCATGCAGGAGAACATAATCTCCTGCGCACGACAGGCGTTCGCCTGGCTGACTGCCTTACGGGTCGGGCAGACCCCTTGGCCCTGATGTTCGGAAGTGCCGAGGCGCGGCAGTTGACGGAGGATGTGTATGCCAACGGCCCCATGTTCCGGGCCGCGACATCGTATCTTTCGCGCTTCTTGGTGGACGTGTGTGAACGCTTCCAAGGCAAACGCGAAATCCGCATCCTGGAGCTCGGAGCCGGCACCGGCGGGACAACCAAGCACCTAGTTGAGCAGCTCGAGAAGAGTGCTGCAGGCCGGAAGATAAGCTACACCTTCTCGGATGTTTCAAAGTCGCTCGTTGCTGCGGCTAAGAGGAAATTCGCTCGCTACTCGTTCGTGGAGTACGCTATCGTAGATATCGAGAAAGACCCAGGCGCAGATGTTCGTGGAAAATACGATATAATTATATCGACCAACTGTATCCACGCGACACCGAATCTCGTCCGATCTTGCACCAACATCGGGAAGATGCTACGTAAGGACGGACAGGTCTGCCTGGTGGAGCATACTCAAAACCTCTACTGGTTCGACCTTGTCTGGGGTTTGGTAGAGGGATGGTGGCTGTTTGATGACGGCCGCACCCATGCGCTCGCTTCCGAATTACGATGGAAAAAAGACCTTGAGGCGTCAGGCTTCCAATGGGTTGACTGGTCTGACGGCGCTAGCGAGGAGGCAAAGACTCTGCGCATCATCGTGGCCTCGCCAACGCCACAGCTTTCGGCACCGCCCATCAATAACTCAAACTATGAGCTAACAATCGCCCTCCAAACGGAGGAGACCGTAATATTCAAGCAAATTGGCTCCTTGCCATTACATGCCGATTTATTCTACCCACCAACATTACAAACTGGTAGTACAGCACGGCCCGTCGGTGAGACTCCCTCCCAGTAGCGATTTCTGCTTCCAAAGGATATGACCGCCTCCCTAAAGATTATTTTGTTACTAACAATGAAGTGCTTTAGCTTTGATGGTCCATGGTGGAGGCCACGTAATGCTCTCTCGCAAAGACATCCGCCCGAAGCAGACCCAGATCTTGCTTGACGCCGGTTTCTTACCTGTAAGCATTGACTACCGTCTCTGTCCTGAGGTCAATCTCCTAGACGGCCCTATGACAGACGTTCGCGACGCCCTATGCTGGGCACGCAACACGCTACCATCCATGACTCGAAAACGATCCGATGTGCGCATTGATGGTAGTCGTGTAGTCGCCGTCGGCTGGTCAACAGGAGGTACTCTAGCCCTGAGCCTGGGCTTCACAGCTTCCTCAGCAGGCCTGCAACCGCCGCAAGCCATCCTGGCCTTCTACTGCCCAACCGACTACGAGGATGAATGCTGGTCACGTGAGAACAAGCCGTACGGTGACGCAACCATGACAGCAGACGCATACAACCTATTGGAGGGCGTGGCCGATTCACCCATAACAGCGTACAATCCACCGAGCGGGACGCGAGCGGCCGGTGGATGGATGGCCAAGAACGACGCGCGCTCGCGCATCGTCCTGCACATGAACTGGCACGGCCAGACCGTCCCCGTTCTAGTCAACGGCCTGAATAAAACAGTGCAAAACGGAGCACCCAAGCTCCCACAGCCCACGCCCGAGCAGGTCCAAGCCATCAGCCCGCTCGCTCAAATTCGGAAGAGGAACTACCGTACCCCGACATTCCTAGTGCACCCGTACGAAGACGACCTTATCCCGTGGCAGCAAGCGCAGCGCACGGCGGACGAGCTGCGCCGTAGCGGCGTCGAGGCGGAGCTGCGGCTCATTGGGAATGCGGCGCATTTGTTCGACATGTATAAGAGCCACGAGGCGAACCCGGAGGCGGTGAATGCCATTAGCAACGGATACGCTTTCCTATCTAGACATGTATGATCTTATATGAGTGAGTAGAGGTTTCGGTAAAGGTATTATGATAGAATAAGAGGAATACAGGTAGCCAGACAACATAACGCGTGCGCCGCCTGGCTAGAATTATTAGGTTGAACGGCCGGCGACATGTCACGATCACGAACTTGCGGATAGAAACTGTTATGAGATTTCTTTTTTTCAAACACTGTACTTGCCATATCGATCTTCATCGTGAAAAGGATTTGAGAAACCCTAGAGTCACGATATTGGCCGGGAGGGGGATTGCCAAATCGGGTATCACGCTAGCGGTGTCGCCGATGTCGATTGGTCGGGTCCGTAGACCCCTAATTAGTGCTCATAGGCTGACATTAGTAGGGCTAAATCATACGGCTCTCTAGCGCGATGGCCGCTATATCTTTGAGGCCTTCGTTACCTAATAGGTACCTACGCTAACAAGATCTTAGGCGCCTATGGTGGAGAGTACACAAAATTATCCATCCGTCGCTCCGAGCTTCTAGATGGGCTACTCATCTCTTGAATCTAGGTAAAAGTAGGTATAGGTTGAAACAATTGGCTTCGTGCAAGGGCACAGTCTCCTACATGATCCGTTATTAATATGAAGGGCCAAACGTTCGAGGGATAGATACGCTTAGACGAGCAAACTGCTAGTTCAGATTAAGCAAAGTAAAAAGACTAAATTTATTTAAACCGAATCCACGAATATTCGCTATCAGAAGTTTCAAGCTTCCTAGATAATATAGCCGCTCAGTAAGATCACAAGTAATCGAAAAGAAAAGTAATAACATGCGTCCGGATCAAAGAGGTAACAACTCTCATCAGGGGTAAATGTAGAGCGGCCGCTGGGTAGGTATGCACACCAATACATCAAGGAAATTCAATATTGTACCGAGGACAAGAAATAACAAATGCAATGCACTGCCAAAATATCTACCACTGGTATTTCGAGCTCCGTCGCTTCAAGTCTTCCAACGTTCATCCATCCAGTTCTAATATAGTTATGCCGCTCCGGGTAGGCGTCCTCTGAAGCCTGCATTTCTGCCCTCTTGTTTCCCGTTACTGTATACTTTGGATATATCACCACTTCGATATTGCGTCGTCCTCGTCCCATGTGGCCACGAACTCTCTTCGGGCTTCTTCTTCCTCTTCGTCTCCCCAAAGTCCTTCCTGGGGCTTCTTGCTAGCTTTCGACTCTGAGCAGGGGTTGTCCTTTAGGTCCTCGGCGTTGGTCACGGCGCGGAGGGGAGAGGGGCGACCATCAGCTAAACCTGGATAAGGGCTGTAATCTGTACCTATGCGACGTCTCAAGTAGTTATACTTCCAGCGTCTCTCCTTAAGCTCACGATTAATGTGATCTGTGTTCGTCACGGCGTTCTGAATGCAGGTGCTCATCTGGGTGGCGCTATCAGTGACAACGGTGCTCAATAGACAGATGTAGTCCTCGACATCCAGGTCGTGTTTCTGAATGTTGAGACGTTCTGCCTCTCTGAATTTGCCCTGGTGAATGAGCTGCTGTCGGACCATTTCGGTGCAATTATCGATATCATCCTGACCGATCTCGGAGTCATCATCAGAGTCGTCATCGGAGTCGCCATCAGAATTATCATCGGAATCATCGTCGCAACATTCGTCCCCTGAGCCGTCCGTATCATCTTCGTCGAGGCCTTCCACATCTTCTTCACCTGGATCTTCATCATGTTCTTCGTCTGAGTCTTCTCCACCCTCTTCATCCGTTTCTTCGGCTTTATCCACGTGCTCCCAAAGAGATGGACCACAAAAGTCCGCGTATTGAATAACGACGTAGGTGAAATAGTGTTGCCAACCGTTTATCATTGTCTCACGTCGCTTGCAGAAGAAGCCATTGTTGTCACGACACCACAGTCTCCATCCGCCAGGGCGCCGCGAACGGATAAGTACAGCTTCTTTGTAGGAAGGGGAGAGCTGACGGGATCTCACGGCAAAATAACGACGGAATTTCTGTTTCTCTAGCACTTCTGTACACCCTCCGCTGCCAGGGCTCGAAGATCGGGCTGGTGAAGTGAGCTTCTTCTTCTTAGCCTTTTTCTCTCCTAGCATCGCGATGAGTTTAGCTCGCGCCTCCAGCAACGTTGTCTGTGCCTTCTTTTGCTTCGCTTTCTCTTGCGCTACTCTCTCAGAAAATGACGGTGGTGGCCGTCGGTTGATCGAAAACGGTGCCGGGGTGATATGCTCTAAGACGTCAAAGTTGGCTACTAGTACTTGCCATATCGGCTGCTTTGTCGCCTGATACTTGGCCCTGAGGGCTGCGAGTCTCTTGTGAGGCGGTAGTCCTAGGACTCGGTCTAGCTCGACCTGTAGTGCCAGGACTTGCTGGTTAACCTTGCAGTCTGAGTCATCGACAGCCATGGTTACAATAGACAAATTTTGTAAATATGTAGGTACATTATAAGTGATGAGTGATGGTAGGTTTAGATGTAAAGGGTGGAAGAAAGTGGTTGATAGTGAATGGGTTGGGGTTGGACATTCATAGAATATGGCCTCTGCTTAAGAAGTGTAGAAGGATGGGGTGGAAGTTGGAGGACAAATAGTAGAACGGTGAATCTCTCGGTTGGAATAATCCAACGAATAGCATGCACTCGGTGTGTGTAGAAGAAAAAAGTATATGGTAAGTTCGCAGCTAGAGCTACGTACCTGTTGGACTGAATGGTTTGCGCCAACAGGATAGACGATTATTGCTGTAGTCTCGCATACACAGACTGCCAACTGTCTGCGAGGTTAGGGCTTTTCCAATCTTAAACTGGACGTAACTTAATTTTTGAAGAAATTGTAGGTATGTGAGTGGGTGTTGTGTTGGTGTAGGGTAGATGCCTCTTCCTTGATGGTGAGTTGCGACGTTTTATGGGTGGAGGCTGTGAGAAAGGAGCGAAAGAGAGGTAGGAGGGGTATACTCGGCTAACAATATCTAAGAAAGAAAATAATGGTATTAATAGGACACTCGACATCAGGGCTAGCTACATGTAGCTACGGGAACACCTGCCCAGAGATAAGGTTGGGAGGCTTCTGTATGCTGCCTTCAACGTTGTTCAGGGCCGTTAGGTACATCGGATTAGGACTATGAAGGTACGTATATGTAAGGTGGTGAATGCCAAGGAGAGGAAGAGTGTGCTGATAGAGGCTCGAAGTTATAATCCCAACTAATCACTAGCTACTTGGAAGCAACTACATGTATCACAAGAGCCGATTAGGAATTTATCAAGAGGTAGTTGCTGCATAAGAAAGTACGTATGTAGTCGTAATGCTAGCAGGATAGAGTTTCTGCGTATGTGTTCTTCAGATGACAAGAGTTATCGGCTGGAATGCATGCCTGGTGTAATCCAATGTTGGTAGTCAGATGGCACTGATAACTTAAAAGCGTTTTGTAGTTGAGTTAGGCAGAACGAACATGGAGGAAAGAACAAACCGCAACAAACTTGCTCAATTATATGACATCAGGTATGTCGGGTTCTAGATGAGATGGGTAAGTACCTACTTATGTTGCCTTAGTTTGCACTTAACTACATGTATGTCATACTTTGAACCAGGTTCATGTATGTAATTCCTAGCGTATAGGTACTTAATGAAAGTGTATCTAACTAGGAAGTAGAGCAGACATTTTTATACATAGACCTGCCAAGTATTCCCATCTGCTTCCGTGACCATGTAGTGAGTCGCTTGATGCCTCACATTAACGACCTTAGTATAATATATCTGTTGAGTCCTAGCAATGCGGCGACTTTATGTCGACTATTGACGTAATACATGTTTCACCTCCTATGAGGCTCTGCTAATTGGAGAGAAGGTAGAGCAGACCGTATCCTTGAATAGTAGAAGCTTACCTAATTCCGTGATGTTACGTGATCGGCAAGATTGTTCGCCCGGTATCTCCTTACCTTTAGCTACCTAGTGCGTGTGTTGCTCCGCTTCGCCCCCAATACCTACCGCTCTACTACTATATCTGTACATCTAATCCAAAAGCTAAAACTACAGTATCCGCGGTTGCACTTATTTAATCAGCAGGGTCTTGGATCTCTTCGCCAGTCACAGGTAGAAAGAAGCATAACACCACAATGGACTCAGAAAGGCTTCGACAACTAGAACAAGCAGAGGAAGAACTGCGTGTAAGGTTACAACTTTCACTACGACACACATGTCACGTATCTAGATTATTATTGTTAACCTCGAATGAAATAGCGACGCCGTGAACGCGGTAAGCTCGCACAGCGTGCATTTCGGAACCGCCATGGTAAAAAAGCATCAAAAGACAAGCGCAATGAGACTCAAAAGTTAAAGGCCGCCATAGAGGCAATCGCGAAGGTAGCGAGTCAAGATGATCGCCCCGAATTGCTCCAGGCCATCAGGGAAGCAGCTGAAGCAGCTGGGTCCAAGTTGGATTTACAAAATTCAACCAATGGCTGCCATAACGGGAACATATATCCGAAGTCAGCCCTAGGACCATCGCTGCTGTTGCTGAACACAGGTGATCCTGCAACAGCGAATCAAGCTGCGTCGACTAGTTTGACAACTACTACTCAGTGCGGCTTTAACTGTACTGGTGGCTTTGCGGAATGGAGGCTGAATAATCAAAAGACGACTTCATGTGGAACCAGACTGGATTCGGAAACTGTGCGGCCACGACTCGACTACGGCCTTTGGTTCAACACGGACCGATTTATGCGGATGGATAGCCCACCCCTAGATATAGTCCCATATCTTGGCCCAGGAATGACAACATTTGCGGGTCGAATATTCTGGGCTTCCGGGGAATACTTACTTAATCTATGCCGTAGAGCTGAGGCTTATGCTGATACGAACCCGAGCATTGCAAAGGACGCGAACGAGAAAATATGGGGTATGGTTCAACATTCGCCGCCCTTGCACAATGTACGATATATCATAGCCCTAGCAGAAGCGCGCCGCGAATTCCGTGACCGTGGCTATATTGAGGGGAATAACCCTGCTGGGGAAACAGATTCGGCGGAACTTCTGCAGGAGCATGTGCTGGCGGATTATAGATCAAGAGGAGACGACGCGACTGTCTGGCTCTCGCCAAGAGCTGTCGAGAACGAGCTTCGTGGACGTTTGGGTTGTGTGTCGTATAGGACTCTTGAACATGCGCTACAACTCTCGGACTCAAAGCGAACAGGTCCATTGCCTGAGGTCGTGAAATCACTTATCTATACTTTGGCGAGTACATTCATATGTTTTGGAGATGGACCTCGCTGGCGCGCTGATCGCGTATCGGCGCTATTCGATAGGAAAATCCTAACTGCATCCGAGTAAAAAAATTAACCGAGTCAGCTGTAAGAAACAGCCATGGAACATAGTGAAACCACAAATAAATCGGAAATTTAGATAGTTCCAAAAATAATTTCCGGGATAGAATAACTTGTGCGCAAATGGGATTTTGTCCCGGATAGGCCTCGCAATCTCTAACGAGTCCGTACTGAGATATAACGTGTAGGGTCCACGCTATGGTGGAAACCAGGCCGTTCACGACACCGTCTAAAGTGTCGAGATATGAATTCTGGACTCTGATGGAGTATGTCGACATCCAGTGTATGAAGTCTTAATGTGGATATTCGTATATCAATCTCGAAGAAAGTGGAGGGCTATGGAATGAGACAAGATATCTCGGGCATCAAGACTCAAGGGTTTGGGGCAGTTTTATCATAGTCTTCTTCCCATTCTTCCTGTAGTTCGCGCAAGCAATGAAGTACCCTTGGGCCAACTTGGCTGTCGATGACATCCCTCTGATATCTTGTCATTTTCTTCAGCACATAATCGGACACAGACATATGATCTCTAGCTTCGGGCCGACCGATTCCAATCGAGATGCGCGACCAGCGTGCGCCAGGGAAATCGGCAGGTTTAAGGCTCGTATTGACGCTCTTCACACCGTTATGCCCTCGGTGACTCGCTTTCCATTTTCGTATTCTGACGCGACCTAGCTCCTCCTCTAGGTCATCGTGGACCAGTACTAAGCTCAGCTCCGACGGTTTTAACCGGTGATTCTCCAGCATCTCCCTCCAAGTCTTGGCAAGCCAGGGGCCGGAAATATTCATCTGGGTCGGACTCTGCAACATAGTATACGTATGACCCGTCGAGGCCAAGCAAGCTTTCCTGCCATATCGTTCGGTCGTGAATGGTGGTTGCGAAGGGTGGAGTAGCCTTTGCAAAGAAGCGAGGGCAAAGTGGCCGGCGGAGTGAAGGCATTCGTAGTACGGTGCTTGATTGCCTAAGCTGACAATCAAGAAGCGAGGATTAAACATATTCTGGACCAATCAGGCCATAATATAACGAAAGGAATAGAATGGCAGGCCACTTCTTCGTAACAAGCTAAACGTGCTGTTTGAAAAAGATGGAAATTGAAAATCAGCGTCTTTTAGGTCCGCTCTATGTAGCCAATAGAGACTAACTCATAGATTGGCGCTACCATTGAAGGTGGAGACACAGCTGGGTTAGGTACTGGACATTTTCAGCCATAGATCAGCAGTTGTGGCTTGGTAGCGCTGCAAAGTATTTCGGTACCCCACCTGCCCAAGTCCTGTGCCGTTACCCGTTTGTGGCGGAGCAGATTGAACTTCGCTGACGTATGTTGGAGTTCATAGATGGAACAGCTCAGCCACGATAGCTGAGATCCAATTGTCGCCTACCCACCACCATCTTGAACCTAAATCACATTGCAACCCGCAAACACGATTCGCATCCGTCCAATCCTTTTCACATTTAATACTACATCGACAAGTTCTTAATTATTCTTCCTTTTTATCACTTGCGCAACTCAATTACTTTCACAAACTCAGATCATCGCGTTATTCTGATACCCCACAATAGAGCGAGGCAGCAGCGCGAGGCAACATCGCAAAAATGTCGTGGGCAGGTATGTCGCCAATCAGGCACGCGAGTTACCGCAGGATTGATTGATGCTGATAGACCCAACTCCTTTTCAGGCTTCAAGAAGAATGTCAACCGCGCTACGACGCAGGTGATGATGAAGACCGGCCATGTCGAAAAGACGAACGATCGCGATTACGAGGTCGAGGAGAGACGGTTCCGAACAATGGAAGCTGCTTCGCTGCGCCTCCAGAAAGAAGCAAGAGGATACCTAGATTCCATACGAGGTGAGGAGGAATACAGAGAAGCAAGAATATGTCGAGCGAGCGGTATGCTAAGGATTTTCTACAGCCATGACAGCGTCGCAAATGCGCATAGCCGAGACAATAGATGCCTTCTACGGTGACGCAGGAGCTAAGGACGGCGTTAGTAGGAGCTATAAACAGGCTGTAGAGGATCTAGATTCCGAAACAATAAAGGCACTGGACGGCCCTTATAGGTATAAATCCAACGAGTTACTTTGCTGATAACAATGGGCTAACAATGGTTAGAACGACAGTATTGGAGCCCATTACCAAATTCTGCTCATATTTTCCCGACGTCAATGAATGTAAGTTCCCCTACGTTCTCCATACCTATACCTATCACTAATGTAGCACCTAGGCATCAAGAAGCGCAGTCACAAACTTCTAGACTACGATGCGCTACGAGCAAAGGTCAAGAAGCTGGCTGAGAAGCCTGACAAGGATGTGACAAAACTACCACGTACAGAAAAAGAGATGGAGATCGCCAAAGCAGCCTACGAACAGCTCAATGAGCAGTTATCCACCGAACTACCACAATTAATTGACCTCCGAGTACCCTATCTTGACCCCAGTTTTGAAGCGCTCGTCAAGATCCAACTCCGGTTCTGTGCCGAGGCTTACAGCAGGATGGCCCAAGTCCAACAGTATCTAGATGCAGACACTAGGGAGCAGTACGCGCAAGGTCACTTGGACTCGAGGGTAGAGCAGGTATTGCAAGAGATTCGGGAACTTAGCATCAGCGGGACGGTCTAGGGTATCACACATCAGGCGCGAGTACACGGAGTTAATCAAAAAGGATTTCTATTGGGCAGTGTATTTCGGGTCCGGGGTCAGTACTTTCGTAGGTAATGTTGCGGCGGCCACCGCGTGACTTACGAGTTCGCGTCAGAGATCGGCAGGGACAACGGTCTCGGGAATAGCAACCAAGTATTATTTGAGAAGAGATTTGGTTACGATTATTGAAAGTACTTGAGCATCGATACCCCCTCCCCTTCTTTTTTTTTTCTCCCCTCCTTCTCTCCCACCCCCCAAAATACAAGTGAGGCGTTGAGTTAAAACAAAACTTGCCATTGGCTATAAAGCTCCTGTAATGCGTTCCATTATCCTTTATTTCAAAATTATCTACAATTACAACTTTTTGAAGATTCACAGAAGCATCTATGTAGCTGCTCTTCGTTTTTCGTCGATATAGAGCATGCTACCCACTTCGTCGGTTTGGCGTGAAGAGCCAAGGAACCCTATAAAGTGATTTCCAGCGGCATTGTTAGCTTCATGATGAGCACAATCTACCTATTAAGACTTCCTGTGACAATCTTCTATGCATGGGTTCATCATTTATATATAGTTAATTACGTAAGCCTTTTATCTAGATCATGTGCTTTGTTGATATAATAGTAGACCACGAACCACTTACCTACCTTCTACCAACAACTTTTTATGGTTTTCTTCGGAGCAGAACAATACATACAGGTAGACAAAGCATGTCAATGCACAATAGATGATATACGAAAAATATAAATATTTTATTTGTTCCAAAAATAGTATGACTGCCTGAATTTTAGCTCTCAATCTTCAACATCCAAGTCCGTACAACTCGTAAAGCTGTCTCTCCTCCACAGAAGCACGGGATTTCACTCGTCAGCTATTACTTTAGCTAATTAAGCAGCTATATAACAAGCCTTCTACAGCTTAGATCTTTCATCTCATCATGGCTGCTCCTCCTCAACCCCAAATAGCAAATTGGGGTGGTGTAAGTTTACAATTCATACAAACTAGAATACTAGAAAACTTCTAAGAATGCTATTATTAACACCTTAGTGAAATAGGCGCCATATCCCTTCGCTAGTTGCATCGCTGTACCAAGAACCCCAGGGGACTATAGAGTCAACTTAGGCACACCAGCGATGGGTAATCGAATCGTGGGTAATCTTGAAAAGATATGCCAATGGGGCGGTGGAAATAAAATAACAACCGCATCGTTATTGAACGAGAGCGAGATCTGGTTACTAATGAGTAAGTACAATTACCTGAATACATGGATCTTCCCTCACCTTCACATGCCTGAGTGAGAAAATAACATAACAATATGCTAACGAATATTTTCAATAGGTGCGTTCAACTTTAACCAGCCAAATTCTTTCTCGAAACCCGTAAGTATTTCCATACGGAAAAGTGATAACGAATAACAAAAAGTAACTTATCCTGACTTTATTATTAGTGGACATGGGTAAGCCAACACATGCTCGACATACCAAATATGAACAAACTGCCCCGGCGTTTTCGATGGGCGACATGGGAACAGCCAGCACGGATTAATACCTTCCAAAACAACGAAAATTTAGCTAACGAACTTGGCGTTCCCTGGGTGTCCGTTAAAAATAAGCGTCAGCGAACGCCTAATTTTGATCCTATGTATCGATTTTTCGTATTTATGCACCGCCATCAGTACCCAAATGACCGGTCTACTTCGAAAAGTCTCGACAGGGTATATTCGATGACGGTATTTGACCGAGAGGTATGGCATTTCTTACATTCGCTCCTTCCAGGGAGGAAACTAATGTATCTGTGGCTGAAGACATTCACTAACAATTCGCAGAACGAAACAGCCGTATGGTATGATTTCTGGCCTCACGGTGATCGAGAGCTGCGGTGGTCCAACATCCAATCGTATTGGGCCAACATACCGTTTAATTGGCCAGCGCCACTGGGAGGGAACCGTATGTCGACCACCCTTGAAAGAATAGAGTACAATTCTGTTGAGATCACCGAGTCCGAGTCCTTTCAACGACTGCCACCTGCGTATACTCAGTTTATGATGATGAATGCTATTCTTCACTTTATGAATCAACCAAATAAGCAGGCCGGCAGTCGAAGAAACCCCATTCCCCAGACGATCGCCGACGTCACCCCAAGGCTATCGGGCGTCCATGGCGACTACACCCCGAAACTGATTTTTGTCTTATTTCAATGCATACGGCTAAGTAAACATGCCCGGCCCGATCTAGGTAACAATGATCGACCAACACGGGAGCGAATCGAAGGACTATTTAAGGTCGACGCCCGCGCCACAGGGGAACTGCTCAGTATGATGTATTTAGAGCCTACATACGCCGACACAAATGAGAGATGGATTATTCGGGCATTGACAGATGACACACACATTGGCCATGAATAGAACGTCTATGCGAATTGAAGGTGTTGCTATAAGCAACATTTTCCACGTCGTCTAGATGTTAGCTAGCTCTTGGGGGGTTAGCTCACCTGCTACCCAAGTTTGTTTTTGTAGTCTATTAGGATGTATGTCTTTTGATATTTGGTGTTTATTGGTTTTCTTTTAATGGGCTCTTGTATTTAGTTGATAAACCATAGTTTGCTTGGGGTCGGCGTTGATATGTAAATTACATAGTTTATAATACACAGTACCAGAGAAATTCCCCGTTTATAGTTTGAATATGTCCTTGTGCTCGAAGAACACATTCTTTAGGCGAAATACGTCGACTATATGAGAAACGGAAACATATATATCACACGTTATCTCATGGCCGCAACTACACAACTCTAGTAAGATGTTGAGTGAGCCACGAATCCTGAGAAACTCCCCTCATAATTATACCATTCTAGGGGAGCCATACCACTTCCAGATGAGAAACCGGCACCATTTGATATGCTTATTTATTTTTATATGCATTCAGTTAAAACGCCGTGTTTAAGCACAGTGGCGGGGGATTCTTCAAGGCCGTATTGTTGTACCCAATCAGGGGCGGGCGGGGATAGGGGTAGCCAGCTGGCAATGTTGTAAGGTACCTACTGTCAAGTGCACATCCTGTATCAGAGTTAAACATATATAGAGTAATAACATAGACCACAATCAGCCTAGGGCCCCGACCGAGGGGGCCCAGGACTACGTTACAAGTGTACAAGTAGTACGGTGGCCTAATTGGTTGGGGCCCTAGGCTACCAGTAAAACCCAGTACAAGTGTACAGAGGGTTTTCGTAGGCCCAGGTTTCGAGCCCCGCGGGGGCTCCCTGGGCTGAGCTTTTTGCAAAAGACTGGAAGGAGGTGATGCCATCCCCTTACAATAAACTACGCACAGCAGCTAGATGGCACGGTATACAAAACTTTATATCTAGAATATATACAGTCAATTTTCAACACCTATATACAGGCAGGATATGCCATTCCCGATAACCTCACTTATTAGAGCGCCTAGTTACCCCTAATTCGAAAGAGTTAACGTTTTATCTAGAACTTCATAAATCCTTTTCGATTGGCCTTACTCAACCCACACAACAGTGCTTAGCCCATCCTCTTGCTGTGGTGTACCGGGCGTCGCAACCGGCAGATTGGCCAAGAGATCACCCAGCTTTCCAGTCTCGGGGTCACGCGCAATAATAGCCACATTGCTGCTAGTCTGTCCGCCAACAGCGACTAGGGTGCCGGCCTTGTTGATAGAGAAGGAGCGGGGGAACCATGCATGAGCGGGTGTCGCCTCGACCCATTTGATATCGCCGGTATCGACGTCGATGCTGTAGGTGGCGAGGGAGTCGTTCTGCGGGCCAAACGTCTCGTCGGCACGGTTTGCAGCGTACAGGAAATTTCCAGAGACGTGTACCTCGGCAGCTTTGGATCCGTTGGGAGGCGTGACGCCCTCGGCGTATGTGGCGAGCGTCTGTGTCTTCTTGAGGGTCAAGCATCCGCCGTCGGGGTAAGTGACGGTCCAAGCTGAGACCGAGTTACCCAGCTCGTTCACGGTGTAGAGCCTCTGGCCGAGAGTGGAACCGGAGTTCGGGGCCCACCAAGCACCGTGTCGTGGTCCATCGCCCGGGTCGGCTTTGCCGGGTTCACACGCCGTGAGGTTGCCTGTCTCGGCGTCGATGCTGAATATACGGATCAAGTCAGCGCCTAGGTCGGGCACGATCAAGTAATTTCCCGTAGGGTCGAGTTGGGAGGCGTGCGGGTGAGGCGCGTTCTGTCGCGAGTTGGGACCTGGTTCCGTCATGTTGAACTTCAGCTTCTGTACAATGGATGTACTATTGTTGAGAGGGAGCTTGTAGGTAGTTAGTGTCGACGGGTCACTGAAGACAAGTGTTAGTCTCTATCATAGGAGATGTAAGAAAATAACCCCGTACTATTGGACGGTAGCTATGAAGCCGTAACCATCGTCATCTCCCTTGCCAAATGGCGAACCGTGAACGCTGGCACCTGAGGTGAGAGCCTTTCCTGTCTGCTTTAGGCTGCCGTCAGGTCCCACGGAGTAAGAAGCAATTAGGCCGCTCCCATTCCAATCTTCATCGATACAGTACACGGTAGTCGCGTCGGTGCTCAATTGCAACCAGGCGGGTAAGGTTCCACATCCTCCAATGGATGACTTGTTAACTAACGTGGCGTTTTTACCACCCCCAGTATAGGAGAGAGAGAATATTTTGCCGGTGTAGTGAGCCGCTAGAAGATTTGCTCCAAGTACTTCTGGGGCTAGACCAAGAGCCCCTAGAATCAACGTCTTGAAGGATCCCATTTTGGGCTGTACTTAACACCACAATGGGACGACTCTGTTGAACAAGTGTAAACTGAATGAAGGTGAACGATGTAGATTAAAGGAAGGACGTTTCGCAGACGATGCGAACATGTTCACCTTTGAGTCGACGGATTGACATCGCGAAGACGAATGTACTAAGACGCAACTGGAACAGCAAGGACCGACATCCCCAGGTTACAGCCTCAAACAGTAACATTATAATTAGGAAACCCGGGGAATGTTGTCGCGAACAGATTGCTGGTAGTCAAAGCCGAACGACTGCTTGGCTCCGCGAGCGCAAATGGTAACATCTCGGAAGATCTTCCCGATTGTGCGACGCTCCGGACAGGAGGAATTACGCTCGGCAGGGGCTTTTAAGGCTAATTGGTTTGGTACCTCGTCTATCGCGTCTAAATGGTCGACCTTAGCTAAATTAAAGATATTGAAGCGAAGATCTCGTTGGCTAGACGGCTTTTTGTCCTTCGTTCAATGTGACGATGCCCCAGACTACCCCCACACTCCCCGCGACGATCCCGGAGGCACGGTCCTACGCCCTGATGGACAGATAGCACATGGGAATTAACGTGTCCCTAATTACAGCCTTTTGTTTTCGGTTGCGAGCTCGCAATATGCAGCTGGTGATCAGGATTTGGTGTTTCTTGGCGGCAGATTATGCACCCCAGCTTAGACGCGGTAGACCCGTGACCTGGTAATTTTTCCAGACGCCCTCAATATGCAGCATGATGGGGAAGTAGATGGCCCCATCGCAAGATGGCTTTTGATGAACTGTTGTACATTTCCTAGCTAGAAGATCGGCAATTGACACCGTCTATGCCGCCAGTCGACCATAGGGGGAATCTCTAATATGGCACGTCATGTTCCGTAGGATCATATGCTGGGCCAGCCTCTTGGGACGTCAATCTAGTGCATCGTACTTGTAAGAGTCCAATAGCCGACTAGCCGAGCTTTAATCACTTTCCCGATACTTGAACGCGCTTATTCGTATTCAATATAGCCAGTAAGATTGTGCCCGGGTTTGAATGGCTGCAAGAAAAGGGAAATCGTGGATGAGGGCGGCTGCTTTAGCGATGGTTCGACCTATATCCGAAAGTATGGGGATGCTTGGATATAGGGTCGGCGTTAATCGTTATATCTAATTAGGTGCCACATAAAATGTTGTGAGTGAGATCTTATATAGGCTGTATATGATATCGTAATCACAATAGCGAGCTAGATTGGAAGAAGCCGAAAAGATCGACCACAAGCCCACTGTCCTTGATGCTGCAAGCCTTGCGCGGGCCAAAATTCCCACGTCTCCGCCTCCCTCTTAGATAGAATCAGAGACTTAGTCGGCCAATCTCCGGTAACATCCGTGTTAGGAGCCTCCCAACTCCCGAGTTTGGTGGCCAAGGATGTTCGATATTAAGTATCGGACCATTTAGCCCTATATATCTTCAACTGTGATTCCGCTATAAGTTAAGAATGGGCAACAGTCTGTGATAAAGTCGCGTCGTCGTTCGACTAGTCGTCCGAGTACATCGAATATTGAACGGCGGAACTGGCCGTGTTGAGAATATATAATTCCCAAAGCACGGCTGAGGTTTAGTGATTCAAGGAGCTATAAGACCTCTCGGTGGCACCTCAACCCAGGATACCTTCTCTCTCCACAGTTGCTGAAAATATGCATTCGAAATTGGTTTTGTGCCTCGGGCTCCTGGCTGGCCTCGGCCAAAGTGCCCTCCTCAACAGGCGTGCTGCTTTAGAGGATTGCCTTTCGGGCAGTTCGACAATGGTAGATGAAGTTGGTTCTGATGACTATAACCGTGACATTACGCCTTTCAACAGACGATTGTCATTCAAACCGGCCGCCATCGCGGTACCTACCACGGTAGAGCAGATTAAGAGTGCTATGGCCTGCGGCTCAAAGCTAGGGTATAAAGTCACGGCGAAATGTGGAGGGCACAGCTATGCCTCTCTAGGTCTTGGGGGCGAGGACGGTCATCTCATCCTTGAGCTAGATCGCATGAACTCGGTGAAACTAGACAAGGAAACGAATATCGCAACGGTAGACTCAGGTACGAGGCTGGGCCACTTGGCAACAGAGCTGTTCGCACAGGGAAACCGCGCTATATCCCACGGAACATGTCCCGGGTGAGTCGAATTGAATTCGAGAGAGGTATTAAAGCTAACAATATAGTGTTGGTATATCTGGCCACGTCCTGCACGGCGGGTTCGGTATGAGTTCCCATACTCATGGATTGGCACTAGACTGGGTTATTGGAATGAATGTATTATTGGCAAATGGGACACTTGTCCATGCCTCGGAGACAGAGAATAAAGACGTCTATTGGGGTCTGCTTGGCGCCGGGTCGAACTTCGGAATCGTTACGAGCTATGAGCTCAAGACTTTTGAGCCTCCCGCAAATGTCACCTGGTTTGTGGTGAACTTGCCATGGAAGAAGAATACCACCGTCGCTGGATTGGAAGCGTTGGAGGACTATGCCCTGAACACCCAGCCGGCCGAGTTGAACATGCGTCTCTATGCCACGCGCCAATTCACTCAGCTGGAAGGTTCCTACTATGGGAACAGGACCGACCTTGAAGCTGCACTCGAGCCGCTGTTAAACAAGACTGGAGGCAAGCTAGCGGCAGCCCAGACAGTCAGTTGGATCAAGGGCCTCGAACA
This sequence comes from Hypoxylon sp. NC0597, assembly GCA_022432515.1. Taxonomy (NCBI): domain Eukaryota; kingdom Fungi; phylum Ascomycota; class Sordariomycetes; order Xylariales; family Hypoxylaceae; genus Hypoxylon; species Hypoxylon sp. NC0597. The sequence goes on along the minus strand of JAJKLA010000009.1, from coordinate 642,721 downwards.
TTTCGCTACCATGAAGCTGAATCAAACCTATCCCTACACCCAAGTGGTAAGCAACCGCGCTTTGTATCGTGACACGTTACTAACCTCGTTATAGCAAGAAGAATTTTACGGTAAGAGCCTAGAGCTCAAGGGCTTGAACGGGACTGCGGCAAAGGGATTTACCGACTATTGGTTCGACGTGGCCAAGAACGAAACAGCGCATTGGTACATCCAGTTGGATATCCACGGAGGCAAGAACTCGGCGGTCTGGAAAGCTGACTCGAAGTTGACGTCTTATGTGCACCGGGACAAGCTATACATCCTCCAGTTTTACATCACAACAAGTGGTGCTCCGGAGAAGGGCATCAAATTTGTGAATGACTGGTCATCGGCCACAACTGCCCCTCTGGCGGCGTCTGACTGGGGGATGTACTTTAACTACCCAGACACGAATTTGAACAGGACAAGGGCACAAGAGATGTACTGGGGTAGCAACCTTGGAAAACTCCAGAAACTCAAGGGGGAACTCGATCCGCACGAACTTTTTTACTATCCGGTGTCGCTTAGTCCAGCACAGAAGCCCGAGCTTGCGTAGTATAGGTCTTCTCGGTATGGGAGGTGGTATTCCATTTGTATATAAATCCATGGTGCCATTTGAAGGTGTTCCGAAGCAAATGATTTAATGAGAATAGCTTTGAATTACTCCCCTTTTCACATCTGGTTGTTCAGGATTTTAATGTCATTTGAACTGTTCGATTATCTGTGGGTTAGGTGGGTGATGAAAAATGTAAACCATAATGGGGAGCGTAGAGGGTTTCGAGTTGATATTCAGAAAAAAAGGTAGGTACATGTAATAAAGGATAATGAGGACGAAGTACCCCGCCATCATGGAGTGGATTACAAAATGCTTACCCAGCACTATTAGCAGTGCACTATTCCGCCTCAATTGTCCCCGCTACGTTCTTGTACCCGACTCCAACGGTCCAGGTATCTGTCACATGACGCGTGGCTGAGAGTGGCTAGGTACCTGTAGAATTACGGTTGAACCTTGTAAGCTTCAATATTCCCCTAATTTTACTGTCGCTTGTTCGTGAACAGTGCGCCTAAATAAATCCCTAATAAATCACCAAAACTCATCCCTTCTACATCTACATCCATCTGTCATTGTATACCTGTCCATGGATAGTCCTCAATAAAGCTTGCACTGTATTGAGTATCAGCACTTAGCACTTTCATATGATTTGACAATCTCCAGCCATTCGAATCTGATAGGAGCCTGATGATATCGTTGCGCGTAAACAGACTCGTTTACAGGACTTGAGTCCTTGGCCGCTTTTCCGGCTGTAGCTCATTCTATCTCTTCATCATGACATCTAGGAGTTCCCCGAATGATAGGTCAGCCTACATCGAGTTCGGTTCCTTTCCTAGATTTAAGGACGATTGGAAAGCCTCTCTCGTAAAGCGTGCCCCAGCTTTGCACGGCGAATTCCCAGACTATCATGTTTCTGACCCGGAGGCTTCTTTGGTAAGCTCCTCCAACGTGCGCTCATTTCACCTTGGCACGGGCGCATCCATCTACACCCAGTTATTGATTCCCGCCATAATTGGGGCCAAGTACGAAGTTATTCTAGTTACTTGCTTCTGGGCACCATCCCCAACTCTATCGGCATTAAAAGACGCTCTAGAAAAGCTTGCCGAAAATCGTCGCGAACGCATCCGAGCATCTGGCCTAGACACAAATATTTTTCCACCTTTAAGAATACGCATCTGTTTCTCATCGAGATCTTTTTTCCAGAAGCTTTTCCACACATGGTCCAAGGACGGATATGTGTATCCACCATCAACATGGTCGAAGCGACTAGGCTTACCAAGCCCCGAAGTTCTAGAGGCCGGTCGCATCGATCTCCGTGTCAAAAGCCTGTTCTTCTTACCCTTCAGCGTGATGCACCCTAAATTTCTCATCGTTGATCGTGAGAGAGCTTGGCTTCCCAGCTGTAATGTGAGTTGGGAAGTGTGGTTGGAGGGATGTGTTGAAATAGCTGGAGACGCTGTAGCTGGTTTAGTCGAGTTCTATCGACAGGTCTGGGATAAGCAGCTTGAAAGTCAACTCACTGCCCAAGTTGGCCCGGACAATGAGTCCCTTAGACCTCCAAGCTTAGACGAACTTGGGTTGACTACGGCCACAAGCCCCGTGAACCTCCGCGATATCTTTCTCTCAAAATCGACAATTCCAACAGTGCTCCTACCGTCTTCCCATCACCAAAATCCCAAATTCGACCTCGTTCCGTGGCACGAAAATCCATCGCCACCACCAACGCCCCTCAATTGTGCCATATTGCAGCTTCTAGATATGGCAAACCACTTTATTTATATGCAGACTCCCAATCTAACGTCTGCAGCGGTGATTGATAAACTTCTTGAAGCCCTCAAGCGCGGGGTCAACGTCGCTATAGTGACTAGTAAGAGGTTGATGCTTTTAGAGCAACTTGTCACCGCCGGAACCACGACCTCGTTCTGCCTCCGATACCTCATTCGGAGGTACAAGAAACTTGAAGCTGAACAATCCCGGCTTCGGAGCAACTTTGACGTGGAAGCACAACAAATTCGGCTAGGGTTCTTGACTATCGACTATTTCCGCCCGGATCCTGATCGTGAAGCTGATTGCATAGAAGACGAGACAACCGAAGAGCCAGTCCAGTCGCATCTCAAGCTCACTCTCGTGGATGGCCAGTATGTTGTTCTTGGATCCGGAAATGTGAGCGGCTCCCCGATTTGATGAGACACTGAAAGCAAATGGTGTAGCCCAACAAGTCTTTTCTCAGATTCCTCTCAAAACTGTCCGAATTTTTATATGAAAACATACTGATTGGATGCGTCACAGATGGATCGCGCAAGCTGGTTTACTAGTCAAGAATTAGGAATCATGTTTCACTCAAAGGATATTGCCACCGCTGTTGGAACCGCTGTTGGCAATGTCCTCTCGGGTAGACGGCAACCGGTTTTTTCTTCGTCTGCAGCGGACGATGAATTGGTGCGAGAATTACGCCAAGATGACACTACAAATCAGAGCCACAGGGAGAACAGCAGGATAATTAGTCCTACTGAGGCGGGGCAGCGGGATTCTCAGTGCTCAGATCATGATTCTCCGCGTTTGTAGCTTCTAGGCCGCTTGTCTTTTGAGCGGTTTCTCAATGAACCTGTCGGGTCCGTTGGCCTGTTGGTTCGAGCAACAGTTGAAGCTAGGCGCTCGGTAGCGGGGATCAAGCCAAGTCCCTGAGTGGCCCGTTACCCACATCCGAAAAGCATACATGTGAAAAGTCGAATATTATTGGACGAGCCTGAGCCTTGAATACCTCGGTTAGAAAAGGGACAACAATCTACCTCGATATCATGTCTTGCGGTTGTTTTAAGTTCTCAAGAAGAAACGATGAACTTTGGTATCGATGCACAAACAATAGGGAAAATATAATTCCTCTTGGATAAGGGTAATGAAGGATGGCAGGGGTTATCTAAGGCACATAAGCTGACTGAAACTCGTTCACCAATTAAGAGACCCTAGCGAAAGCCGCTACTGTTTCTTGGGTAGCACGCATGCAGGACAAGATCCGACGGGGGTCTCCTCGGCTCGCCTCCTCATTCGCTAGATGCAGCTAGGTACCTACATATATTTTGGTAACATTTACCACGCGGTCACAAGGCTCTGTTGTTACCACCGGTACGGACCTGTCTATTTTCTGAAATCCAAGGTTACCGGTACCTAATTCAACACCATTTCGCATTGATTAGTGGCAAGGTCTCAATTCCTCTTACTGACATTCCTTGGAACGGCTGATGTGAGATTTTGTTGTCTCGGTTTCTTCCGTCAGCATCATAAGGTGTCTATTACAGAGACGAATGGCTGATTCACGCTTATCTGGTGCCCGTACCTGGTGCAGTTGGTGTTAGCTCCCGCCGGCAACTGTTTCTCACGTGCATAACTGTCGATAGGCCCTACCCTTGTCCGATCGCTCGTCAGCACTGACCGCCCAGTCACATTCGCCAATTAGATCCCTGTTGTGTCCTGCGCCTAGGATACACGACTAGAACCAAGGCGGCGGAACTAGCTTGGCACATGTTATCTTTTGAGTTCCCTCTTTTAAGGCCGCGCGAGGTGAATCCTTCCTTTCGTTCTCTTCGGATTTTGGCGTTCTTACCGCATTACAACTCTTCTACTTCGACTGCTGACTGGCCAATCTGATCTGAGCGCATTGCCCGGTTTGGGATTATCTTGCTGTCGCAGGAGAAACTCTAAACAGTCACCATCTATGGAATTCGTGCCTGAGTTCTTCTCTCTTTTGCTCAAAGGAATTTTCGGTGGACATAGCATCACCCCTAACAGCTGGCTGCCCGCTACCTGAGGCATTCGAATTTGACCCGAGAAACGAATTCAGTCATGACATCTTCGGGTGTCGAGTATTCGACAGCCCCACCGCCAGGCTACGGAGACGGTAGTAATATTACAGATGCAGAGAAAATCGTCCCCAGCCGGCGGGGTAGCCATGTCGAGACCCTCACAATAGCCAGTGACGGGGACGGCACGCATCGCAAACTCAAGCCTCGTCATATCCAATTAATCGGCATCGGAGGCACGATTGGCACCGCTCTCTATGTTTCAATCGGCCAAGGACTGCTCGACGGCGGACCGGGGAGTCTGTTCATCGCCTTCTCGCTCTGGTGTACGGTCATTCTTGCCATCACCATGTGTATGGCTGAGATGGTCACGTATCTACCCATCTCTTCGCCTTTCATTCGCTTCGCTGGTCGCTATGTGGATGAGGCTTTCGGATTTGCTGCCGGCTGGAACTTCTTCGTTTTCGAAGCTGCGCTTGTGCCATTCGAGGTGACCGCATGCAATGTTGTCATTCACTACTGGAGTGATATTGTTCCAGCTGGCGCGATAATTGCAATTGTCCTTGTGTTGTACGCGTTAATCAACGTCTTAGCCGTTAAGTGGTACGGTGAAACCGAGTTCTGGGCTGCCCTCGGTAAGGTTTTACTTATCGTTGGGTTGATAATCTTTACTTTCGTTGTAATGCTTGGTGGGAACCCTCTGCACGATCGATTTGGTTTCCGGTACTGGTATCAGCCTGGAGCATTCGCCGAATACTACACAACTGGCTCCCTCGGCCGTTTTCAGGGCTTTATGCAGTGCCTAATCCAGGCTTCCTTCACCATTGCCGGACCGGACTACGTTTCAATGGCTGCTGGCGAGGCCGAGAATCCCCGTGTGGTTATGCCGAAAGCCTTCAATGCCGTGTTTTATCGACTAACCTCGTTCTTCATGCTCGGGTCCTTATGCGTAGGAATCTTAGTTCCGTACAACGACCACGAATTAACTCAAGCCTTCGCCAATTCAGAACCAGGCGCCGCAGCTTCGCCGTATGTTGTTGCGATGAACAGACTCGGGATCCCCATCCTACCACACATAGTCAACGCCATGGTCTTGACAGCCGCTTTTTCTGCCGGAAATAGCTATGTGTACTGCGCATCCCGGTCACTCTACGGACTAGCCCTCGAAGGCAAAGCACCCAGGTTCCTAACAAGATGCACGAGGAGGGGCGTCCCCGTATACTGCGTGATATTTGTGTTACTGATTGCGTTACTGGCATTCCTTCAAGTAAGCGAAAATGCTTCTGTGGTCTTGAGTTGGTTCGTGAGCCTGGTAACCGCATCCCAGCTCATCAATTTCAGTGTGATGTGCGTTACGTACATTTGTTTCCACCGTGCTTTGAAGGTGCAAGGCATTAGTCGAGATACTCTACCCTACAAGGGCTTTCTCCAACCATATGCCGCATATTATGCCTTAGCTGCAACCTTTATCATGACATTTGTAGGTGGCTATACGGTCTTCTTGCCAGGCAAGTGGAATGTTCCAAAATTCCTATTCTCGTGAGTCGGATATATCCAATGTCTTGTAAGCCACAAACCCTACTGACATCTCTCTTAGTTATACCATGATTGGTGTCTGCCCGCTTCTTTTCATTGGTTGGAAGTTGATTCACAGAACTCGATTCCATAGACCATACGAAGTGGATCTACATAGGGACGTAGCAGCTGTTGAGGACTACACCAACAAATTTGTTCCATCGCCTCCGAGGTATGCTTCAATTATGCCGCTGTTTGATATATATCTACCTCCTACTAATCGACTGTGATAGGAATGTTTTCTCCAAGTGGTTTAACTGGGTATTTGGCTAAGTCAGCTTCCCGTACTCAAACATCATCCAGAAATCAAAGCGGTGTGGTATTACCCCCTCTTCTATCTGGGTGAGACGTATGGTAACACCAGTCTGTTATCTCACCTATATCATGGTTGCCTACATGTAGGTATATGAACACAATACGCTTCATCATTACTATTCAGCTTCAAATTGTTATAGCAAAGATTCTCGCTTCCATGGATATGTTTCTATACATATTCCCTCACTCTCATTAAACAACAAATATAACATTTTTACATCTTTATCAATGGGGAAAATTCGCCGAACGTCACTGTTGCGACTTATTATGCGTGTATGATAATGCCAACGGACCGGATAGATTCGCAGCACCCCAATTCAAAACTACCTCGGGACCACTACGTGGGAGACTCTCTGAGGTGGTGATTTGCGATAACATTTTCATCTCATACGCCCCTCTACTCTCGGCACCTTTCTTTGCTTCTCCTCGCTTTCGCCCATACCAGAATGCGAAGATTATCAGGCCAAGGGCGGCTATACCCCCAAGTACGGAGACCAAGATGATAACGTCTGTGTTCGACGAGGACCCATTTGATTCGTTGTTTCCCGTAGTAGTAGATGCAGCTGATGCTGTTGGCACCGGAATGCCATCTGCTGATACCACCGTAGTGCTATCGGCACCCGCAAGGGGTAGGATCAGCTGAGATGTCATCGGCACTGCTCGATACAATGTATCTATCTCCCCAGCGCTAGCACAGATCGCCTCAATGAATGCCGGGTCTTCTTCCCCATATGTTGAATATATCTTTCGCGAATGGCATCGTAGTGGACCGCTAATCGATGTCACTAATAAGCTAACCCGTATTAAGAGATGTAATGACTGACTGCTTACCAGTCAGATCTTGCGCCATTCTCAAAGGCGACCGCATTATCTTTGCAGGCCGTGGCAATAGCACATGTCGAGGACGTCGTGGCACAGCAGGCAGCAAAACTGGCGGATGTTATGAACACCTCGCCACTAGAACATGATACAGGTATTGCTAGAATACCTACATTAGCTCATATGACTCAAGTATTTGCCTATCAGTTAATGAGTTAACCTACTCGTAGAGTCTGCGATGATGAAGCCTTCGAATGGGGCCCCAGTGATAGTCGCAGAAGGCGAGTTGCTAGTTTTGGTCCCCGAAGTTCTAGTCTCCGACTGTCCTAGGACACCATACTGTACGAGCGCAGCTGCAAGTAACGCGGCTTTTCTCAAGATGCCCATCGAGATGAAGGTATTTCCTTCCGACTTCCACGCCGTGGTCAGCTGTTAGGGCTTTTCTAGATTTCTTCCCGGTGATCCGTGATTGATTCAGTGTACTTAAGGTAGAAGTGACTCAACATTGTATCTTGGAGATAGATTCTAATAAATAATCACAGCTTCCAATCCTTCGTCCCCTTAGGTATATAGCCGAAGCTGCGCCTTTTTAGAAGATTTGTTTCACGACACGAGAGTTCGTCGGTTGCGGAAGTGCGTACATGGGTTAATCTTCGTTTTGAACGATCGTTACCTAAAATACAGCCTCAGAGGATTTTTCCTCGGCTGCCAGATATGTCTAAATTTGGACCACACACCCCCCTTGGCGTCGTAGTAAGTTGAAACAAAACAGGTCATAATAGTAGCTACCGTGGCCCCACGTGGCATGTTTTATTGCCGAGTCAAGGAAGGAAGAAACAAATGAAAATACCCTCAGGGGCAGAGGATGCGACAACTCTGCAGTCCTAGATAATTGCAGTCAGTTTGCCACGTTTCGCAAGCTTCAGGAGACATATTGGCTTCCTTCCCTGTGGCGCAGCACCGAAGCCTTGATGACATCCTTTATGTAAGCATAGGAGGTACCTTAGGTACGCAAATAATCGATGTATGCTTCATACTCTATTGCACTCAGAGTGGACATTCATCGTATTTGGGTATTCACTCGTGGCATCTCATTTGCCTGCATCTATAGTTGATGCTTATCCAAGACATACTCTCTTCTCATTCCCCTTTATCCTTTTTCCTTACATCTAAATACGTTGTTGGAGATTTTTTGTCTTTGGCACGACCTCCAACTAGAAGCCAGAGAGTTTCATAATAAGTCAGGGGAAATATTATCCTAGGCTAGAAGCTCTATCGTCGGACAAAAGCCGCATCGTGGTTTACTCCAAGTTTAGCAACAGGCACGGCTAGTCTTTCGTCCCTCCTTGTTCGTCATCTTGGACCTCCATTACAGGCTACGACTGGATCAAGAATAAAACGTTACGTGAGATATTTACTCTTCTTGATGTCAGCTTTAGATAGCTAGTAACGAGGTCTCACCGGTAAATGTAATTTGTCACTAAACGCAGTCTCTGCGTTCACTCTAATTCCACTTACTCATATGATTAAAATGAGATACATTTGCCAAGGAACTTTTGATACTTGCTATAGGCAGTGAGCGTATACTGGAGAGAAAGAAGGTGTGTGTTAATTGAGAATCATAACTAAGAATACCTAGGGAGTGATGTAAGCCGTAGAAAATTTCTCAGCTTCATAAAACTAATTGAAACCCCGTGATACTTCTAATTTCCAATCACTGCGCGTAAGCCGTCTGTCCTGAAGTAATGACTCATGGTAATACTCCCCTCCCAAGGCAAAGCGACGCCAGGGAGAATTCAAGCCTCGGACAACGAGACAAGCTCACTAGAAACGCAGGATACGCCAAAGCTGATTAGAGTCCTTAGACTCAACATTTCCCCCCCAGCCAGAGATCTCAGCGCTATCCCAACCAAGTCAGTTGCCTATCCATCGGAAGAGATTCAACTTGATACTAGTGCTTGAACTTACCCATTGGCTGGGTCTCCGTTGGTAAGGTTCACATAGGTAGCAGTCTTCGAGTTTTGGATCCTACTAAGATTAGCTGTGTTGGCTCATATGAACATGAGTGCACGTACATGAATACCCGACCTGAAGGATCAGCAGTGACGAAGCTCCAGAGCTGATTGGGGTTGGTGTTATCAGCTTCAGTACCTTTCCAGCCAGTGATCTTAGTCCCGTCCTCTTGGCCCCCGTAATAAAGGTCCACATTAGCTGTTATTGAATCAGCCCGAAGGTCTACTTGTAGTTATGAGCAGGGTGGTCTTCACTCTCGGATTGAACATTTCGAATTACCCAAGTTGGCCAGAGAGCACTTTCACCAGCCCTAATGAGTCTCCACTTCTGGTTGTCGCCATTATTGAATTGACACCCGGTGATAGGTGTGTTGTCATCCGTCCCACCTGCATCTGTGAGTTAGCTCATGAACGGTCAATGATTATTTCCAAGAGTCAAGGACTATTTCACCATCAGTAAGATCAAGACAAGTGCCAGTTCCGTAGTTGAAGAAGCTAACGATAGCCCCGTCCAAGGAATCGAAGAGAGACATGGTAATGGAAATACTAATAGGCTATTTCGAGACTGGTTCGTGGTGTGATTAGGATGGAGTTACTACGAGACGAAAACTCACACGGACCTTGGTATCTTATATAGAGCTCTAGGACCATTATTGTTAGACGTTATCCAGCGGGTCATATTTAGATGTTAGCGAATCGAATTCATCCCGAAGTAACAGTTTCACAGCACATCCAAAAGAGGTTTAAGAACATCTCAGTACAAAGCTGAAAGCTGAGAACTGTACCACGCCGTCTGTTGTATAACACAGGGTTGGCGATATTAGAGTCCACAGCCGTCGTGTGATCATGTAGTGACGGTAGTGCATGATAAACATCGTTCATTTGTGTAAAGACTCTACCCCATAATTACACTGCATGAAATCCACTCCTGTCTCTTGACAATGTTGTTAACCCCAGATTGATGGCTCTGGAGAAGTGATATGCGACGGTTGATAATGTGGTACAGGCTTGCTCTGTTAGGCTTCTACTTAATACCATTATCGACAAGGTCCATTCGATATCTAATTCTAAGGAAACTGATATAGACCTTCGTTCCACTCAAGGCTGAGTCCATATAACTATACGGGATTCTGAATCAAAATGTTCCAATCTCGCCAATCTGCGGGTAGTTGACCTAAGTTGTGATTGGTATATTGACCTGTGAGTTGACGTATTAGCCAAGTCAAGTGGTTAGAGGATGCCTACCTAGAGGAGCACTCCGGGCCGCATATCTGGCTACATGGTGTTGATTCATCTCCTCGGCTCTAACCTTTGCCCGGGAATCGATATATCGGGATCTTAATTAGGAGAGCCTATTAGGTATTATCTATGACTAAGATTCAACCCACCGCATAGGCTATAACTAACACGGTGTAACTGAAATATTGAACACAGCATGCTCTTTTGAATGTGGGAGGAGTTTTTGGTAGTCTCGTATTGTGTCGAGATAGAATGCAGGACAATGAGAATGAATATTGTTGATAATTCGTTGACACCAGAACTGGGACTCAGACGATAGAGTCTTTCCAAGTTCTGACCGTTTGGTTGTAGGACAACCGGCACGCCGCCTCCACGCAAGACATTACTGCAGATATTGATGATCATGTACGGCAGATTTTTTGCTTTTACGACTAAAAAGCAGAGTCTATTACATATAATCGTTTTGATCCAGTTACTATTACCGAGCAAGGCATTACAATTGTGTCATAAAATGTACCTAGCCACTAAAGTTAACCATTCGAGCCAATGATTGGCCAGCTCCTCCTTTGTCTATTTAATTATATGTGTAACAACACAGAAGTCGAAGGCATCAGATCGCGAAGTGGCTGATTATAGTGACTTGTCTTTTACAAATTGCCAAGGATAGTATTACGAACTCGCCCCCTTTCGACTGCGGCTTTGGGAGCCTATAATGCGTCAGGGTAATTAATTAATGCTACTACATCAAAGAAGAATGCCGAACCTTACGATTCATGTTTCGAGAGATAAGCAAGTCAGGAGCCACCTAAGGTAGGGAGAATATCAATAGCGGTGGGCGACAGATTGGGCACCATAGTCGTCGCCTTGTCTATTATTAGGTATCTACAGCATGTAGAAAGTTCCGATGTATCGTACCGAAGTTGCGTCGCGTCGGAAGCGTTCTATGGTTCGAATGTCTTGTTGTCATTCACCACGTTGCAGATGTAGACTCCCTACGCCACTGAGACTTGGAGGAAACCTTCATTGGTCTCATTTGGTTGATCTAAAGAAGACGAACTTGTTTTTTGCAGCATTGAATTTATGATGCAGGTGATCCAGATCGGGTACAGAAAACTCCGAAGGCGCCAAGCTCCGGCCCCCTTAGTTTATTATTGCATGCATCAATGTTCGTCCTCTCCATATTCTAGGTAGCTACTGAGCCTAGAGTATATGATTTTAAACTCTTGGCTTATATAATTTCGTAACTTCGAAGGATAGTGTAGCAATTCCGCGCCTGGGGACTTCTCTGCCACGATTAATTGGTGCAACCGATACTAGCGCCGCTCTGTTGTGATATTCACAAAGTTGAACCAGAACTGAACAATGAACCCTCGAAGAGTTACCCCCCCCCCCCCCCCCAAAAAAAAGACTAAAAAGAAAGACTCATATGTTGTTTAATGAACTCTAAGCAACTGTGTATGTTTGAGGTCTAAGAGATGAAGCTAGCAATAACTAAAAAGCACGTCTAGGGACCTAATCCACGTAAGGAGTGGGACCAGATCAAGAGATTAGGTAATCCAGGTCTCCGAGAGTATTACGTAATAATATTCAATTCAAGCTTGGCTCCGAGGAAATGGAACAAAGAAGCTCTAGGAAAGGGCGGATATCGTAGACGAATATGAAGCTGTGATAATAACCCTGTTCTAGCATGGAGGGTAAGTAGTAGGTAAGACCGTAAAAAGCTTCTCCGCTTGCTGAAGTAATTTGATACTTAACATTCTGAATTTGCTATATATCAGATTGAACACACCAACGATTCCGGAGAATGGAAATATCTAAACGGTAGAAATTTTTGATAATATCCTTAGGAAACCATTTTCGCAATGAATTATTTCAAGATAAATATTCTTCCCATTCTTAATTGTTTCTTGTAGTTTCGTATATATTACTTTCACGCACAGATGACGAGCATCGAGGTGGCTCTTAAGAAAAAAAGGGGAGATACGAAGGACCCTTAGATAGGTTACGTACCTACCTACCTGAGGAGGTATTCTATAAAAGTTTGTATTTTAGAAATAAGGTAGATTCTTATTCCTTACTAAATAGTAAAATGAGCGAAGACTCTTAAGACTTGTTGACGCTCACAGCTTTTGTCATACCTATTCATAGCAAGTCACCGATGAATTGTAGTCCCCACATGCCCACCGGCCACCACTGCGGTGAAATCTGGTGACGGATTCCTCCAATCAGATCTTGCTAAGGGGATGTCCAGTTTCCTAATTGAGAAGCCCCCCGGCGGTGGAGCCCGCCATAACCGCGCCAATCTGGCTTCAAAGCCACTCCTATTAATGCTGATAGTTCCCCGATAACTTTTCCTTTCATTAATCTATATACTCGTTGTATGGAATATAATACTACTTATAAGGCTGTAAATAGATACGATGATGTCCTTTGCCGTTATATGCGGCCTACTTCCGTTGTTGAGCGCCGTATATGGATATGCGAATCCTGGAGCATGTTCGGGTACCTGCGTTAACACACATGATCCGTCTATCATCTGGCGGTCCGATGGCACGTATTTTCGGTTCTCTACCGGCGGCAAGATAGCGGTCCACACTGCCCCAGACATTACGGGCCCGTGGACTTACAAAGGTGCGGCCCTTCCGGCAGGGTCGTCAATTGATCTTCCGGGGAATCAGGATCTCTGGGTAAGCCGTAAATCTAAGCGAAATTCCGCAAGTCCATTAAGGTGCTATTCGCTAATAATTCGTCCCTGAGAATAGGCACCAGATGTTGCCTTGATTGGAAGCACCTATTATCTATACTACTCCGTTAGCACATTCGGTGTCCAGGACTCTGCTATCGGTGTCGCGACATCTTCGAGCTTGGATGTAGGCACCTGGACAGACCTAGGCGCTACCGGGATCCGGTCCTCTTCCAGCAAGCCTTACAATGCGATTGACCCTAATCTCATCAACGTAGACGGTTCTTACTATCTCACCTTTGGTAGTTTCTGGAAGGACATTTACCAAGTAAAAATGTCGAGCGCTCCTAAGTCCGTAGCAAGCGGTGCCAGCGCATACCAAGTCGCCTACGATCCGGTCAAAACCGATGAGGAGGGCGCCTTCATGTTTAAATACGGAAGTTATTATTACCTCTTTTTCAGTAAAGGCCAGTGCTGCGGTTACGACTCAAACAAGCCAGCGGCAGGCGGCGAATACAAGATATTGGTTTGCCGGTCTACCTCTGCGACTGGAGGGTTCGTAGATGCGAGTGGGAAGGCTTGCACAAATAGCGGCGGGACCGTGGTCCTTGAGTCCCACGGAAATGTATACGGACCAGGTGGGCAGGGGGTTTATAATGACCCTACGCATGGACCTGTGAGTAAACTATTCAGTCTATCTCATACAAACTACTGATATAAACTTTACAGATCCTCTATTACCATTATGTCGACACTCGCATCGGCTATGCGGATGGCCAGAAGCAGTTTGGGTGGAACACCATTAACTTCTCAAGCGGTTGGCCTGTTGTCTGAAGCATGAGATGGAAGCAACTCGGCACTATTGGGAATTGCTGAAAAGGGGCCTTGATATACCCCACCTGTCCTTAAATCATAGCTATATTCTCATGACATAACTTACTGGTAGCCAATGTTGATGTGTTGAACTGATAGCGTCGATTTGTGAATTTGTTAATTGGATGACACCAACGTCGTTACGTGATCATGGAAGCGTAGCTTCTTGGATTGGCCTCGGATTTAAGAATTAAATATTAGGTAGATAAAAAGTTTGGGAATCGGCCAGGGAGGAAGTAATATAAATATACGATACTTATTCAATCACTCTTGATACCTAGGCACTTTGTTAATGAAACAGAGGCCCTGAATAAGGGGTTTTGGACTTGTGTGCTGCTATCTCCTGCGCGTAGAAACATCTATGTAGCTCATCGAGCTGAGGATGTCTTAGCAGTATTCCCCGCGAGGATGTTGTTTAGGATTAATATAGCGGCTTTCACACTTGCTTGTCTCTTCATGCTAGTCTTTTCTTTGAAGAAGCTCCATTTGGACCTGCTATGGAGTTTGTGGTTAGAGTTGGGTTTCCGGCTCGTTTTCTTTTCAATGTCTGGGATCTCCTTCGGGTATTCGTCCACGCACTTGCCTTTCTTCATGGTCTCTCCCCATTCCTTGGTGATGTCGCAAGCCTTCTTGAGTATCTGGCTTCGTGCTTTGCGTTTGGACATCTTGTTCTTCAGAAGAGCGTCATAGTCTGTGTGATTATGACGAACGTGGGCACGGACAGCGAGCTGGGTTTTCTCGTTTAGAGCTAACTTGCTAGTTCTTCCAACCCTTCCGCTGTACTTCATCGTGGCGTGCTTCACAACGTTTTCCAGATCAGAGGTGGGTATCTTTGGGTACTGAGAAAGGATGGAGTTGCGGAAGTTGGTTTCCACCCTCTTGTCCTTTCTCTGGACGGCATCAGCTCGTGACTTTCGTGTCTGCTCGGCTTTTTCTTGAACACGGTCATGGATTGCTGCAGGTACACGAATACCGATCTGCTGATGCTTACGATTGCGTACGACGTAGACATCGTAACCCTCGGCACGTGCCTTCTTTCGACAGTTCAAGGTCATGTAGGGATCTCCCCTTGGAAGAAACTTGTATCCGGTTGGAATGGGTGTGTGGATAGATACCACAATGTCTTTATTTTCCGATGCCATCTTCGCAGGGTTTAATCGTGTCTCAATGTTAAATTTGGATGACCTTGAGTAGAGTGTTGTGAAGCTTGCTCCAATGTCGTGTGGATACGTTAAGCAGTGTGATTTCGGGGATGTAAGCAACGAAGACACGACAAAGCTCGTGATAGTTGTTGATGGCTTACTAGGAACAACGTGATAATGACTTGTTGGCAGATAACGAGGAATGTCATAGGGTGATTGTTCACGGTAGTAAATGGCCGGTTGAATGTGAATCACAGAATTGGACAGTTGATTCCGCGTATTAGTTCACGGCGACTATTCACATATGATCCGCAAGCTCTTCCAACTTTTGATTGGACAACCTCAACTGATGTTGAAGCCAGTATAAGTATCAAGTATCATTCAGCGTGTTATGGAAACTTACCTATGCTTTGTAGATCATCACTATGAGTAGGCCCAATAGTAAAGAACTGAGAAATAATGAGGAATCCGGATGTTATTGTGCTCAAGGCCAAAGAACCTTTTATGTAATTGGCAAATAATGGTGAGGCTAAAGAACTATGTGTTTTAACAGGTACGGAGCTTAAATCGGCTGCCCTACCGAGCCATGTGTTGACAAGTTGATCATCTTCCTATCACCTTCGGCGTAGTAGAACAAGTAGGCTTGTAGGGATATTGATAAGGGTTTAATGTCACGGTTTGTCTAGCAACAATACGAAGCTAGGTATGTGATACGATACATTTCATCGGTAAGTACCTAAGTCAACTCTCTTACATGCGACTAATCATTTTCTAGCTGGATATCAACGTTCTCGGAGGCCAGATAAGCAACCCTTTGTCTATGATGGGATGCAAGTTGCTACAAGGGCGGACGGCAATGAGTGAGAAAGTGACCCGGATCATGGTATCTGTTATACAAGACAACTCCTAGATTAGAGAAATACATTCTAATGGAAACATTATTAAAAACCTGTAGACTTCCCCTCAATTCTCCATTTCTCCTTCTAGGTAGGTACCTAATATCTTCAGCCGCCTTGGAATACCACGCAAAGCAGAACGAGACCGCGTCTAATGGCTAGTAGATACCTACTTGTAGGTATATTAATACATTTTTCCCATGTGGGATCAGTACTAATTGGTTTACATAATTGAAGTACCATTTAATAGAAATGGGTATAGGTCTGACGAAGCCGACTGAAAAGTATGGAGGCAATCCCCAAGGAACGGCTGGAGGCAAAGACTATGAGAGAGTACAAAAATTCCTAAGGCTTACTTATATCTCAGATTATTGGAAGATACCTAGCATTTGAAACCCAGTGTACCAGCTCATCCTATTGGTGTTAGGGGTCGAGAGAAGCAAGGCTGTCGAAGTTCAAAAATTCGCGGTTCATGGGGCTCATGCTCTAACAAACGCTACGTAACCTAACCGGAAGACATTAAACCGTCTCAACAGGTCATTAGGAATACAACTTAGACCAGTAGTGTATTAATATTCTTGCTACCCCTTATCCTCCTCCAAATTTACAATTCGATATATTGTTCCCCCTTTTGTGTAGCGCGTGTAGCGCGTGGGACAGCTACTCAGAATTTCAAAAATACGGTATCACAATGCATACTAAAAGTTGTCGTGGTGGAAGTCTCAGAGCCAGACGCAATGAGTTGGATTCTTAACTCAGATCTCTGAAACTACAACGGGGTTTGGTTTAGGAACTACCGACTTATGATTTACCACTAACGAGATGGCAGGCTCTGCAAGCGGTTCTGGGACAAGTTGAAGTGTTGTGCCATTTAGCCTTGCACCGTCATGTAATGTGGGCGCTACCGGGAAACCTCTAGTTTAGCGTTGGCGGCAGCTACAGGCGATAGATGCTGCTAAATTAGTACGACTAGGTGCAATGAATGTGGTAAATGTCATAATAAGTGATACGTATTAGCTGATTCTTGGGACACACTAGGTACGTATAGAAGGTATCTGTTTGCTATATATCTCAAACGGAATAGGCCCGTCAGACTTGTGATCCGAGCCGAAAGACGGGAGGCTGTACGATAATCCAAATGCACCGTCGACCAACCAGCTCCTTGTAATGCGTAACTCTATACAGACACCAGAAGAATCCCTGACCACACATTAACCATTATGCTTCTTAATCCTATCGTGACGCGGCCAATCTAACCAGCACCTCCGCTACCGCCCAAGGTCATCTTGTAGAAAGTCTCGAACCAAGATGTTGAATCTCGTGTCGCGTGTCCTCACGACCTCCGGGGTTAGCTTGCTTAGGTGTCTTTCCCAGGCCATTTGACTCCAAGCGTGATAGGCGAGCTGATCTTCGTAGAGACTACCGCCATTCCTGTCTATCTCCGCCGCCCACTTGCGCGCCTCGTCCGAGCTTAGCTGCTCGTGCATGAACTCGATGTGGTTCCAGGTCCAAGTTGGCCAGAAGAAGGCGTTCGGCGGCAATGTGCAGACTTCGTCTGGGTGTTGTAACTCCATCTCTTTGGGAAGGACGACGCTATGATAATTCCATTCTTTGGAAAGGTCTGCGCCGTCGTACTCCCTCAGCCATCGAGCTATAAACGAGCTATTCTTACGAGCCACCATGATGGCGTTGCAAAGACCCCCGCGATTACCGCCCTCGTGGCCCAGTATTATGTCTTTCGGCGACTTCAGGAGATTTGTGAAGGGTCGGAAGCCGAAGGCGTCCATATCCATATAAATACCGCCTTGCTCTTGGAGTAGCTTCAATCGAAGGATATCGGATACGTGTGCCGCTTGCCAGGTCGCATCAGGCGAGCTCTTCAATGCTGCCGTCTCTTCCGGCGAGTGGTATACGAGCTCAATGTCATCTTTCAAATGACGGATCCATGGATTCGTGAAAGGCGACGCGCCCGGTGTGGGCGAAGGCGGATCTGCGAGATAGGTATAGTGGAGCGATATCTTTTCTGCTTTCATTCCCACGATGGCGCTCCGTATCGCCAGGTAGCAGAGGAAGTCGAAAGTGCCCGCGCTGGGTTTATTGTACGGGTTGCTGAGCCCGTATATGAAGTGGACATGGTTCGGTATTGGGTCTAGTTCTCCGTCCTTATCTGTACTCGATCGGGGTGTGCGGCCGTATAGGCAGTCGAGTTCGTTCTCAGTCGGCACAAACTCTTGCTGAACCTTCCATTGGTACGCGAATGGCAAAGTCTGACGCACGCGATCTCCGAATTGTCTGACGGAGGGCCATAGGGGAGGACTGAGGAGTACGAGGGCGAATATGAAGGGGACGAGGTAGTAAATTCGGCGGCGGCGTAGAAATCCCATGTCACAATGCATGCTGGGAGTGATGCAAAGTTGCAAACAAGCCCAAGAGAATCGGTCGGCAACTAGGCGACGAGTCCAAAAAAGATGCAAGGGAAATGAACCAGGGCCGCTAGGGTCTTTAATTACAGCAGTCTTGGCAATCCCCCAGAGCTGGGCAGCTGGGTTACAGTGCTTGTTGCAGCCACTAGCGTCGGCTCTCGTGTCAGCTAATTAAAACTTTCAGGTTCTTTTGGTCTGGTGCTAACAACGAAAATGGTAATGCCAAACTGATTTCTTGGTCAATGTATAAGTAAACATAAATATCATGAAGCTTCAAGTAGATGTTGAAAAGTTGAATAATATTT
The DNA here is from genome assembly GCA_022432515.1 of Hypoxylon sp. NC0597. Classification (NCBI taxonomy): domain Eukaryota; kingdom Fungi; phylum Ascomycota; class Sordariomycetes; order Xylariales; family Hypoxylaceae; genus Hypoxylon; species Hypoxylon sp. NC0597. Next base: position 624,071 of record JAJKLA010000009.1, on the reverse strand, counting down.
GATCATCTAAAGAGCTTTGGATGGTACCCCGGACATAACTAAAACTTTCATATGGAAAGTAGCTGCCTGGAGTGTACCGTATGTATCCTTCCAGTACTTCATGCAAGAATACATCATAGCGTGTCATCTTTAGGGGCTGGAAAGTCACCATAAAAGTCCATAAAAACGGGTGCTTCCGCCATTTGTTAAGCTGTCTTTTATAAGAACGATTCGTAAAGAAAAAAATCAGTTTACTTATGATGAACTCCAAGATGCCTACAAATGGCATACCAGAAATGTAAAGAGACTCAGTCGGTTTACTCCATATAGGTACCTAGTATTTGAGTGACGGGAATTTTTCTCATGAGGTGGTGTAGATTGAGCGGTTGGTTCCAACTGTAGGACCAACGCTAAGCACTAACGTTCAGTGAAGTTTAACCAAATTAGGGGTCTGCCACACGTGCCACAGCTACAAAAATAAGGCTATACCGCCTTACGCTAATGGGTAGGTAGCTTAGGTACCTCCATAAAAGGGTCACCCTTGAAATTCAATCTTGAATTGGAGGAACAACGCCAATAAAAAAAAACAGACTGATGTCGACAATCTTGCGAGACCCAAAGACATAAACTAAGCTCATTGTTTCAACAGTGCCACACATGAGCTGGCCATAGTAGCCAGCAACTAATTTTCTCTTCTTAGACATGTTGGCGCTGCACAGGCTTCAGCGCCTGTTGAGGAGAAGAGGAGGATGGCACCAGTCGCCTGTCCTCTGGGTCCTCGGTATTGCGTGTCTCCTCGAGGTCGTCTTCCACGCCTCTCGCTTCCGTGTGCCCGTACCACCGCGCGAGCTCGACACGCCTTTTTATACGTCGTGCCAAGAACCCCCAACGACCCCCCCAGAGACCCCGCGCGAGAACGCCGCCATTGTTATGCTGGCGCGCAACGAGGAGGCAGAGAAGGCTGCTCGTTCTGTTCGCAGCATCGAGCAGCGCTTTAATCGCTGGTTCCGATACCCGATCGTGTTCCTCAACGACGAACCCTGGAGCGACGACTTCAAGCGCACCCTCAATGCCTCGACGAGTGCCCCGACCTTCTTCGAGAGCGTTCCTAAAGAGCAGTGGACATTCCCGTCCTGGATGGACAAAGACGCCGCTCGCGCGAGTATAAAAGACCAGGGTGATCGCGGAATACTATACGCTGGAAAGGAGACATATCATCATATGTGTCGCTTCTTCTCTGGGTAGGCTAGCCCACTCCGCTTGCGCTCCAATCAACTTCGAAATTGTCTTACTGAGGCATTGGCATTGTAGGAGCTTTTACAACATCGAAGCGCTTAAGAAATACAAATGGTACTGGCGGTTAGAACCGGACGTCGAGTTTTCCTGCTCGATTACGTACGACCCTTTCGTCGAGATGGCCCGGCATAAGAAGGTATATGGCTTCACGATATCGCTTTGGGAGGAGAAGCGGACGTGTCCCAGTCTCTTCAGGGAGGTGTCGGACTGGAAAGAAGCGCAAGGCATTCCTAGCAATACACTCTGGAAGGCGGGCATCGACGCATCTTGGGCGCCCTGGCCATTTCGCAGTCTACTCAGCTGGTTCTCGCACCGCGACCGTAATGGCGATGGGTGGAATTTGTGTCACTATTGGAGCAATTTCGAGATCGCAGACCTCGATTTCTTCCGCGGCCCCAAGTACCAAGATCTCTATAAGCACCTAGAGCATACCGGCGGCTTTTATTTTGAAAGGGTCCGTATATGCTAGACATTACTACAATCCCCCCCAACCTTCATCGCCTCACTCCCCTCTTCCGTGATGCTGGGCATTTATGCTAACTGAATGTATCTAGTGGGGCGACGCAGCAGTCCATTCACTCGCCGTCAATATGCTTGCGGAGCCACATCAGGTCCATCACTTTGCCGACTTCGGCTACCGACACGACTGGTACTACCAATGTCCCGCGAATGCGCCTGGCGGTCAACTGCCCGAATCGAAAGCATTAAACGAAGCCCAGAGTACCTGGGCTGAAGAGATACCCGGTGGTGTAGGCTGCCGCTGCGACTGCGATGGTCGTCGGAATCGAAATCATGCCACTTACTGCTTAAATAAGCTGAAGGCACCCAACACGGCGCACCGTCCTTGGTCGACTTGGTTTTTAAGTTTTATATTTTAGAAAATATACCCCGTTAATGTTGAAACGAATATCTATTACGCGATAGACGCCCTTTGAAAAGAGAATACGGTGACTACGCCACTATTTGCCCGAGACTCTTTCGCGACCATGCTCACGACGACCACGGAACCGCGGCATCCCGTGTCCCAACGCCATAATTATCTGCGAAATCAGTGTATTCTGTCGTAGGGGGACGGATTGAGGCAATTGGGTACCGTCTAGATGCATCTTGATAGGCTGGAGTGAGGGTCATATCTAGATGGAGTCATGATCCAAAAAAAACTCATGGCTTAGAGCAGACTACCCGGGCATTAGATCACAGACGCAAGACAGACGAGCGGAATACGCCCTGGAGTCTAAAACAGGAATTGTATGCATACGACGACAATAGCAGATTTGATTCATGAATATTGGCGAAATACCATCGGGTCATTTTGGTATTCAACGTTTCTTGTTATTTTGACCGTATCACAGGACAGCGTTTGAATACCGTTTGAATACTAAAGATCCCAGCCCCATATAGGCCTGATACCATAAGCAGAGGGGAAGAAATAATGCGTGGCAGGTCGAGAGCTATGAGAGGCTATATGCTACATAGTGTAGGCCGAATTCAACCAGTCGAGTCGTGCCGAGTTCAGGATTCACTACTAGTCCATCCATATGATCCCGTGGTCGATCATGTAATCGAAGCAAGCTTCTACTTGCTGGTGTTTGTGTACCGTAGGATCGACTCTTAGTACTAGCGGGGACGCCAATATGAATTCCAGGTTTCTTTCTTGGCGTGCGGAAAGAAAGTGTTGTTAGAATATTCGCTTTCAAATCCTCTTTCCCAGTCGGCGTCAAATACCGACCAATACGCAAGGGCACTTGACTTGATTTCGACCGCACAAGTCCGCTCAACGTACTATTTGAGCGATTCAGGTACCTAGGATATCCTAACTCGGATGTAGGTCGCCACCGCATGTTCATGAGATGTTCTCGGTATCGACAGCCATTTCCTCTTCGGTAGTCTTAACCTTCTCGTCCTCGGGAGCATCTACGTACATCCAAATGGGTCGAGTTAGCGACTATGTTATATCTTTCTCTATAACCCCCAACTCCCACCCCTTTCTATAACCTCAAACTTGGCAAGTTGTACATACCCTTCATCTCGACCTCGCCCTCGGCCTCCATCTTGCGCTTCAAGGCGTATCCCATCTTCCGCTCGAGCTTGCGCCTCTTCTTGGAGCTAAGCGCCGCGTTCGGCCCGCTCGTGGGCAGGAGGCCGGGGCGCGCCCCGCGCTTCTCGTCCGCCTTTGTGACTCGGTTGTTGTTCTTGTCGATGCTCCCGGCGCTGCGCTTCTGGTTGGTCTTTCGGGCTTTCGCGGAGCGCGCTGCGAGGCGGTTCTTCGAGGGCCCGTTGGGGTTCTTGACGGACGGCATGATTATTAGGCGGTATTATTATTATTAATTAATATCGGCGAAATTTCTGGGGACTCGGGTCCTGTTCGTTTGAGAGAGGTCAGTGGGACGGTAGAAGGGCGACGGGAATTGATCGAGAAGCGCAATTCGAAATCCAAATTCGAAAATCTGAAAAATTTAGTGGGGTTCGCGGGAGTACTCCGTGCCCCGCATTATTTCCTTGGTGGATGTTATGTGCTAAACGGCTGTGGTAAAAGTTACCAGGTAGGTACGGTACCTAATCCCTATTCCTTACCCAGGGATATAGGTGGCTTACTTAGTTGACACACCAGTAAGACTTCTGAAACGAAGCGACGCGATGTCGACTAAAGAGGAGCTGGCAGACTTGTTTGAGGGAAGTGATACAATCGCTTCGGGGAGATTTCTAATGTCTTCACTTAGCACATCGTCCTAGCCTTACCTTGGTTCCCAACACTCTTCAATGGACCAATATAAGGGCTTACACGTACATCAAGAGCTTGAGTACGATTCAAATCAGGATTCACACATATCAGCCTATAAGATCTCGTATTAACTATCAAATATGAGCCAGGCACATCTGATCATCATGGGGAAACTATGTGAGCTCTGCTACCGATTCATCGATCATTTCTTCGCCTTCAACTTCACAAAGCAACATACATATCCAAGGCGTTGGCAGCCTATAGACCCAGAATGGGATGAAGACGGGGTTAAGGAACTCGAACGGCCGATAGAGGCAACCTAGGGCGATGCCTTCCGCCACTATGAAACCTTCGAGGATCTCGTGGAAAGTGCAAAGACATGCGAATTGTGCAATGTCCTTCTAGAATACCTTTAGCTGTGATTAGCGACGAATACGGCGTCCAGAAGATGCTTCCAGGGATTAACGATTATCTCCTAACATGTCCCCTCGTGAGGAGAGGTTGGTGTATGCAAGAAAACTTCTTGGCGACGCGTCTACTTCACTTCGGAAAGGACTAGATGTTTTAGGAGTACCAAAGTCAACTCATGGCTGAAGACGGGAGGAAATATAACGATCAGTTCCACACACATGTCATAGCGGAATTCATGAAAATCAGGATACGCATTGGTATATCCGTCGCTCGAGGAACCGAATTGGATTGGCGGACTTGGTATCGGTTGCTTGAGGAGTACACAAGACGAACCATCTTTGTTCCTACTGACAAGTTGCCCGCTCTAGCTTGGAGCCGCGGCCGTATTTAAATCTACAAAGCCGAGTGCGACATATGTTGCTGGGCTATGGAAAGAGGATTTGGTAAGAGGTCTTCTCTGGGCTGCTTACTACGTAAAAGTTCCCGGTCGATCGCATTGGAATCTTTCACCAACAAGTGGAATTGTCGAGCTCTCGAAGCCCCTTGAGAGACGTGCGCCGAGCTGGAGTTGGGCCGCTCTCGATGGTCAACTTGATTTCTATGAAGTCAAGACCGATCAATTTGTGACCGGCTCCTGCTCGTCTTCGATAGGAACGATGATGGATCATACCGACGGATCGGGAGAGGCTCAGTCCACGATAGCGAGATTAACGCTGAGAGATTTGTGACTCAAATAATTAGATTGTCTAGGTAGGATTTCGCAACGAATCTCCGTTAAGAAATAGGGATATTCAATACGTTAGGTTCCCACCCGATATGCTAAGGGAGTCGCCGCGAAGAATGCACTTAGAATGTTCAGGAATACCAGACAATTGGATCGTCGCGTTTAGACATTATACCATTTTTTTCTTTGTTATTCAAAGTAAGTCTCTACCACTCGAGTCGGTCGTCGCATATTAGCTTAACATCATAACGTTCATTTCCTTGCCAGACCTTTGTTCCCCAATTGCAAGACGCCACGATACTCCTCAGATCACTGATCATACCACCCGGTCCGCTGGCGTATACCGTCGTCGAACCCCTTACAGTACCTTCCACGAATTCCTCAACTAATTTGTTAAGGTCGGGATGCCTGTCAAATCCTTGCCCTCCAATCTTTTGGATGTCGAGAGTCGAGTTAGATTGGACCTCCTTCACTGAAGAAAGGGTAGAAGTTAATCCGACTTCCTTCCCGGCAGCATCATCCTTCTCGGATATATCATCACTAATCGACAGGCTTTTGCTGCTCGCTTCTCTCGTCACATATATGTGAACCTCGATTTTATGTGCCTTAGCCGCCTTGCGAATGGTGTCAAGTTCCTTCTCAATCCACCGGGTATCGTCCTTCTTTCGGACCGCCCAGACCAGCTGGATCTTTCGGTCCTTCACTGCCGGCTGCTCTACCAAATCGAGTAGGACCGGTAGTACGTAAGTGATTCCTGTTCCACCCGCCACGCAGAGAACGTTGACATCAGGCGTCAGATTCTTTACTATCGACTCCCCATAGCTGCCTGATAGGATTATAGGTGTTGTGACACTAGGAGCCGCAGCCAGCTTTTTCGCGGCCAATGCTGCGACCTTCTTCGTCTCCCCCTTCTTCGCCCTAAAGATATAAGAATGAGATACCAGCCCATCCCGCACTTTCGGCAAGTTGAGTGGCGTAAACGGATGCGACTGCCATATACTGCATTCTGCAAAGCACAGATAAAAGTGCTGTCCAACTTTCCATGGATCTTGAGGGTGCGAGAAGTCCATTCGCACAACATCCCCATGCTCCGTATCGGGGAAGTGCGTCAAAGATGCGTGTGCCGCCTTAAATCCCATCGACCCATTAGGAAGGTATTGGTAGTGAATAAGCGCCGAGCGTAAGAGTCTGATCCCACGGTCTAAGAACCAGATGGCCAGTCCAGGAATCAGAAAGCATTGTAAGTTCGCCCAATGACCCCAGCAAGCCCCAATATACACCATCGCTAAAACATAATGTGCTTTCCGGAAGAACTCATAACCTGTGAGACGAATTCCCCATGGTGTGCTCAAAGCAAGGAGAAGCAGGAGCAAAATTTGAGCCACAACTCCCCAGATAATGTACAATTGCACGATCCATTCCTTCGCGACTTTAGGTTGGGGCTGATACAACCGAACTTCAACGATCGTCCATCCAATTGTGTGCAGAGATCCCTGAATCACGATAATGTAGCCCAGCCACCGGTGGAGAAAATTGAAGCTCTGGTACGGGAGACCAGTAAGCAAAGAGAGGATCGACTCTCGGCTCGATAGCATAATAGATAATGGCGTAAGGGCATAAGCAAAAATACCGACTCGGTCAGACCACGGGCCCAGAGTCGTTCTCGTGTTGTAAAGACCGGGCATATTCTTTATCGGCGTGATCCATGTTTGGTACGTCAAGCCGGCGAAGCTAAATATTAACAGGTAGCCCGCAAGGACCGTGAGAATTAGAACCTGAAGTCGAGTCGTTCGACCAAAGATAAATCTGACCGAGTCGGGTAGTAAATAACGACGGATCAACGACGCTGCCGTCCTCCGTATCCGTGAGCGGCGGCCAGTTATTTCTGCTAATCTTTCACTATCCACCGGGCCGGTAGCTATCTCATCTGCGCGAGGTGATGGGAAGACCCGTCTTCCAATACTCCAGAGTAGGAGAATACCGGCGATGATTGCCCAGAATATGCCGGAGTAGACCATCGTTCTGTCATGGGATCCATACACTTGGTCTAAGTAAGCGCACGATCCGGGATCGTTCGTACATGGAACCGCTCTGTCGACATATCCCCAATGCTTCTCCAAGGAAGCCGCCTCGCTGAGGTTTTGGATGTGGCGAGCGCCCAGGTGATTCTCTATGGTCGCCATCTTGCACGAATCGTCTCGACAACAAACACCTGGAAGTGTTAATCGTGCGACGAGTGATTGGCGTGACCCGGAAAGCGGGAAGGGTTTTCGTTTAATAACCTAAAGCCACAGAATCTGCAGGCTGCTTCCCGTCAGTGGTGATCGATGCATAATCTAGGTATGTTTGTTCCGAGCAGGTAGTCGAAGCAATAATATAATAAAAGCCCAGCTGGCCAGACAGAGACCCGTCAAACCGATCTAACCGACCCACGTCGTACCCGTCTGCCGGGGCGCGTGGTGCTACCGAGCTGATTTCTTCAATATGAATCTCCGCCATATTCGCCGTGTTGATTGAAATGTGCTCAGGATACTACCCCATGATGGTTCGAAACATACGCCGTTAAACCTATGAAGGGAAAGTCTGAGAAGAATTGAGCACGTTTTCCAGGGGTTGTCGACGGCTTGGCGTGCAAGGGTACGAGCCCCAAGAGCGCCAATAACAGCCTAAGGCCGCCGACGATTAAGGCGACAAGCCGCTACAGACTCGACCTTGATGGGCCAAACAGTCGGGTATGTATCCACTTCGCCTGCATCTGCGATCATCTGGGTCTCAAGGATCCGCTTCGTGGAGGGGAATAGAGCGACCAGGGCTGCAGGGGTCGTATTTTTTATCTTACAAGAGGACTTGGTGTCTCGGGCGCAGCGGCCGCCAAGTCACTCCCAAAACTTGCTATCATATTGACCTTCCCGAAAAGCAGAATCTTGCTCTTATACCCTCATTCTCTCTTAAGTTAACGTCATCTGTTTATCTTTAACTCGTGGCAGAGACACTAAGAGAAAACCATAAGAAAGGGGCCCATCCTTTCGTCGTTCGTATCCTAAACCCAATTCCATATCCACGAATCCCCGTTCCCAATTGCGGGAATCTTGGTGTCATCTTCCGAAACGCACGGAACGGGAAGGCTATTTATTTTGCCGGGCACGTCTAAATTAACCGCCAGGATGGATCACAGCCATATGGATATGGGGAGTAGCAACGCTACATGCACTCATGCGGTATGTATGATTCATCCATATAGAAATCGAGCCGACTGGACGAAGACTGACCGAGGACAGATGACATGGAACTGGAATACTATTGGCACATGTATGATTACCTCAACACCTTCAACGGATACCCGGCATTAATGATCAAATATCTGACAATTGACAGGTTTCCTCGCGGAATCGTGGCAGATTCAAAATGAGGGCACGTTTGCAGCGTCTTGCATCGGAGTCTTCCTACTCGTAATCTGCCTCGAATTCCTTCGCCGGTTGGGTAAGGAATACGACAGCTTCATATTGCGGCAGTTTCAGCAACATCTCGCGGCGCAAGTCCGCGCATCAAAGCTAGATGATTCCGAGGCGCCAACGCCGGGCCCACAAATGGTCACATTCAGGGCGACGCCCCTGCAGCAGCTGATCCGCTCCATTATTCATGCTGTTGCCTTTGGTATCGCATATATACTCATGTTAATAGCCATGGCCTTCAATGGTTACATCATTATAAGCATTATTATCGGCGCCGGTGTTGGAAAGTTCTTGTGCGATTGGATGATCGCGAAGGTCGTGATTGGAGGTGAAAGTGAAGGCCAATCGACTAAAGTGGCGGGCGACCTAGAGGAGCCATCTGTGTGCTGTGGTTGATGTGGTAGATTTTGATTTGGATACCCCTTTTCTGCTTTTTGGTTCAAGTTCGTTAGGCTGATGAATACCTAATGACTAGAGAATGACTAATGTATAAGAAATATGCGCTTTAAACCTCAGCTAATGTGATATCCATGGATGTATCGAGTCGCCACCTAATAACTGACTTTAGACCTACACCCATTGCAATAGACTATGATGGCTGATGGCAAATACCATGAGCATAGTGGCTATGAGTCTACCGGTCAAGCTCAAGTAAAGTACAGCACGACGTCATATGTCCTCCATGAATTCAAGAGATCAACAGAGAACTAATATAGCATATATATTCAACTTCGTATTCTAGGCCTGGCCCCGGAGATGGAAATCCCAGCTGTAACACTAGGTACCAGCTCCAGGTATGTAAATTATCATATCAACGCTGAGAAAGGTGAATATTTCATAGCCTATTTTTAGCTTTCCCCCGGATTCCAAGAAGCTTGGGTCGTCTTGTTAATAACCGGCAATATGGCTTTGGCTATATTCGATGGCAACGTCGTTTCAGTGTTCCAATAAAACGAGTCATATAAATCTCGGTCTTCAGAAAGGTACCTAACTGCAAACCTGGAAGCAAATGTTTGACGTAATTCGATGTTTAAAATCGTATGAAATATGTTATAATTGGCCTTCTTGGGACATTATTCCCAAGAATAATATATCTTAGGTACTATACAAACTCAGCATCAAAGACCTCTAATAATACCCTAGTATAATCCCTAGAGTATCAAGATAACCTAAGTGTACTAGGCTTCCAACAAGTCTATCGTCGCCGTACTGTCGACGAGATGAGCACCATGGGCTCCCTCCTCGCCACGCTTGCTATCTTTAGCTTGGCCAAAGCCAACACCATTGCCCAAGCCATCCCGACGTTCTCTGTTCCAACCAACGTAACGGGTAGCATGACACTTTACCTTCCTACCCCAACCCCCATCACATCGCCGCCTCCAGGAACTCCGAAGAAGGAGCTCTCAATCTGTTGTTGCTGCCTCACTGAGCCTCAACCCGAAGTCGACCATTATATGTCCGAGTGTCCGAGAGATGGCGTGAGAGCAGTGTGCGGTGATGATCCGAGTGGTGATACAGGCTACACGCTCGGTGGTTTGGAAGGACAGCCCGAGAAAATCGCGAGAGTATGCTCGACGGTCAGGTGCGGGCCTGTGAAGTTCATGGATTAATGCAATAATTCGTGGTCGATCACATCGACATCATGCTCAAAAGTCGTCGAAAAACGGAAACTCAACGAGGAATTCTCGTCTAATTGTGGATCATCGAGGAAACCCTTTTGCGATGGAACTCTTAATTATTGGCCAAGACCTGTCGTACCCTTGCGCTTCTAGCAGATATAGTTACGTCGCGGACATCGGTTTGAATGGAAGTTATTCGGAATCTCGCCGTCTTAGCGGGGTCGGCTGCAATCTACCTAGGTAGTTGCGGCTCTTTGGTGCGGAGCTGGAGTCCAGACGAAATCGATGAAAAGTGTAATTGGCCAATCGTGGATTATCGCGGACTATATACCGAATGAAAGATTATTAGTAACTGCATGTTGCTTATTGTTGTCTGTAACTCTATTGCCGCGTCATCTACGGGCAAGATCCATGACCGTTACTTGATGTCATCCGACCTCTCCCGGCGCCGTCTATCGGGAGCGTCTTGACCCACAAATCCGTATAAAAGAACGATGATATCGACGATGAACGATGGAATGAGCAGAGAATCACATACGGATCACCTCAAATTAGATATTTGAAACTTCATATTGTCAGCCTCTATTCACGCCATCATGAGCAACCCAGAGAACCCCAACATCAGCCAACGAAGCACACCGCAATGGGCACTCTACCAGAGGGAGCTGTTCTGGGCCCCTAACGAGGGGAAACATCCGCCTTTCAATACTGGTAAGAGATAATTGCTTACACATATGACTCTCGCTCTAGCTAACGGGATCTCACAGACCCCGACAAACTGAGGGCGACAGCTAAAGAACGTCTCAGCCTGTCTGGATGGTAGGAAACTCCCCTATAATCAGGGATCAGATCGCCAAAGCAAAATTCTCACGTAAACTTCGCAGGCACTACGCATCCTGCAACGCCGGACTATCATGGACGCACTACGCGAACCGCCAAGCCTTCTACCGGCACCAGATCATCCCGCGCATGCTCGTCGACACAGACAAGAGGGACACCGCAACCACCATCTTCGGGCACCGGGTCTCGGCACCCATCGGCTTCGCGCCCATCGGCATCAACCGGATCTACCACGCGACGGGCGAGCTGTCGCCGGCCAAGGTCGCGGGGGAGCTAGGACTCCTCTACTGCCTGAGCTCCGCGGGGAGCTACAGCATCGAGGACGTGGCGCGCGCCAACGGCGACGGAAGCCCGCGCTTCTACCAGCTGTACTGGAGCCACGACGACGCCGTAGCACTATCCATGCTGAAGCGCGCCGCCGACAACGGCTTCTCGGCGTGCCTGCTGACGACGGACACGTGGCAGCTGGGGTGGCGGCACGACGACGCCGCGCACGGGAACTACGCCTTCTACCACGAGCACGGGGCGGGGGACCTCGGGCTCAACGACCCGGCGTTCTTGGACAGCCTTAAGGAGGCGAAGAAGCTCGATCCGGAGGATCCGAAGGATAAGTACCGCGTCGGCGCGGATTGGATCGATAGGCATATCTGGCACGGCCAGTCGTTCTCGTGGGATCGGCTGCCGTGGCTCATGGAGAATTGGAAGAGGCTGAGCGGGGGCAAACCGTTTGCGCTTAAGGGCATCCAGAGCGTGGCGGATGCCAAGAAGGCGGTGGAGATGGGCGTTGACGGCATTGTGGTTTCGAATCATGCGGGGCGCCAGGTTGATGGTGCGATTGCGAGTTTGGATGCGCTCGAGAAGATTGTGGATGCGGTGGGGGACAAGATATACGTGAGTTTGCCTTTCCCTAGAATTCAGTGGGAGAATTAACCCGCGTGTCATAGATCATGTACGACTCGGGGATCCGAGGTGGAGCCGATGTCTTCAAGGCGCTGGCACTCGGCGCCAAGTTCGTCTTTGTCGGTCGCTTGTGGGTGTATGCCCTAGGCTCTGGCGGCGAAGAGGGTGTGAGACATGTGATGAAGAGCCTGTTGGCTGATTTTGATATCTTGATGAACGTTGCGGGATACCCCGATCTGAAGGAAATCGGTCGTGATGCCCTCGACTCGATGCCGAAGGGTGCTTATTTCCCATCAACATTAGAGATGGCTTGAAAGTTGAAATTCTTAGTGTCAAAGTGTTGTGGACTAGGGAGTATGCAGTTTACTATAGGGGATCACTGGGCGAAAGAGAGAAGTCGAAAATATATAAAAAGGGAAATAACGATGTCTCGTTGAATATGTTCATAGTTATCGAGCAAACGCAAAGATTCCCTCGCGTATTAGTGTCGATACTTCTTATGTACACCTGCGTCTCCAGCACCGCTTTCCATCTTCCTCTCGGCCCTCTTCTTTAACCAGTGACGTTGAAGTAATTTGCCGCGATAGGGTCCTTCAGGCCTGCCGCAGTAATAAAGTTGGGGACGCTGAAGCCGACCTTCTGGCTCTGCAGCATCTGGTTCGCCGCAGCGGGGATCTGCCAGTTCTCAGGCTGCTCCCACAATAGGTTCGTATATCTATGCGGGTGTGGGGGCGACTCCGGTTGCGGCGCCGGTGCGAACCATGCCACGGGTCCGGTAGCAGTAGACTTGAGCGTTGTAATGCCGTCGGCTGACGCAGTACCGCTCGCCTTGAAGTCCCGGATCACGGTGTGAAGGTATGTAGCTGGTTGACCCTGCTTCGGGTTCGCAAAATTGGTCGATCTGGAATTTATGAGGTTAGTTATAAGGAGACAATAGCTTAGTACTTCGACCTTCAAGTGAAGACATACGCGTCGAGGTCTATGGCACATATTAGCTATTCGAATCACTTCAATACTTCAATTGGACAGGAAGCTTACCTATCAGCATCCAGATGTAGGTACCACTCGCAGTTCCATTAAGCCCGATGGTCGGTTGTCTCGAGGTCTCGGTCTTTTGTAATGCTAGACCGGGTGTTACGGACTTGGTGCCAAACGTAACTTCAAGCTTCTGGGTGACCACAGGGGTGAATCCCTCCGGTGTCTGGGCAGCGGAAATGCCAGCAAGAGCTAGTGCGGACAAGATACTCGAGCCCTTCATCTTGAACATCGATATTAGCAACCGTAATCTAGTCCTTTACGTGAAGTTTGATCCGTCCTATCGGTGCAAGATCCTAGGACCCGGGTCAGGTATAAATACTACGAGTTTTGCCATCGAAACCGCTACCCTTACGCAATAGCCAATGCGGAGCTTACATTGCCCAGGGGCGAGCAATCTACTCTAGGCCAAATCTAACACCGTTTGGTTTATATAAGCTTGTTGGCTAAATTGGGAATTTTCCTGATCGGGCTCGGTCGTCTCTTGTGCATCGTCAATCTTCCGGCTTGGCGAATTAGGTATAAGCATTGCCTCAGACGCGGGTCCCCCGCAAATTGATGGCAGTTAGATATGCGATGGCCTAGATTTCGATGCTGCTTGCCGATCAATTTGTTAATACTGTCGGTATCGCTTCGCAATTTGGGGGCGGGAGCATCTCATACCGGGTGACTGAAGAGAAGCTGTGTAGAGGTTACCCCCTGAATATGATCTGAGAGTTGCCGACTGGGTACCTTGCCCATCCCCGAATATGCGGCTCTGATGAGTAAATTCTGTGTTAGTAAAATGTAGACTTTTACCCCTCAAGCATTTATAAAAACGGCCATTAGTCACTAAGAAGACGGGGGAACTTGTGTTATAGTACAGAGGTGCACATAGACTAGAATTTCCTTCGAAAGATAATCGAATAAGTATCATCTATGGATAGCAGAGTCCATAGTGCAAGAAGCATCATAATACTCGTCTCTGATGCTAGAACAATTGCACGATGCAAGAATTATAAGTGACATGCCTTCTAACTTGCTTCCAACCTCGGCCTTCCTTCCAAGGCGGCCACGATATTTGTATACGTCTAAGCGTGAATCCTTTCTGGCAATAAGGTACACAGTCCGTCACTTCGCCTTCGATGACATGAATGTCGAAAATAGGAACGTCTCCACGGCCATAGTTGCGAATTTTCTCCGGCGCAAGCGAACTCTATTTTTGATCCTCTTCACGGTTCAGAGCTTCGGCTCTCTGCCGTCGTCTCCTCTCGGCCCTCTTCGCTGACTTCTTCTTTCTCTGTCGCTCCTTGGCGGTCATCGGAGCCTCGGGTTGTTCGGCCGAAGTAGGAGCCTCAGAAGATGCTTCTGCAGCAACAGCGGCAGCAGTGCTTGCCTTGGATGGTGCTTCTGGATTAGAGCCGCCAGATGACACTACGGGAATAGCATCCTTCCATTCTGACGCAGACGCGAAGGCCTTGGAAGGTGTTGAAGTAGGGGTATTGAATGGAGCACGCAATTCTGCTGAGCTAGCGGTTTCCAGCTCTGCAATAGAGACTGAATATTCGGATGTTGTCATTGAAGCCGCAGTCTGGGGTGCTGCGTCTGGAGTACTAGTACCCGGTTTTGCTGTGGAAGTGGAAGCGCTAGGTGCTGCCGCCGACATTCGAGTAGTAATTTCCTCATCCAAGATCTTCATCTTTCGTATTCTGTCTCCTATGCTCACCAATTTTGCCGAACACCCCGTCGGTTTGTCGTCTAGGGCAGACACGGGGGCTTCGTCTTTCATAACGGCAAGGACACGCCTAGCGAGTTCAACATCGGCATCTATGCGCCTAAGGGAATACTGTGTCCCGAAGCGCTTGGTAATCTCAGTGCTGACGAGCTCGGCCAGATCACCTAGTCCTAGTCGCTCGAGTACTTGAGGGCTCATCTCTCTGGTCGGGGGTGCAGGTATTTCTTCGCGTGCGCGGACTTCCATCTCGTAGCCGAATGCGTCGGCTTTGGCTCGCAAGCGCTGTTGTGACATAGAGTTAAGTGTATTCTCCATGCTTCGCAAATCACTCCGGAGAATATTCATGATCTCGATTCTGCTATCGTAGACATTCTCCTTCATGTCGTCGTATTCATTCTTCATCTCCTTCAAATCTTGGAGGTGTTGCTGGATTAACGCACCCTGGGTGTAAAGGCCGATTCTGTATCGGGACGCGTGTTCAACTATATTCGAAGGGTTGATATCTTCGATATCGTCCTTCTTGTCACCCGCGTTATCAGTGTTAGGCATCATAATGGCGCCGGGTTTCTGATCCTGGTCTTCCTGGACATTAAACAATTTGCCCTTTGAGCTGCCAGTACCTTTAGAGGCCATTATGACTGATGGTTTCTGCGATCTAACGAAACGATTGAGAGTTCAGGAATGGCTTTTGCTTGTTGAGTTGAAGAGGAGTAAGGAGTAAGGAACTTGTGTGTAGGAAAAGAAAAATGGGCAGCCTAGTTAGTCCCTCTTCAGATGCAATGACCAGTGTGATTGTACGAGATGAATTGGTTGCGGATTGCTTCGTCAGAAGTTGAGGCTGCCGGGCACAGAAATGTTAAGTACCAAGGCAGGTACCTTGCCTACATGTTTCTAGGCGTGACTCAGACTCTACGATACGCCGGGGAAGATCTTAGGTATAATAACGATGTGAGCTATGTGAGGTGCTGAAGTGATTCACTCAAGATATTGACAAAGCTACTTTGTTTATCGACTATTGTTCGAATAAGCCCTTTCAGAATCCACTTAGATATTGTTTCACGACCCTGTAACCGCTCGTGGCAATGGTGTGCTTCCAAGTGAGGCGAGCAGTCAGTACTTGTAATCTATGGGTGCCGTAAAATAACGAACGATCGATCGGTCTACCACTTGCGTAGGAACCGACCTAATATTGGCAGAAGGTTCGAATATCCAGACTTGTTTCCCTGCTGACATAAGTCAGCCTGTCCAGGAAACAACTGGAAATATTCCCGGTTTTCTTCATGTGGACTACCCACCTATGTTGGATGTTTCATTTATAGGTATTACCTGAGGCATGATAGACAAAGAAGCATTACACATGTATACTGTGGCCTTGGCCTAGATAGCTTCCAGCTCTCTGCGGAACATGGGATTTCTTCCCATCATCCATGGTGCGCCACGTCACAAACTCGAGAACCTCGACACGGATCTGAGGAATTCTCATGATAGATGGAACAAGTCGAGTTGCTTCGTATAGAAACCATATGACACCATGTAATTAGAGTTACCGTGGGTTAGAGCATATATATGTAGACACTTCTATGTAAAAATCGAGTCCGATCCGCTGATGATAAAAATTCCTGAAACCTTAGTCCAAACGCCTGTAGCCTATGCAATGATAACTAGAATAGTGTTCGATTTTAGGTCGGTTACCGTCATAATCATTGAGCGTTGCTGCTTGATTAAATCTGACGAAGATCAGTGGGCGACTCCATCGCTGTTTTTACCAACAGTGCTTGGGCTGTTGAGATCGCTGTCGTCTTCTCTCGGTCTCCTTGCACCATCGTCCTCGTCATCGCTCATTAAGCCCTCAAGTTCAAACTCTTGAGCGTCTCTCACAGGTACGTTCCCATTAATACGAGGCCCCAGTCGGCCATTCGCAGCATCCTTATTAGGGAGCGCAGGGGTGCTGTTGCGGTCATATACGTTGACGAGAACGTTGACAAAGAGGAAGACCAGGAAGGCGAGTGAGTACAATATTAGAATGTAGGCAACATGGTCCATGCCCGAAGAAGCGACTAGGGACATCTGCTCTTCCGTAGCGCCCATGAATAAGAATCCAGAGGCGTAAAGCAACTTAAATCTTCATCAGCAAGACAATCCATTTGTACATATCGAAGTTCGTGACTTACAAAGACGGGGACATATTGGAAGCTACTTGTTTCGCGGCCTTCCTCAGAAATGCCGGGACGATCCCGGAGCACGAATGATATCTCAATGATGCGTGTGGCACCAGCAGCCATGAGGGTGTATCCAAACATTTTGTGGGTTTCGGCGCTGATCATCAGATCTTGGGGATGAGCGCTCATAGCCCAGCCAGTGATCAAAATGACGAATCCAGGGATGAAGTTACGCTGGGGCCGGCCATCGCGATCCCTGCTGAGCCACACTCCGGCTAAGCCTGCACACCACCAAATTATACCCATAGTAGTATGTTGCCAGTCGTTCTTGACCCACGCGGTTCCCCATCGGTGTTCGGTGAAGGTATTGACCATCCCCCAGGCAGCGATGACGGCGCTGTCGAAGAATTCCTGCGACCGTCCAGTACGTTTGAGCCATAGCTGTCCTACCAATAATAGAATCGTCAAGAGAGCACCATAAGCAATAAATGCGCTTCCCATGATAAAATGCGCCAGGCATTGACCGATATGATCACCCTGGCAAAAGCCGAGTGCGGTTATACCACCAAACAGCATTTGTGTCCAAGAGAGCACAGGTAAGGCCTTCCCAACGAAACCATGTCCCATCTTCACAAACCGCCTAATCTTTCCATTGATACCTTTTTCGAGATGCAATTTTAGGTAGATTCCCATGAGGATCTGGGCAAAGAGGAGTATGGAAATCGGCGATGCGAACTTGGAATGAACATTGTTATGCCGGAATTCGCGCCCGCCATGCATATGGCCCAGAGCATATCCTAGGATTGCTAGTCCGGTACCGGCAACTTGAACGGGGACGTGCCATCGTGACTTGACGATCTACGTAGATAGGATGACTGGGATTAGAGTTCAGATCAATTGGAAGTTCGAGCATGGAACGCCTACCCCAAGCACCATACCCAAGGGGAAAATAACGCCCCAAGCGAACATCTGGATAAAGATATGAACCCATAGCGTCGTGTCCTATACAAGCCATCAGCTTCCGGCGCTTCCGCCATGGTCCATTAAGTCCTGTCTAGCCAAAACATACAATCGGCTCAACCGAAATAGCCTGTCCTTCCTCGATATGGGTAGAGCTGTGATCGTGTGCGGAAGCCATCGGTACAGCAGCTAGAGCTAGCAGAAAAGTAAATAAAGAAGAGAAAACCATCTTGGTCTTCGTATCGAGCCACCGTCCCGCCATGATATGTTTCGGAGCAGAGGTTCTGGGTCCCAGGCAGGGTCGGGATACGAACCCCTGAAGCGACGTGTTTCGACTGTCGAGACAAGGGGTGCTTTCAAAAAGATGATTTCGAAAAGCCAAGCCAGGCAATAATAAGATACAATACGAATCGATCCTCAATTAATACAACAATTCCGCCATAGCTACACGTACATATTGTCGGTGGTTGTTTGAAAGGTTAAGAGGGGAAGAAATCGCAGAATGTTGATCACAGCGATCTGTAGCATCAATTTTCGGGGCGCGACAACGATCCGTTATCCGTTCTTTCTACAATTAGATGCCACCTAGGTACTTTATCTTACAATGAATGCCTGCCCCAATTTGCCTAAATCCTGTGTACCATATTGTACAATGGATACCTTACGTAACCTAATAGCTGGGAATGTGGATACTGCATGTAAAAAGCAAGTGCCAGTTTTGCATTAGGTAATACCACAATGGAAATCTCTATACTCTGATTGGCTAATTTCTTATCCACCCTGCCGTCATCCGCTACAGCTCCAATATTACGCTTCGTAATCTGATTAATCTGATTTTAGTTTTCTCTAAATGCAATTTCAAGAATTCGATCTCACGATAATAGTTGACACTCTCCATGTACCAGAGGTGAATGCGCTCTCTATGAGAACGTCGATGAAGGGTTAGGTAATTTAGCAGGCATCTTCCCGTGTTGTATTTCATCGACCTGCAACACCTTTGCCCTGTGCATCCCCCAACTCAGGTCACATTATCACTTAACAGACCATTTTTCTCACTTGATTGTTTATATTGACGTACAGAAATTCCCAACTCCGAGAAGACAGCTGATGGTCCTTGCGGAGGCCTATCTCCTTGCCGTTGGTATCCTAGAATAGAAAAAGGAAGACAAACATTCTAGGATATCTCATCACCACCATCCAAACCAAGCACGCTAATAATCAACAGGCTTCATGAGCCAATGACCTTGCTTCTATCATGTAGGCCGGAAGCAAACTAAGACCCTGGAGCAGACACCATTCCGCCCTCGCCTTAGCTACTGCTACTCTCGTTGTTCTTCATGTCTAAGCAGATGCACATGGCCACGATGATAGCCATGTCGACGTTCGGCGCAATCGCAACATTGTACGTCTGCTGGCCGCCCAGCAACTCTCGCGCATTCCAGCGGTCGCGGTAGATGGACGCAACAACCTGTCCGGAGGCCTCATCTTTGATCTCGGCCGAGGTGTCTGTAAAGTCACCCTCCATTACCAATTCTTCCTGCTGGCCGGATGCCGAGGTGAAGTGGCCTAGAAACCTGGAGCCGATCACTATGTTGTTGCATGTTAGTTACTTAGGCCTTAAAACCACCGAACGTGAAGTCTTCAAACTATCTAGACGTTCGGTGGGGTTCCTAGAGCGGACCGTATCGGGTAAGTAGGTACACTTACACTTAAATTTACTCCGCACCTCGAAGATCTCCTCGCCGTTGGGATTCTCAGCATAGTACGTTGTATGAATGGTGAGGTGCTTCTTCCTGATACAGAACAGGAGGTTGCCGTTCACGTCCATGATATTCATGCGGTTGGAGAGTGTCAGGGACTCGCCTTTGACTTTGAGGATAGGCTGGCCATTGGCGAGAGTGATGTCGAAGCTGTTCCCAGATAGTGAGGCGACCTTTTCCTTTACGACCAGTGTCTCGCATTGCCTCGCAATAAAGTGAGAGAAGATGCCCAGCGGCCGGGGAAAGGGAGCTAATTGCGGCGGTCCCATATCGAAGGTTGGCGATGTAAAAGTCGAGGATATTCTAAGGTTGGATGACTCGGACACCTCTAAATTCGATCCTACGTTTGTTCGGACTAAAGATTTGAGTTCGATTAGAACCTGAATCTGGGCTCCCTTTGCAATTATATACTCTTTTGCCCCTCAGTAAAAATACATGACATGATAACTAGAGCTATAAATTGCTGATACGTTGCTTGAGACCTGTAGGATCTGCGATGTCTTTGTCCCGCAGCTGCAATTTACGTTTACCCAATTAACAATCGAGATGAATGTAAGCGCCCCTGTCGACCTGTTGGTTAGATCCCCGGAATCTTGCCAGGGTCCCATCAGCCACTGCAGCTGCAACCTGTGCAGCTGAGAGGGCTCCAAGGCTGTCCCACTTCTAAGGCTACAGCGCCTCCGCTAGTAGGGTCAAGGTGATTCAGTATCATACTAATAAATATGTCAGCCACCGTGTTCGGCGCGCAGTCTTTACCCATTAGATAGTTTCCATAATGTCCACAAAGTCAGCATTCATTTTGATCGCTGACGCTATACAATTTTACCATGCATTAGGTCCCCCCGCCAAGACCAACGGTTGGCGTCAAGCCCTTGGGTGACCACTTCAGTTCGAATAGATGCAGATACGCCGTATTAGGATACGTAGGGCATACGGTAACAATCCGTAATATACTGGCGTAGGATTTTGTGTCCATTTACTTGTTGGTCTTTCTTTATACGATTCTTCGTATAAACGTTTGAGACTTCCATGCCTCCATCTGTAGTTGAAATTAGACGGACACATTCCACCGCTCTTTGTCGCTTGCTCGACGATCCTCGGTGGACCATAGCGTATCTCTGACGCGAAAGCCGCCATGCTCAAAGGTGGCTATCCAGAGCGTATTGTAAATTCTCTGTACTACATATCCGGTCGTGGTGTCTTAATTAGGTAGGTAGTTTGCACCAGTGCTCCGGACCTGATCATGCTTATATTCTATTCCTTGAATAAGCTTGTAGATGTCCATATCATTATTGGTACCTACATTGACGTTAGGTATGGATGGCTATGTGCTTCGTGTTGACAGCCCAAGCAAGGCAGTTTCCCACCTCATCTCCGGAGAGACTTGCTAGTTTGACGAGAGGACATCGTCAAACACTTCCCATCACTATCAACTTTAACTTTATCCTCTTCCTTTCCGACCATTTCATTTGGATCTCCTAAAGACGCGTAATAGCCATGGGCAGGATAAAGATAAAAATCTTCTCAAGTAGTTCTAAGGATCCGGCCTCGGGCATACTTACCTTTGGTAGGTGTCACCAACACGAACAACCATGAATATTTCTTCACCGGATTAAGGACTGCAATCCGAATCCTCAGACCGCCAAGAGCAACTGACTTACGTTTCCTCCTACAGAATATTACCTTATATGTAAGTAAATACCGTGGTATTCGCTAGAACACGATAATGTACATATTCAACGACATAAGTCTCACGCTTTTGTAGAAAGCCCTGTAAGCAGCCCCTGAACCCCACTGCTTCCTTCGGAGAGACGGTCATACTGGCCCAGATGTCGGGCTCGACGACCGCAACAAGCCACTTGGTACGGTTAACACCCGATACAGAAAAGAATTGCGCATGGCATTACGAGTCTGGAACACAATGACATATAGATACGGAGGGCCAAGGATATCGAGACTACGGTCGATGCTATAGCCACACATCATCCATAGCCTCTTAGGTAAGGTCCCAATCCTATATTACGCTAGCCATTTCATTCGAAGAGGAGTACGGAGCCGCGTATGCTCCCGTCCGATCCGCATGAAGTGTAGTTCTTGTACTCCGGTCCGATGATTACAACTCGGGGTTTGGTATCTCCATAACCATTCAAAGCGCCTCACCTTCACTCATCCTTATAACCCATCGTTGTGTACACCAAGCTTGCCCAAGAAGTTACCTCCCATCCACTCACTCAAGACTTTTCGGAAGCCAATCTAGCCTCATTCGCAACTATCTCTTGAAAGAATTTTTCCAAATCATGGATACCCAACTGGACAGCACATCGCGTCGCTTGCTAGAGCTAGGCGGGCTCATCCAGAAATCAATTGCCAGCTATGTATGCTCCAAGCACACGTCAAATGGACCTAAAGAGGGAACACTGCCATCAAAGCCTCTCTTTGAAGCCCAGCGAAATCTGCTAGCGGCGGCTGGGATGCTCACGGAGCTCGTTAGTGAGCCCCAGGCCAGGCTGTTAGAAGTTTCCACTCAGTACTTCGAGGCACGTTGTCTGCATATCATTGCAGACAAGCAGATCCCTGATCTTCTAGCCAAGCAGGGCAAATCTGGTCTGCATATCCAGGAGCTCGCATCCGCGGTTGAGATCGAGCCGAAGAAACTCTGTACGATTCAGATAAACTCCCCGCTGTGCTTCTTCGAGGCAATAGATACGATAGGCTTCAGGCTAACACGCGGAAAATATTATAGCCCGGATCATGCGGTGTCTTTGTTCTATTCACATCTTTAGTGAGATTGAAGAAGACGTCTTCGCCAATAACGCCGTTTCGGCATCGCTAGTGGATAACGAGCCCTTGCGCGCATATATCCTATTGTTGTGAGTAGTCATGATTCCTAACTAACTACCTAGGCATCTAGACACTGACGACGAGGATATGCAGTGGACTAGACCTCTACACATGTTCGGACTATCTGCCACGACACCTCACTGACCCCTCTAAGGGTGCCTCGTATGCGGCCGAGATAACCCCCTGGCAGGATGCGATGGGAACAACGAAACATCGCTGGGATTGGCTCGATGAGAAGGTCAAGGTCGGCGATATTCGCCGGGGTCGCAACGGTTCTCCTGGTCGAAAGAGCGCATACCCGGGGGTATTCGGGACGACTCTACAGAAGGCTTGTGGTGATGCAGACGACCGTACACTGATCCACCGCCCGGAACATGCCATTTTCGGGCTTGCTATGGTGGGCGGAGGCCGTGTTTCCGGACAGGCTCATCTTTATGGTATGGTTTGGGCCCCGGGATCCCAACCCGAGAACAGTCGCTGATATGAGAATCAGATTTCCCATGGGCATCCTTAGGATCTGCCACGATCGTTGATGTGGGTGGAGGTGTCGGTATGTGCTTCACGTACCCTGCCAGCAAAGTAGCCACAATAACACATTGAATAGGGGGGTTCTGTCTCCAGCTCCTACGTCTATACCCCGAACTTCGATTTGTGATTCAAGACCGTGCACCCGTTCTCGAACAAGCGCAGAGAGAGGTTTGGCCGAAAGAAAATCCTGCCGCCCTTGAAAGTGGAAGGGTGAAATTCATCCCACTGGACTTTTTTCAGGTGAATCCCACTAAGCACGCAGATGTGTACTGGCTCCGCTACGTTCTGCACGACTGGTCGGATGACTACTGCGTCGAGATTCTAAGCGCGATTAAGCCGGCGATGGGGCCACGAAGCCGCATCTTGCTTTGGTACGTACCATGCTTTGAGACGAAAGTATTGAGCCCTTCTGACTTTACATAGTGATCAAGTAATGAACACCACCGCCGGATGCGAAGAGCTTCGTAGAGCGCCGGAGCCCTTACCGGCGAATTGGGGTTATTTTACGCGATACTCACACCAGAGAGACTTGGCTATGATGTCAGTCATTAATGGTATTGAGCGTACACCAGCTCAGATTCGCAACGTCATCGAGCGTGCCGGCCTGTACCTGCGAAGGTTTTGGGATTGTCGGAGTCAAGTTGGTCTGGTCGAGGTTGTCTTGGCAGATTCCGAGTTGTTGCTGATGGATAGCGAAACATGAAGTTAGGAGTTGCTTTATCCATGAAAGGATTTAAATCTCGTACAAGGGATTTTGCTAGATCCATTCTATAAGTGGGCTCTGAGTTTGTAAAAGGGAAAGAAGCTATCGTTACCTTACCCACCTACGGTCTTTACAAAATTATATCGGACTTTAGTATCGGCTTTTAGCCCCCCATCTTTACCTCAATTCTTCTAGAAGTTCCATATCTCCTACCATCCTCGGGTCCAGGATATAATACAACTCCTATTCCTACTTTACCTTTAATTACGTCACAAAATTCACAAACTTCAACTTCAAGTTGACTGATAAGATGATATGGATTATCACACGGTGCGTATCTGGCATCGACCGTAAAATTACCTAATCGCAGCGCTTGACTATAGAAATGCCGTGGTAGCTTCGGCGCGAGACCTACAGCCTGCAGAGCT